>OY728167.1:269697585-270042159 GCA_963277665.1 Viscum album | reverse complement strand
AGTCAGGCCTTCCTGACTGATGCCTAACCTTAGGCCCTTGGCCTTTCCGGGCCACGGCCCAGGATGCCTCATAGGGGTGTACAGTGTGATGTGGGACTACATCCTCATTCACGTCGGGATCATGTACCATGCCGTACGCCTCCCCTTATGAGGCCCAGCCTCAGGCCCCTTGGCCTTCTCGGGTCCCCGTCCCTCGTCCTCATGTAAGACATTAAACTGCAAACCAGTCAGGCCTTCCTAACTGATGCCTAACCATAGGCCCCTTGGCCTTTCCGGGCCACAGCCCAGGTCCCCTCTTACCCAGGGTGTACGGTGTGATGTGGGACTATGTTCTCATTCACGTCGGGATCATGTACCATGCTGTATGCCTCCCCTTACGAGGCCCAGCCTCAGGCCCCTTGGCCTCCTCGGGTCCCAAACCCTTGTCCTCATTGCAAGACGTTAAACTACAAGTAGGTCAGGCCTTCCTGACCAATGACTAACCATCAGGCCCCTTGGCCTTTCCGGGCAACGACCCAGGTCCTCTCTTATAGGAGTGTACGGTGTGGTGTGGGACTACGTCCTCATTCACGTCGGCTTCTTCACCATACCGCACACCTCCCTTGTTTAGGGGTATATTGCTCCCCTTCTCGTCCAGTATGATGTTAAACTACATATAGAGAACTACGTGTGGCTTGATTCCCATCATCATGGGATACGTAGGACCACCTGAATATCCAAGATTCGGGTCCAGCCCCATCTCTTGGGAATCCTCATCCCATCCCGGCCCCTTGGCCTATCCTTCCTCCATGAGAGGATTATATGGTGTGGTGTGGGATTATGTCATCATTCAAGACGGTCTCATAATGACCACGCCATGTTCCCCCCCCCCCTACTGAGCTGTTTCGTCGATCCCTTTTTCGACGGTTCACCAATGTGCTTAAGAGTACTCTGGTTTATTACCTGGAATGCCAAGCTTTACTCGGACACGTCCGCACCCGCTTTCCAGGCTTTTTGTATCCCTGCATCAGGGCTTTCATCATCTCTCACACCCAGAGGGACCCCCAATAACGGCCTGGATACTACGCCCAAGGGCTCTCCTACCGTTACGGGCCAATGCCCCCGAGGGTTTCGGACAACAAATCGATAAAATCCCATGTTGCGAATATGGTCAGCGGTCGATGCTCGTTTGTTGTTCCCACCTCAGGCTAACGTGATATGGACGCTGTGTTTCCACCATGGTTAACAGTTTTCCTCTATCGCCACGCCAACCCATTAAGCCCAAATGTCGGGTACACAATTCACACCCTTCATCACTTCATCATGTCCAAGTAGAATCTCAGAACTCTTGGTACTTTTCCTCCAGGCATGTCTGTGCGTTGGGAGAACAAGCTGCATCAAAGATGTCCTTCGAAACTCTCCGCCGACTCCCCTTTGATGGATGCCCCAAGTATTGCGATAAGGATCTTCCCCCCTTGTTTCCCACACCGAGTTTATCTCACGTGGGCTTAGGGATTGGGTTGACATCTGTGCTTACTCGGGAGTTGTCACCATCCACGGTCCGAGCTCTAAGACCATAAACTAAGATTCTCATCTGGAACTACTTTCAAGACCCCTTGTCTTTGGGTCCAGCTTGAGTTCAGCAAGTTCACCTCTCTGGTCCTGCCTTCAGGACCCCGACCACGGGACCGCGTGGCGTAGTGTAGGACCACATCCTCATTCACGTCGGGTTTGCAATAGTTGCACCACGCACACCCTGTTCTGAGAGTTAACCCTCCTATTCCTTATCCTGCACGACATTAAAATGCACCCTTCAGAACTACGTGTGGTTTGATTCCCATCTTCATGGGATACGTAGGACCACCTGAATGTCTAAGATTCGGGTCCAGCCCCACCTCTTAGTGATCTCCTGATCTCCCGGTCACTTAGGCCACTTAGTCTATCCCTCTCTAAGAGGGGGATGTGTAGGTATGATACAAGGTTTTGGGCACCGTTCCCCCTTCCCCTGGGAATCTGCTATCTCTCGATCACCCTCAAGGTTGAGTCCCTTGACTCCTTGCAGTGGTTCACCCATGTATTAAGAGTACTCTGGTCTAGGACCAAGAGTGTCAGATTCAACTTGATCAAGTTCCTTCCACTTTTCAAGCTTTGTGTTCCCCTCAATTTGGGCTTCCATCACCTTTCACACCCAGAGGGACCCCCAAGAACGGCCTGGATACAATTCCCAAGGGCTCTCCTACCGTTACGGGCCAACGCCCCCGAGGTTTTTGGACAAAACATCGATAAAATCCCACGTTGCGAATATGGTCAGCAGTCGATGCTCATTTGTTTGTCCTCATCTCAGGCTAACGCGACAGGATGCTGTGTTGCGAACATGGTCAGCAGTAATCCTCTGTCGTCACGCCAGCCCCTTCAGTCCTTGAATGTTGGTTGCATGATTCACATCATTTTCCACCCCATCATTTCCAGGTGGAATCTCGACACTTTTGGCGCTATCCCTCAGTGCACCTTTGCATGTCAGGGGGACAAAGCTGCAATCTGGCGTCTTTCGGGGCTCCCATGGTCCGAGATCTAAGACCATAAACTAAGATCCATTCGGGACTACGTTCAACTTGATTCCTATCCTCATGGGATACGTAGGACCACCCAGACGCCCTGTCTCCGTGTACAACCCATTCAGAAAACCAGTCTCTCCCCCTGTTTCACCTCTGTATAGGCCGCCCGGCCTAAGGTTTCCCTCCCCGAATGGCGTACAATTTGATGTGGGATCATGTCTCTGTCAAATGTGTTTTATAACACTGCGCAAATTTCCCGCCTAGAACCGTCTCTGCTACGTCTGCACTGCATGACGATAAAATGCACGCTTGGTCCTATCATATGACCCTAAACTGTGACATTATCGTCCTGGCCGCACGACAAAAAACGGCACTGCATTGTGGTGACCTCGTTGTAGAGGACATCACGTTGGGTATTGGTCACATGCCATGCCATTTGTCAACGCCCATCACAGCTTGATCCTTGTGGTGACATCACAGCCTACTATTCTAGGCCTGTCGCTTCACAAAAAAAACCATTCACCTTAAAGAACAAACAAGATACATCAAATTCCGCTTCTTTTAGTGCAAGGGCCACACCCGCACTCCCCTTTTCCCCTGGCACTGGTATCCTACCATTTTACCTTCCAGAACTACGTATGTCTTGATTCTCATCCTTATGAGATACGTAGGAGCGCCCGGGCACTTCCCCGCGGGCCCAGCCTAACCTTTGTGTTCGGTCCCTCAACTCGAACATTTCCCCAGAGAATGCATGGTAAGTATGGATTAGGTCCTCCTTCACATCGGGTCTTGACGCCATGCGTCCCCTGCTCCCTTTACCCATTTATGGTCAAAGGCACCCTTCAGAACTACGTATGGATTGATTCTCATCCTCATGAGATACGTAGGAGCGCCCGGGCACTTCCCCGCGGGCCCAGCCTAACTTTCGCTTTCAGTCCCTTGACCAAAAACCTCTCCTAAGGAGGTTGCGCGGTGTGATATGGGGTTGTGCCCTCCTTCACATCGGGTTGTTCACCGCGTCGTACACACCTCCTATTCCCGTTCACGCCAGGTGTTTGAGTTACTCCACCATGTGCCTCTTATGTTTCCTCTCACCCATGGTCCGAATTCTACGTCCCTAAACTAAGATCCCCCCAAGGGAAATGAATCTTCTCCCTCTCTCTAATACGTTTCGTTTCCGTATTCAGATGTGTTTTTACAAAGAGCCCGAAGTGTGGGACTTTCACAGGGACATTCCCCTCGTCCCAGGACCAAGCTTCGTGAGCTCGCTATTTGGATCCTCGTCCTCTTCCACATCCAAAAGGACCCTCGGACGACATGGATACTAGGCTTAAGGGCTCTCCATGAATGCTGGACCTAAGGGCCCTTCAATCGTTTCGGGCCAACGTCCCTACGGATATTGGACAACAAATCGATAAAATCCCGCGTTGCGAATACGGTCAGCGGTCGATGCTCATTTGTCTGTCCCCATTCTAGGCTAACGCGACAGGATGCTGTGTTGCGAACATGGTCAGCAGTTATCCTCCATCGTCACGCCGCCATCATCGTGATCTGAATCTCGATCACCATGATTCACACATTTCCACTTCTTCATGTTCAAGTGGAATTCCATCATACTCGGCTCTTTCTCTTCACGCATCTAGGTGCGCTAAATGATCGTGTTAGTGTCATTGGGCCGGTATTCATTGAGCGTCCCTTTTCCCTAACCTGCCCCTCTCTGTGTCAGGAAATTCCCACCACTACTGC
This sequence comes from Viscum album, assembly GCA_963277665.1. NCBI lineage: Eukaryota > Viridiplantae > Streptophyta > Magnoliopsida > Santalales > Viscaceae > Viscum > Viscum album. The sequence goes on along the minus strand of OY728167.1, from coordinate 270,037,879 downwards.
TTGTTTCCCACACCGAGCACGACTCACGTGGGCTTAGTAGTTTTGGCGGGATGTGTACCAACATGGTCGGGATGCTCATCGTCCTGCATGACGTTAAAATGCGCTTTCAGAACTACGTATAGCTTGATTCCCATCCTCATGGGGTACGTAGGAATATGCGGCCACTTTGCTTCGGGCCCAGCCCAATCCTCACTCTTGGTCCCTCGACCAGAAGAGTTTCCTCCGGGGGTATGTTGTGTGATTTGGACTCCAAGTCCACATTCACGTCGGTTTTATATCTACCGCGCCACACGCTTCCTTCCCTTTTATTCCACGTCCTATCATATGACGTTAAACTACAGGTGTCTATGTGTCCTCAACGCATGACAATAAACTACGGCTCTACCCTGAACAAGTTCAGGATGCCCCAAGATCCCACTGGGAAGTGACAGATCCCCTTGCCAGAGAGGCCCTGTCCCAAAGAAGGAATGATCCATGATCAAACCAATTCACCCATATGGCGTACTCCCACCACGGTGGTGTAACTACCTAAGCGTTGGATTCTGTTCGGACAAACCATCACTCTGTATTCCACGCTTTGCGTACCCCTTATTCGGACCATCGTCCCCTTTCATGTCTGAAGGAACCCCCTAACGGCCTGGTCTCATGCCGCATCAGCTTACCTACCGTCCTGGGCCAATGTTCCGGAAGACGGGTCATGTCTGGAAGGACCCCTTAACAGTATGGATTTTTGACCTATGGTCCGCCAACTGTCCTGGGCCAATGTCCCAAAGGATTGATCAACAACATTTGTGACATGGTCCCGTGTTTCGAACATGGTCAATGGTCGACCCTCATTTGTTGTCCCCATTACAGGCTAACGCAGTAAGGGTACCGCTTCTCCTCCAAGGTTAACGGTTGTCCCTTATTGTCATGCCATCCCCACAGTGTTCCGAATCTTGGGTATCGTGATTCACACTTCCCATTTTCATCTGTTTGGACCGATTTCAGCGCCCCTGGCGTTTCCCCGTTCGTGCATAAGAGCGCGTTGAAGAAACGGTAATTCTGCTATCCTGAAAGTTCCTTCTCCCATCAAGCCTCTCCCGTCTCTCAGAAATCCGGACTGGTAATCCGAATCCCGGACATCGGGCTCGACCCACGTGGGCTTGGGGAATTGTCGTCGAACGTCCCGCAAACATTGTAGGGATGTAACAAGGAAATTCGACAGTGGAAATCGTGCGTGCTACGGCATTCAAAACAAAGGTAAAATTTGGAAGCACGAAAGTTCCAATAAAGGGTTTTGGGTTTGTTACAATACTCGGGGGTCGACTTCCCCCACGGACGGGTTAACCCCGTCAAAAGAGCGTTGCAGCTCCGCCACCCGTTGACTTGCGGCATCCAAGGCTTGCTGCCTTTGAACTAGATCTCGCTCCTCCTCAGCAGCGGCGGGGCGCAGTTCGTCAGTCCTGGATTTGGCCCTCTGTACGTCAGCTTGAACGGCGGCCATCTTTCCAGAGGTCTGCCTCATATGCTCTTCTGCCTCTGCCAGCTGGGCCTTCAACTGTGAGACCAGCTCAGATTGTGCGTCAAGAGAGGCTGAAAGCTCGTCTGCCCGGGTCTGCATCTATTGAACCTCGCCTTCAGCCTCCTAGAGCTTCTTAATGTTGGTCTCTTTCCTCCGCTGCCAGCCCACGCTGAGCCCACGATCATGCTCCCGGATCTTCTCAGCCATAAGATCTCGGATGAGTGCGTAAGGACGTTGGGCATCCACTCCCCCAGCGCACAGTTTGCGCAACCGCGAGCGAAGCCTATCCATTTCCGCCAGCCATTGTGCTTGGGGAGTTTCCTTGATAAAGCGCGCGATCAGCTTCCACGACCGGCGGCGGACTATGCTGTTGTCTTCCTCGTCGGAGGTCGTTTCATCCCAGTCTGCACGATTGGAAGGATCGTACGCGGGATACACCCGCAGGAAATCCTCGACAGGATCAACATCCGTTGTTGAATCCAGTGCGACACATGGCGCCGAACCGGGCGCGACAGAACTGGGACCGACCGGTTGATCCTCTTCCTCGGAGTCCACCTCAATGATTTCGGGTATGACCCTACTGGTGGTCCCGCCAGTGATGATGTGCGTCACAGCTTGAAAAGATGGCTGGACTATCGCCACCATTACCGGCATGCCCCTAGGAGGGACGCCACCCGATATCCCGACCAGTCTTGCCGTAGCAGCCCACGCCAGTCGAAGAACTGTATGACAAAGAGGGACATAAACGTTAGTTGTCATGGTATACATGTGACAATGAGGAGACCGGTGGAGGAGACTTACGGAGATCAACCTCCAAGCACTGCTCTTGAGCCGGTACTGACGGGACCCCGAGACGAGGCCCCCCGTATACTGTTGGAAGGTCTGGAGATTCCGGAGGAGCCACCTCGGGCGCCCTGGTCCCACTAGACGCGGAACTGGACGCAGCCATAGGCGCGGGTTCTGAAGGTCCTGCATCATCACCCACCAAGAAGCGAGAACGAGGCCTACGAACAAGTTCCTCCTGCATGGCTCAATCATTGGTGAGAAGCCCATAGTGACCCAAGAACAGATCGTGAGGATAGAAGTTCGGAATGCTACCTCGAGAGCCTCCGCGAAATCGTCAGATTCTGAGCCTCGGTCTCCGATGTCGCCCTCCTCCAGCGGGCTCCCTCCTCCAGCCTCATCCTCCCGAGAGGAGTCCTCTGATTCCTCCGGCAAGGGGAAGCGCTCCCTCAGATCGGCATCCGATAAATGTGGGGGGACCGTCTGATTCAACAGTACCCTCACCCGGTCTGTCATTGGGTGAGGGACACCAATGGAGTGGACGTAATCCTCCAGCTCTTCCAGGTACTGTTCTGCCTCCACCGGAGATGCCATGAATCCAGCCCGAACTGGGCCTATACCCAATAATTCCATCCCGAGGAAATTCAGGTGGGCCCATATCTCGGATGGGCTGAGGAATTTCCGGTTGACATCCCAAATGTCCCAAGCTTCCGGGAAGACGACATCCTCTTCCATGTCAATGTGACGCAGGTGCTTCCCCGGAGCCTGAGTGGATATCCTACGAAATCCCCTCGGTGGCCGCCCCTCCGGATTACCCTGCTCTTCCGGAATCACCATATCCACCGCTGCTGCCATACCCTCGGTCGGTGCGGTTCTCGCCGCCATGGCAGCCCCGCTACCGCGAGCGGCCCTAGCTACCCTCCGACCCCGACCCCGAGATAGAGGAGGCCCACCGTCACCAACCTGGATCGTTGGTTGCTTCAGCATCTCCCCTGGGTAAGCGGCCTCCCAACTGATGGCATACTCCTTCACTAATCCGAAGGCGGCGGTGGATGGAGGCAATGCAATCCGCATCTTTCCATCTTCCCGTGTGAACATGAGCCACAGCTGCCTCATCACACACGGGTGCTCCTCATGATGCACCTCCCAGTAGACCTGCGGGGTCAGCCGCTGGAGGCACCGGAACTGCCTCGCAAACCGATGCGGAGTGTACAGTTCACAGAGCAGCTCTCGATCTATTCGTGCCACCAAAACTCCACCTCGGAAGGCCAGGAGGTAAGCCCGATGTTCTTCCATTCCCCGTCCGTCATCAGTAAGCATCCCCATCGGCAACGGGAAGGGGTGGAAATTGAACTCATCCGCCCTCCACACCCGATTCAGCACCATTGGAACGGCCAGTTTGAACGGGAAGCTCCCGACCGCGTTCAGGATGGAGGGGCAGAAGTTCGATCCCAGCGGCGAAATGGGGTTTGGATACTCATAAATCCCCCTGATATGCGCTGTGATCCACCCATATAGGAGGTGTAAGGGCCCGCATATCCTTGGCAGCTTCTTTCCCTCGCTAATATGCCACAGCATTCTGTACAGTTTGGTGAGCATCGGGATCCCCAGGTTGATCCGCTGCCCCATGGCCAACATCGACGCCATGATAAATGAGCTGGGTCATACCCCCATTCTTTTATCTCTCACCGGTAGGATCCAGCCACAGATGAGAGCCTTGATGAACGCCTCCAGCCTAACTATCGACTGTTGTTCAGTGCTGACACTGAAACCCCAAGTCTTCCATTGGCTGTCCTCCAAGACCCGCCAATACGAGTGCCCCTTGCCCCGTTGGGCTGCCCTTGGACAAGTTCGAGGCCTCGGAGGGAACTCTCGATTCTCTGGGAAATTCAGGAAGCATTTGAACCATCTCCTAAAATGGACATCCCTCACTGCCTCCTTGTCCTCTCTGGGGACAAGTTCCATCAGCGCTGATGCCAGTCGCGGCATTTGCTATGCATCCCCCCAAGCGCTAACAATGGGGAGGAATTCGTCATACATGGCCCCCAAGATTGGGACCCCATAAATCTGGTGGACATCCCACAGGCTGATGCCCACCTCCCCGTGATGCAGGTGAAAAGTGTTGGTCCTAGATGACCATCTACTCAGCAACTTCGGCATTAGCTGCTTCGGTTGGTAAATGTGGAATTGGGAGGCCCATGCCGCCTCATACAACCCCACTCTCCTCAGCTCGGCCCCAAACTCCTCGCATGAGGCGCCTACCCAGTAGGCCCAGGCCCAGTCATCAGTAAAGTTGCCGCCCTGGCACAGGTCCCACTCATCGGACCATCCCTTCTTCGAATCCTGCAAATCCGCCTTCAGCATGGTATGGTAGAGGGGAGGGGAAGTCTCCGGCTGCAATGGCTTCCCGTCAATGTCGTTCACATGGTTGTAGAGACAGTCAGCGGTAACGGGTGTGAAGTCCTCCCGCGCATAACCATCGGCCGCCCTGAACCATTGGTGCTGGCACGGTGTGCTCCTGAACCAGCAAGCTGGTTCATCCCTATTCGCCTCAGGGATAAAGACATCATCCCTCAGCCTGAAGCCGTACAACGGCAGTTTCTTGCACTGCGGATAATATTTCTGACCCTCCAAGAGCAGATCTGTCAAAGAAGTGTGGTCCGAGTGGCTCCAGATCATCTCCCCCAAGCCTGGACAGTTGGCCATCTCATCTCGACGAGCAGCATCTGCAAGGACCCCCAATACAGCCTCTTGATGGGCCATTTTAACTCTGGCCCTTAGAAAAGAATTATTTCGGCTGGATCGCGAAGCTCGACCGTGAAGCTAAATCGCGAAGCCGAATCGCGAAGATCGGTCGCGAGACCAAGCCGCGAAGTCTGGCCAAGGCCGAAAAGCAGAGGTTCGCTTGGCGCGGACACGGAGTCGGAGACCCGCGGTTCGCCGCGAAGCTCGATTCGCGGAGGGCTGTCGCGGAGTACGCGGAGCTTCGCGAAGTTGAGAGCACAAAAAAGACAAGGAACGCACGTGAAGGCAAAAGAGTTCGGACCCCCTATTTATAGGTGGCGACCCCAGAGCATCACGGCGCGCCTCACCCGTGCGGAGCATCGCGGTGCGTCCGGGTCTGTGGCCTCGGTCAGCACCAAGGGCACCCTTCGCGTAGCCGCATCGCGAACCACCGACAATTTTGGCGATTTTCCCTCAGACTTCGACCCTTTGCCCTCCGTGGCTCCAAGTCTGAGGGGGGGCATTTGTTGGAGCCAAAAATATGGCCCGAAAGAAAGGAACGAAAAAGAAGGCTGGCGCGCTGCCTCGTGAAGCACCCACGTGAAGCACCCCAACCATTGCGGCCCCGTGAAGCTCCTGAGGCGGTAATGCTCCGCGAACGCATGTGACGTTCGCGAGCCACCGCGAAACTCTAGAGGCGGTAATGCTCCGCGAATGCATTTGACCTTCACGAGCCGTCGTGAAGCTCCTGAGGCGGTAATGCTCCGCGGACGACGTTGACGTTCGCGAGCGCGCCGCGAAGCACTGAAGGCGGCACGCGAGTTCTGCTTCGCGGCGCCCCTTCCCTATAAATACTGGACTCCCCCTGAGTCCAAGAGGACGGACAATCCGACCTTTCGGCTTCTCCTCTCCCAAATCGCGAAGAACTCTTTGCCCTGGGAATGATGAGCTCCTCGAGGTACTTCTACTTCGCGAGACGCCTCTGCTTTGTCTCGTTTTGAGCCCCTCTTCCGAGAGGGATGCCCTTCGCGAAGCTCAAGGGCGTTCGTGAAGGAAGGGGATTCCCAAGGGATCCCGGGCAGCCGCGGAGCGTTTATTCTTCACGAAACACCCAACCCATGCTAGTGATCTCTATGCTAAGGCAGGATCGCTACACATCGCGAAGCACACTACTTCGCGAGGCACCCCTTCTTCGTGAGGCAGTGCTCCGCGAACACTGTTCCACTTAGCGAAGCACCTTCCACTCACACCTATGCCCCATGCTAAGGCCAAGGCACTCCACTTCGCGAAGCACACTCCTTTTCATAGCGATTCCTCTTCCTGTGTGACCCTCCAGGTTTGCACGATGTGATTTCAAAGTCCCATGGACAATACCACCCATAGTGTTGCTTCGCCTAATGCTTATTCGCATAGGAACGCTAACGGATATTGCTTCTTCGCATAGCCACACTAACGTGGACCCCTCGATGGTTCGTTCCACGACCCCTCTTAACCATGTCCTTACTGGTACCTTCCCTTCCCCAAGGAACAGAGGGTAACGGTTATGTAAGTCCTAGGGGTGTGGAGTGAACCCACCTCGTCCGAGCTGTAGGACGTTAAACTGCCAAGCACCACGTCCTCAACACATGACGTTAAACTGTGATCCGACCTCGTCCCCCTCACGAAGGGTCCCCCCAGGTCGAACATTTTGTTACGCCCACTTGTCTCCACGGGAGTGAACTCCTCCTCACATGGAATGAGATCCTCCTTGTCAGAGCGGCGTTTGTCCGCGGGGGAAGGGCTGCCTCAGAGCGTAATCCCCTAACCTTTCGTATGGATGATTGCACCTGTGCATCTCCGTACTTGCCCACTACCAAGGTCAGTGGAGGGCGTGATAGGGAACGAGGCACCTCCCACCATTGGACCAAGGTCCCTCTTTCCCGCGCTTCGTCGCACTTTGGGCCTCCATCCTGGAGTAAGTCCCAGAACCATGGGCCGCCTAATGCGTAAGCCCCTCTTCGCTTCTCACAGACGCATCCTTCGCGACGTGATTGTCAGGTCCTTGCAACCTCTTGTTTCTCACACCGAGCATGACTCACGTGGGCTTATAGTGAGCACCGACCCTGACCCCTCACCTAGAGAACTACGAGGACTTCGATCCATGTCAAGGCATGGTACGTAGGAAGCCTCCATGAGGTTCAAGACCACCCGTCATTTACTCACGTCGGGTCTCATTCCCGTCCAGCACGACGTCAAACTGCATTCCGGTCCAATGGTAAGCCGTTGCGACCCATCCCACACGAACTATGAGGAATTTGATCCATGTCAAGGCATGGTACGTAGGAAGCCTCCATGAGGTTCAATCCACATTGCTCGGTCGTTCATTCACGTCGAGTTTCGCCCTCGTCCATCATGACGTTAAACTGCATGCCTCCTTTTGTCCCGCATGACATTAAACTGCACACCGATTTCCACCTGAACTACGAGGTCTTTTATCCACGTCAAGGCATGGTACGTAGGAAGCCTTCCCAAGGTTCAAGCCCACCACCCATTGGACCAAGGTCCACTTTCACGTCGGTTCGCCGACAAAACCCTACCTGAACTATGAGGTCTTTGATCCATGTCAAGACATGGTACGTAGGAAGCCTTCCAGAGGTTCAAGCCCACCACTCATTGGACCAAGGTCCACTTTCACGTCGGTTCGCCGGCAAAGCCCCATTTTAACTACGATGTCTTTGATCCATGTCAAGACATGGTACGTAGGAAGCCTTCCAGAGGTTCAAGCCCACAACTCATTGGACTAAGGTCCACTTTCACGTCGGTCCACCGACAAAGCCCCATATGAACTACGAGGTCTTTGATCCATGTCAAGGCATGGTACGTAGGAAGCCTCCACGAGGTTCAAGCCCACCCATCATCCAATTCACGTCGAGTTCTATCTACGTCCAGCACGACGTTAAACTGCAATTACAGTCTGACGGAAAGCCGTTGTGACTAACCCGAACTACGAGGTCTTTGATCCATGTCAAGGCATGGTACGTAGGAAGCCTCTACGAGGTTCAAACCCACCATCTGGTCGTTCCGACCTCATTAACGTTGGTTCACCCCCGTCCCGCATGATGGTAAACTACATTCCCCAATCCGAACTACGAGGACTTTGATTCATGTCAAGGCATGGTACGTAGGAAGCCTCCCCGAGGTTCAAGCCCAACTCCCATCGGACTGAGGTCCCTCACTTACGTCGATTCGCTGACACCCACCGCCCGTCGTTTATTCACGTTAGGGTTCACTATCGTCCCGCATGACGTAAAACTATATTCCATCAATCCCCCGAACTACGAGGACTTTGATCCATGTCAAGGCATGGTACGTAGGAAACCTTCCCAAGGTTCAAGCCCACCACTAGTGGACCCACGGGTCTACTTTCACGTCGGTACGTTGACGATGCTCATCGGGCCAAGGTCCACCTTCACGTCGGTTTATCGGCATCATCCTGAACAACGCGGACTTTGATTCCCTGCCACGGGGATACGTAAGAAGCCTCGTCAAGGCTCAAGCCCAACTTCACTTTCGCCCCTGTGATGGTCCCATTTCACTCTCCCTCCACTCCATTCATCAACCTATCACCCGTACCGATTCTCGCCCGGACCGTCTTATCCCGGTGAGACCATGTCGGTACGCTCTTCTTCGCAGCCATCCATGGGCTGGCCCCGGTATCGACATCCCTTCAAGGAGGATCCCTCAATCCGATCTATCCTAGCTAATGCTCTGGTTGGGTTGATCCATCTCCGCTAGACGTTAAACTCGCGGAATACCCTGTGTTGAGCATGGGAAGCTGAGGAAAACCTCAGATATGTGTCTATGACATATAATTCCCCGTGCTCGATGTGGGATGCCTCGGGCTTCCACGCCCTCGAGAAGCCTTGTGACCAAGGATAACAGACAGACATGCCAGGTACCCCAGCATCCAGACACGCTACTGATGCCTCAACATGACTACTCCCCTGACTGAAGGTTGCTGCCCTGATTGGACCCCTTGGAATGTCCCGACAGAAGCAATGTAATTAACCGGAGTCCATGGAAACATGGAACTGGGAAGAGTTTCACGAACTACGTATTAAATCTATGAGGGAGACCCGGACTAGGTGACGAGTTCTGAGGAGAAATCCGCAGGAGTAAGAACCGACATCCCATCATCCTGTTTCGATCAAGGAGCAGACGTCCCTGAATAAGGAGCGAATGCCGCCCGCCTTTGGAAGGCGGGAATTCGGGGCAACAAAAGCGTCGCGCGTCCTCCTCCGCGGACGGAGCGGAATGCGCGCGCGCGCCCCGGTGGAAAGCGTCGGAAAAAATTATTAAAATAAATAAATAAATGGTTAATTACCTAAACCCATGGGTTCTATATTCTCCCAACAATTCATATTTTCATCCTCATAAATATGAAAACCACTAGTTTCCAAAAGGAGTTAGAGTCATTGTTAAACCATTTATTTCTTACGTTCCAAAATTTCTTCTATAATGCAACCATGTTTCCATAAAAACCACACTAGACTGATGAATCTCCTAGGAAATGACTTATCTTTTGTATCCAAATTCTTCACTAGCACATGAACTAATAAAGCATCCATCTCTAGGTCAATGAGATACTACAGATTTGTATGGTCAAGATCAGGTTCATACTTATTCAATTTAGATACATGGAACACATTATTCACTAAACTGAATTTTGTAGAAAATACCAATATTCCACCTTAAAACCCCATTTATATATCTCAAAAGGTCCTATGTATCCAGGATATAACATTACCTACATCAAAAAATTATGGTTTCCAAGCTTTGGATAGATTCTCAAGAACACTTTATCACTCACAACGAACAACAAAAACCATCTATGATGATTCATATATGATTTATCCTAACATTGAGTCCTCTCTATTCTTTTCCTTGTCAAATGAATATTCTCTATTATCTCTTATACTGGGTTTGGTCCAACCAATGATGTATCACTTTTTCTACCCAACAAAGTGGATAACAATAATGGAACCCATACAATTCTTCAAAAAGATACATATGTATTGATACTTGATAAATCTTTTAATATGATAACCCCAATAATGATACATTCTTATCCCCTGAGCAACCAAAATCCATTACATAAGACCTAAAAATGTCTTCCAATAATTGTATGGTCTACTTGGATTTTCAATCTATCTGGGGATGATACATCATAATCATATTCAACTGAGTCCCAAAAGATTTTTGTAAGGATTTCCAAAAAGAAGATGTAAAACATGGATCTCAGTCCAATACTATCAAAATAATGATGCCATCCCTTTTTACCACTTCTTAGAAATAGATTTTATATAAGTCCCCCACCATATGAGATTCATGAATAGGAATGAAATAGGCCAAATTTGTGAGTTGATCCACTATCACCCATATGGAATCAGGTTTCTGAACCATCCATGGGATACATGTTATGAAATCTACAGTTATTTTCTCCTATTTCCAAATAAAAATGGGTAAATAATGAAACATACCCATTGGCCTCTGGTGCTCTACCTTAACCTACAAATAGGTGAGGCATATCATAAAAAACTCATCAACTTTTCTTTTCATGACAACCAATTTTTTTTTGATTTAAGTGACTTATACATATTTTTTTTCCAATACGAATAACCCATCTTGAGTGGTGGTAATCATGAAGAAGATATTATTGAAAATCTATATGTACGACCATCTGATATCAAAACCAAAAAACTGATCCTCAGATAAGCTTCCATCACACAATGGTATCCCCACCATTGAGTTTTTACCTCATAGAAACACATTTAGAATCATATGTTTGTTCCTATTTATACTTCTCAAAAAAAATCATGATCAAATGAAACTAGGAAGAAAACCACAACACTACCACAATCTTCACAATCCAAGTGTGTGTTAGCTATCACTCACATCAACCACCATTTATCTGAAGCCTAATTTTTCAATAGACTATATGTATTTCTACTTAATTCATCTACCACAGAATTACCTTTTCCTTATGTATACATCAATTCAAATTCAAACATTTGGAGATACTCTATTTGCCTTCTTTGTCTCGGATTCAAATCTCATTGTGAGAAAATGTGTTTCAATCTCTTAGAACCCATTAACACCATAAATTCCTCACCATATAGGTAATGGAAGTAAACATTCAAATAATGGACTATAATTTCTAATTAAAATTATGTTTTAGGTAGTTCTAATCATGCGACCATAATGTTTTCAATCCATAATCAATAACCCGATCTCCCTGTATGAGAATATACACCAACGCTAATCTTGAAGCACCACCATACACCAAATAACCTTGTCTGGATTCCGTTAATATCAATATCCGTGATGATGTAAGGAAAACCTTCAACTCTTGGAAAGATATTGACTTTACTCATTCCATTGGAATGGAATACCATTACTTTTGAAAGATTTATTTAGTGAATCTAGTCATGAAAATTCACGAACAAAATGTTAGTAATAACAAGCCAGTCCAAGGAAACTATAAATCATAAATACATCATTTGGAGGATTCCAATAGATCGCATAATCTATATTTTCTGGATCCATAGAGACATCATTTTTAGATATAACATGGAAAAGTAAATGAACTTATTGTATCCAAAAACCACACTTTTAAAGTTTGTAATTTAGATGATGATCCCATGAGATAATAAAAAATGTAAACAATTGTTGTTCATAGTCAACCTATGTCGTAGAATACACCACTATTTCATCCACAAACTACACCACAAAATAATATAGATACCTTTTAAATATTATATTAATAAATTCCATATATATAACTAAATAATTCATAAGACAGATAGGCATAACCACATACTCGTAATGTTCATATCTACACCTAAAAGTTTTCTTTGGAATATCCTCCTTACCAACCCATAGTAGGTGATATCCTGAACACAAAATTTTTTTGATAACCATTGCTATCCCCTAAATTTCATCAATTCATGGAGGAGGATGTTTATTCTTTATCATAGCTTGGTTAAGCATACGATAATCTACACATATATGAAGAGTTCCATATTCCTTTTTCAGAATCAAAACCAGTAATGCCCACAAAAACATACTAAGCCGAATGAACCCTTTTCTTTCCAACTCTTCCAATTGGAAATTCAATTCCCTTATATCTATTAGTTCCATATGATAATATTGAAGTGAGATAGGACTAGTCCCTTATAAGAGATCAATTATAAACTTCATTCCTATTATGGGGGGAAACCCTGTTAAATAATTAGTAAAAACATTTGTAAGCAAATAAAAAATTGTTGGGAATCATCTATTATCAAACTCATCCACTGATGCCCAATTAAATGATTCCAACTAGCACAAGATAGTTCCAACCACTATTTCCAACAATCATTTTCACCTTTTTTACATTTTGGTATCCTCTAAAAATATTCTTGATGTTCTCATGAGTTGCGAAACTAACTCTTCAAGTATAAAAGTTGATGAGATCATTGAACATTATCAACCAACACATACCAACTATTATTGCATAGACATCCATATCATTAATAGAAAAATTCCAACTCAATTCCTCTCCATCAATTTATATTTAAAATACATTTCACATAATGCCTCAACAATCTTTTTGGCCCAGAGGAGTTTGATGTTTCAAAACAAGAGGCATATTCTCAAAATGAAAACACTTAAGGGTAATATAATGAGGAGAACTAAATGAATGGGATTTACCCATATCAACCAAATGTTGTATAAGGGTATAATTAAAAGAACAGTAACTCTCATCATCAAAGGTCTAGATTGATCATCCATAATCACTTGATTATCTCCATAAAATTTATTACTCACTACAATTTATTCTTAATTACCCTATTGAGATTTTAATAGTTAAGGAGTCATGGTATTTCTAGAATCACCATGTCTATCTCAGTTTATATGATGAGAATTATTCTGCAACACTTACCCTATCAAATAATACGACTTCTATGAAACATGTGATGTGTCCCTGGCACATGGAACTGAAGAAATTAAACAATATCACTGAAGATGTCCCATTTGGTTGCAATTGTGACATGATATGGGTGGTTTTTTACAACCTCACTTTATGTGACCAAAAACCCTCCAATGGATGCATCCCAAATTACAATTTGGTTTGGGAGAAAGATTAAATGATCTGAATATTTTATTATATGACATCCCAATACCTAGGAAATAGGGTTTCCTCTTCCTCTTATTCCCATAATTGGAGTATAGGATCATTAGGGTAGCGTAGATGGATATACTTACAAGGGGGTTGATTTTCAGTTTAAAAGGTTTAAACTAAATAAAACACAGTACCACTTAAATTAATATTATTTTACTCAGACTTCATCTGATTATCTGATTAAAATTCTAACAATCACAGTTGATCTAATTATATTAAAATATATTATTATCATATTTAGATTAATACAGATAAAACAAATAGTATATAATGATAAGTATGAAGACTAAATTTATATTGCGTGCATAAAATAATATACACTTATAAAAATAAGAAATACCATATATAGTATTAGTATGAATGAATGGAAAGGGATATTTAAAAGATTTAACTCTTTTAAACATAAGAGTAAGGTGGTCAATAACCTTGACTAAAGGTATTCACGGTTTTACACTTACTATAATGTATGTCTTTTCCTTACTCGGAAAGTCCTTGATACAATGATCAAAGTAATCTATGACTTAAAGTTCCAAGAATCCATCAATAATATGAACATTGTTTATCTTCTTATCCCCGAGATCCCTCGATTTGATGGATTATATTTACCGTATTATTATCCTCAGAATCCCTTGATTGTAAGATTGATCAAACATGATTATAAAAAAAATCATTCTAAAGGAAACAAACCTGACAAGAATTACTTAAAACTAAAACTCTCTAACGTATTAAAAATACATTTATATGAAATGTTCACATAGATAAAACTTTTGACAGATTTTGTTGTGAATGTGATCAGCTCCCAACTCTTCAAGAGATGGAATATTTATTGAAAAATCTCAAATATTCATATTTTTGAGTTTTTTGCAATGACCTCAAATAGTTGGATATTTAATAGATCAAAATGTTATGGAATAACTTTATTTCCATCATAATTTGTTTTTACCACCGTTAGAATGATAAATAGAATTCCTTATAATAGGAATAAGTCTTAAATATTTCAATTATAAACATAGGATACTCTGACGGAATTCCATTTCATTTTTCAATATGATAATTCTTATGAGGATTAGTCTAACTATGTTAGAACTAGAATCAATCTAATGATCATGAATTTTTTCAGTATAATAGACAATAAAAAGTTCACACTACTTATCTAATTAAGGGTAAGTTTTATTAATTGAACGCATCCTCAATCTGATGATCATAATTAAGAATTATAGTTTTACATTCGTAATAAATTAGAACTCTTTTTATGTATGGTAAAAGGTAATGTTTTGTAAAAAACATACTAAAACACCAGGAATATAATATGTTAGTAAACAATGTTTTAATAGAGTGTGTGATTTCCAAAACTAAAGGAACGGAAAAGTATGAATTTATACTTTTGACTTAACATAGAGTTCCCACCATTTTTCATGGGTATCAACACATTTCCTCCAACTGTATTTATTTAGATGTCCCTTTTATACATCATTACTCTATTAAAAATATCTGTATAATTTTTTTAAAAAATCTTGGTAATATTTGAGTGAATCTATAGGCTTGAACTTTATTAAATAATGTGTTTCTTCAAGGAAAAACATATAGAAACTTTGGTGAAAAGTGGACTAAATTCATGAATTTTTCTGTGTAATATTTTACTGTGAGGTTCTCCTAATTCAATATTAATAAGTATGTTGGTATAAAAATTTTTAACCTGTGAGGATAGAATAGTTTGTTAAATAATTATTCAAAATCCTCCCATACAATTCCTTGACCAAATTTATCCCGAACTACTAAATCCCACAACTGGATTTCAAGATCTTATAGCATGTAAGTTTCCAACTTCACTTTCAGCTCAGCTAGTGTGCCTAGGAAATTGAATATTTGATTTATCCTTTTCAGACACACCTTTATTTTTTTAGTTTTGAATCACCCTAAAAGAAGGGTGGATTCTACTTTTGGAACATAACATAATGATCCACTTTCCTTGGTTCATCCCCTCGGTTCCCACTATCCATGACCTCAAAAACCTGAACAATACTCTAAACCTGCTATTGTTTAACTTATGGAATAGGTGTGACCACATTATTAGTGGCCTCTTCTGGTTGGTTTCTACAATTACTAACTAGTTCCGTTCACTATAACAAAAATAAAACACCATTTATTCTAACTATCTAGAAAATTAAGGATTAGCAATTTCAAATTTACCACATCAAAAAAATCACAACCAATATTTCCAAAATTCAACAATTTTTCTATTTTAAAACATTTTTAAAAATCCCACCAAACTCTACAAAAATAAAATAATTTTCAACTATTTTTAAAAATATACACTTTTTCACCAAATCATAAATCATTACTCAAAATGAATAATGCATTCCTAGTGGGAATTCATTTCTATAAATTCATTTCATGATCTTCTCATCAGCTAAACCAGTGATGATGAGGTGGTCACTCATAAATGTTTCTTAAAATACTCATGTTCCCAAATACTTAGTAACATGAAGTTCTACATAAATAGGTTTGTTATGCATTTTATGCTCTACGTTTCATGTTCTGGAAATCCTACTCCTTTATACCATCCCAAATTCAGCAATAATGAAGAATCATTTTCCAACTCCATGACTAACAAACAAATACTATTTATCACAAATAGATATTTAAACCAACAAATATTGTTACCATTTGTAACATCTCTCCCCACCTTGTTTTCTTGGGATGAAAGTGGTACATTTCAAGGCCTTATTTGACATCACCAAGACAAAAAAGGCAGAAATAGATGTTAATGGATTCATAAATAATTGGGGGATGATTTTCCATTTTTAAAATAAAAGACCAAACCAAGATGAAAATTACTAAAAAATCACTATATGATTCAAAAAAATAATGTAATATATCCCAAATAGCTGAATAAACAACAAAAATATAATACTACAACCATGAACCATATTAGAGTATAGAGAAAAATCAAAAACAAACAACTAAAAGACAAAAAAGAGACCAATAAAAACTTTTAATGAGCTCCAAGCTCTAACTACACACTCTACACCCAAAGTTTCACGATGCATCACTACAGAAATTAGATACCTTGACGTTACCTATGTCTCAATATATAACATATATAAACGCACCAAAGTGACCAACCATGGGGTGAGTATAAAACATTCAATGAATCCCCAATAAATTCCAAAATTAGACCACTAAGATAGAACAAGTTATCACATTTATATAAAATAGTTTAAAACAATTTAAATAAGTTTCTAAAAAATCCAAATAGTTTCTAATCAAAAACAATTTCCATGTAAATAAACCAAATAATTATTTAAAACCATTTCTCAAATCAATTTGGCATATCAAATTCCATTCAACACATCTAGAAATGTATTCTTAGGTGAAAATTCAATACTCATGAGTGGAAAATCATAAATTTATGACTCCATCACAGGGTAACCATATTCCAAGTTCCATAATAGCACATTCTCCTTTCACATGGTAACATCAATGAAAATGAACACACACCAACCATTTATTCCAAATACCATGCCAAAAAAATATGCCAAACAATTTCAATAAAATAATTCTTATATTTAAAACATTTCCATAAACCATTTCAATTAATAAAAAAACTATAATTTAAAATCACCATTTTAAAATCATGAATCAATTAACTTTTCACAAAACAACCAATTTGTACAATTTTCCAAACCATCACTAAAGAGGGTTTCCAACAAGAATTTCACATCAAATTCAAAATTCAATTAAATAAATTAATTCAATTAGAAATCAATCCTTTATGCTATAACTAAGGGGATTCAATATTTTATCCACCTACCTCTAGAACATAGGATAAAATTAAGAATGACACAAAACATCAAAAGAACAGCATGAAACTCCAAGAAACATATTTAGATCTTATTCCCATTACACAAAAAAACCATACCTCATCATTATTATCATCGCACAACATGAATATATCCCCAAAATATGATATTTATGCATCCAAGTGTGGGAAAAGAATGAATATATGGAAAACCACCAAGAATGAGAACTTACCAAGGAATTCAGTCCTCCAACACACTTAGATTCATTATTGGATTTCTCCCAGATCAATAGGAATGGTCTCTACAGCCTTCAAAATTGGTGGAATTCATTTTAGGGTCATATTATGGGAAAATGATTCATTGAGGGGTCAACCAAGTTAAATCCACAAAATCAGGATATTATTTTTAATAGTGTATGGTTTGGGGACATAGTTAGGTAAACCGTGTGATAACCACCGCCTCTAAGCACCCCTCATACAGTTGGTTCACATGGTTAGAAAAATCTACTCAAACTATGCTAAACCCAAATTTATAACATCATATTATTTCTCCAAGGTGGATACATGGTTTGTCCAAACCATACACCTACCCAATTCCCACTATTTTTGTTTCATGGTTTTCTAGAAGGTGTTTCACAGTTTCTACAAACTGTGCTCAAAATATTCACCTCTAGAGAATCCAAAAAACATGCCAAAACTCCTATGAAACTCCATAAACTTAAAAAAATTCACTTTATATGTTTAAAATACATATATATATGGTAATTACATAAAATCGGGGTTCTAAAAGACAATATTTCTTCTAAAAGGGTATAAACCAAATAAAATATTGAATATGAATTCTGTTGAAGTGGAATTTCATTCCTCTAAAAGAAATAAGAATAATAAAAGAAAAAATAGGGTAATAAAGAAGTTATGTGTACTCAATGATGTGAATATAAATGATTCATTGTGAATATTTTAATCCAATATTTCAACAATAATTTCTTTAAAATATGAAGATATTTGTCTGAAATCATTTAAATATTTGTAAGATGGTGATCAAGAAGTGGAAACCACAGTAGGTTGTAAATCTTGATATTTTTTATGCATTAAAAAATTGTATTTATAAACTTTTATGATTGAATCATAAATATTCAAAGATAAAGGTAATAATAATTCTCCTTATATATCATATTTAGAAGAAACAAACTGAATATCCATAGTGATAGAGAGGGTTTAAAATAGTTCATTATAAGAATGAACAATAAAATAAGGAATATAGTTATGTAATATAATAATTTGTTCATGAGTTATAGTTCATATTTCATTCATATAATGGATTTTTAGTATGATATATGAAATATATTTCTCAAGTTTTCCCAATTTTGGTAATGAGAGGATTGAATTTATTTCAAATGTTTAATGGGCTATGTGAAGGTGGATAAAAGTGATTTGGTAAAGGAGACCTTCATCGTTTCTTAGACTATGTTGTCGTGAATTTGGGAAATCTGTTTTGAATCATTAAATTGTAGAATATAGATACATGAATAATTTGTGATGGTATTTTAAAATAAATATTAATCCTATGAAAAATGGTCAAAATTACTACATTGTGGATGAGGTCATAGTGACTTAGGTGGAGTATGTCATAAATTTAAACCATTTCATGTGTAAGGGTGTCTCACAAATTTGATTACCTGCATAAATTTCATCACTATAGATAGGATTCTTCATGTAGGTAACTCTCAAATTAATTGGTTTTATAAGGGTCTTTTGGCTTTACCTGGATTAGGTAAGGGTAGATTGAAACTTGTGTTAAGGTAACTTGACTCACATCAATGTAGATCTAATATCATGTAAGGGTTAATCCCAATTCATGTCTGGGTGAAAAAAACTAAGAGAAAATGGAGACTATTTCATTGATCTCTATACTTTGAATTGTAAATTCAACTATATGAAATGGGATTCCAACCAATGGAATTTTAGTGACTATATCAATCTTATTCAAAGTGAATATCGAGTTTCTAAGATAAATTGGAAATAAGAATTGTTCGTGGTGTGGAGTATATTGAGGTGCATTTTTCTTATATATTCACTATTTTCTGTTATAATGTATATGGAGTTATGAAGGTCATAGGGTTTGAAAACTGGAAGTTATGAGTATTTATGTTGATTTATCACTCCAAACACTATATAAATGTTATAAATTGACTTTTAATGACCCATATTAAGTTCAATGGTGATGATTTGATTGAATAAAGTCCAAGGGATATATTAAATGGATAAAATATGGTATTTAACATGAATTTGAATTTTTAATTTGTGATTAAAATTAATTCTTGGTTGTATAAATATCTACTATGGAAAATTTAGATAGAATTTATAGAGAGAAAATAATGAAAAATCATAGGATAAGGAAGTTTGTGTTACTAGTGGAGGGGGGTGTCAGAAACACAAAACATAAGAAATATCAAAATTAGAGATGAAGTGTTGTTATTGGGAAGAATTATCTTTTAATATGTTTTTATGAATAAGAATATTGATGTGTTAAATAGAATAGATAATAAAAAATATGAATATAAAATAAAGGAACTATGTATTCCCAAGAATAATATTATTTTGAATGTCATAGATGATTAATCTTTATTGAGATGTAGTGATGTCTATATCATTGAGTATCATGTATGATGATAAAGAGTGGTCTAGATTATCCTTGAAGATCTAGAAGTATATCATTATAATGTTTGAATTATTACATATGGAGAATGTAATACTACTTTGAGTTATTTAGTAAGATCATGGGTTGTCATGAATATCCTTGATATATTTAGTTTATTAAAAATAAAAAATAACATACTGAATAATATCTCCATTATTGGGAATATAAACTGGAATTTACATTTATTCTATGTGAAGTCAGATAGAATATCAAACACTCAACTCCAATTAAAACATGTTGTTTAAACCTAGAAGATAATTTGATGAAACACAGAGGTATTCATATGAGCATCAACATCTATAATTTATGATGTATTTTTCAAGTACCCTTCTTGGATTGAAATTTATTTCATTAAAGAGATAAGTAAAATACATCTATATAAACTGATACCTTCAGCAAAGTAGTGCATAGAGGATATGAATACAAAGTTTGTATGGGGGAGTAGTGTGGTATCCCCAAAATTATAGCCATCATAGAATCGGATGGTGAGAGAGAGGAAGAGGCAGTGTGCCTTGGTGAGGAGTGACCATTCATTGACATTATATCCACACCAATAGTGAGTTATAGTAAATCATAGTTACACCATCACAATATTTATTGCATGATCCAAGGAGTATCCTTTTATTGGTGAACCAAGTATTTTTTTTTCTCATGCATTTTACATTCTACACATAAGAATGATATTTCTTATAGATTCATTTGATAAAGAGAAGATGATTAAACTTTGAATACATGTTCCTTATAACTAAGGAACACAATCATAAACAATAGATAGAGGGGATAAATTTCAAATATGTTTAAATATAAAAACACTATGATTCACCCACCCTCCAATATGGGTGTCTTGGGTGCCTACAAGTGTTATTAGAGCCATAGGTTCTATTTTGGATTCAAACTGAAATATTCAATTTGATAGGATTGTTCAATATATTGAATATCTTGTGATGGCTCCAATATTCAGTGTAAGTCAATTTTAAAAATAGATTAAAGAGTTTGTATTTTATCTGGAATTAAAATTTTGAATTCCCTATGGTTTTTTAAAGTTTATTTTTTTCTAATATGGAATGGAATTTTATATGAGGATAATCAAAGAAAATTATATATTTATGCATCCGATAAGAAATATTTAAAATATGATATCGATGATTATGTATTCATAAAGATCATCCATTTCATGAAATAAAAAGAAATGTGGATATTGTTTGAATTTTTGTTTGGTAAGTAATATATGTTGAATAAAAACCACATTTCTTCTATAAATGATGAATATAAACCATTTCAATGTTTGGATATAAATTCTGTTTTAGGGGAATTTCATCAGTCTAGAAGAAAGAAGAAGAAAAAAATTAGAATAAGGTAACTATGAAATTATGTATCCTCGAAGAGGAAAATATAAATAATTCATTTTTCATATTTTAATATAACATTATACTTTGGATTTATTATAAATACAAAGATATAGGTATAAAATTATCTAAATACTTGGAATATTTTGATCAAGAAGTGGAAACCACATCATGTGGTAAATATGGAGTTTTTTATATAGAAAATAAAAGGAATTTCAAATGTTGAAGACTAAGGAATGAATCATGAAAGCTAAAGTTAAAAATAATTTTTATTATATAACACATTTGAAAAAAAAATAGATTTTTTTTTGAGGAATATAATATTTCAAATGAGATAATTAAAAATATAAATAAGATAATAAAGGAACAAAGTGATGTGATTGAAGAACATATTAATGATTTGGAGTTAATCATTAAAAAATAAAATTTTCATGAATCTTAAAAGTATGTACATAGAGAGAAATATAAATACCATGTGAAGATATATCATGATTAAAAGAAATATCACATTGAGAATTCAAAAGAAATATTGGAGAAGATGAATATGATGATTGAGATGCTTGGGGAAGATATTCATGTTTTAAAGAAAAATGAATTTATTGATGCCAATTTTATATAATATTCATTCAATAGAAAAATAAACTAAAATATTTAATCATTATGTAAGAATAATTTGGATTTCAAATCATGAAAATAATATTTTAGAAAGGAAATGTTGAAGTAGTGTTACTTTTCAGAATTTTAGGACACATAGTGGAGGTGTGCAAAAATAATTTGAAGGCGTGAAATTGGGGGAAGTTTGTTGTTACATCAATACTAAGGAAATATTTTTAAAATTATGAATATTTCTTTAGTATATGTTATATTTATGATAAACTTGGTCATATTTCAAGAAATAGTGGTAATAAAGGGAATAAATATTCTAATATAAGATACCCTTATTGTAACATCCCAAGTAAGTATAGAATAATACATTTTCATATCTATTAATATTATGAATTATATAGTGGTTTTACCTTAACAAGGACACTATCTCTGATATCATACTTGATTCACAACAACGGGTTTCTCTGAAATCTTATATTGTACACAAGACTGAGTCATACTAAAAAGTAATACAATAATAATAATTGTTTTTAAAATGGTAGTTAATGCCTATGTGTAGTATTGGAAGGAATGAATAGAACTGAATATATTATTTTTACACATTTTTTTTAATTTATTTTACATTCATACAATACATTTTAAAGGAAAAATGAGAAAAAAACCAATTTTATGAATAAAATACTCTAATTTTTAAAAGGCAGTTTTACCACATTTTGATGGAAACCCCATTTAAATATAGTTTTTGATAATTTTATATGGTCTATTTGAAAAAATAAACTTTTTATTTTGAATCGGGACATCAAAATTTTCTTTGGTTAAATTTTTGGTATTTTTCTAAAAAGTTTCAATTTATTAATGAATAGTGAAAAATACTGCATAGTAGTTAAAAATTGACTTTATAATTTAAATAAATACTTTAATTTATATTTATTTTAACGTCAAAATATATACATAATACATATATTAGTCCAATTTAAGTAATTGGAATCATTTTTATAATATAATTAGATATATAAAATTTTATTGAACTTTTGAACATCTCTTTTACCCACCTCATAGACACATTTTCAAATTAGCATTAAACGTAATTTTACCACTTTTGTGAATTGAATTTTAAAAATCCTACATACATGGTTGTAATCACAGTGAAAAATGTGGTCTAATATGATCAAAATATTTTTTGGTGAATAGTATCTTTTGAATTTTATTTACCGCAGTTACAGGTAAATATGGTAATTAAAGGTAAATATAATATTATAATAATATTATATTATCCAAAAAAAATTCTATGTTCATTGGATAAGTTTTTATTCAACCCAAATCAACATTACGTAAAAAATATGATCCTTTTCAAGACACTTGTCGTAGATTAAAACATTTATTGTATTTTTATTTAAAGAAGAGTTAGAAGTGTCACATTCAGAATTTAATAAATAAAACATTTTTAATATTGGGTTATAAATATGATAAATTAGACAATAAATATTCATTGGAATGATAATTTATTTATATATATCATGATAATTTATTTATAAATTTTAGATATTAAATAATTAAATTTAATTGTGACACAATGATGATGCATCAAATGATTTATTAAGAGAAAAATCAATTAAATGATATTAACAATATTAAAAAAATATAAATTGAAACATTTTATGCCATCCATGAATTTATTGGATGACATTGACATTTTAGGGATGATTTAATTATTTTTTTGAAGGAATCAAGTTGTTAAGATTTTAACAAAAATCAATTACGAAATATTGTCAAAATTGACATAAATGAGATTTTAAAATAAATACTATTTTATTAATTGATATTAAATTGATAAAAATCTAAGTTTCATCCAAATAAATCGTATAGTGTTAAAAATTTCATAAATTATCCACTTGAGGTTCTATTGTAATTTAATAGTAAATATATTAACCATATACTGTAAAGATTTAAGAAGACATGGTAAGAGTTAAATTAGTTAACTATGGGTTAAATCTAAAAAATAAGGTTAATTTTGTTACCTAAACATGTCTAAAATTAATTTTTTTTTATTATTTCGACCCATAATCATCTTATCTTTGAAATAAATCACTTTGGAGCTATTATAAACTGAAAATAAATTTATATTTCAAGACATTACTAAAGTGACCCTCCTGCCTCTTAAAAAAGGCCACCACCTCTACCCACTTACTCACACATCTAAAGCCCCTTGGATCACCCACACTATTCTAAAATAGTATCCCAACATCCCTATCTTCCAACTATATTCCTTAACTTGGGAATAAGTTTTTTCAAGGAAGCGTTTTGGTACAAACCAAAAGGATTTACCGAATTAAGAGGTAACGTCTTCTCGCAAGCTCTTATTCTTTATTTTCCTTCTCCACCCCCTAGTATCTCCTTATTCCATTCTATTTTAACAACATGATTATCCTCAATATACTAGGATTATTTTATGATATGATTTCGGAATACACTTATACACACCTCCATCTATTGGATGTTAACATATTGTTTCTGTGTATGGTGAACTACTGCCTTACGAAACATTGATTGTTAAATTTTCCCCTACAAAATTTCATGGTGGACATTATGATTGAATATATATTTATATATGATATATATTATAATTATATTGTCTCAATTAATTTTTAATATATATTTATAAAATACCTTTATACTTTTCATGATGTGTAAAAATGATAATTTCATTTGACGAAGTGTGGACTACTTCCCCCTCAAGTGATATGACTCGTTCATGCCATATATGGAACGTATAAAGGATGGTGTTAATAAACCTATGTAACATATATAAAAAATATATTATACTATAATTATAATATACATATGTATCATTTAGTTTTCATTATTTTAATTCAACAATGAAATGAAAGTAGCATTCATGCGTACATATGGCCTACCGTCTCCATGAACGGTGCACTTCATTACTATTATCAAATATTATGTATTATTATAAATACATATATACTGAATATATATGAAATTTAAATCATGTTCTAAATTATAGAGATGATGAATTCATGATCTATTTAATGGGAATAATAAATAATAAGTCAAAACATACTCATGATACTAAGTGATTAACACCCGAAAAAGTGAAGATAACGTATGATTTCTAACAAACGGGTAATACGATATTATAAGAGAATAATATATGATATCATAAATATTAATATGGTTATGTAATTAGTTAGTAACATTTTTTTAATCCATTATATAGTATGTTAAAGGACGTTCAACTTAAAGGAAATGAAAGGTAATGGACTTCGTCTCAATCTCCTTTCATTGAGTCATATTTTAATTTAGACATGACCTTATTTATATAGTGTATAATAAACCCCATGGAATTTTAATTTCATTAAAAATTAATCTTTTTCTATGAATTTTTTTACTAAATGAAAAAAGGGATGTTGTTAATGTATGCGATGAAAACAACCTCTCTACCCCCATAACCGTTATTTGATATTTGGCTTCTTCTATAAGCCTTAATGTTTTTTAAAAGGAAAATAAATCACTTATTCCCAATTTTGGGTATTTTGGTATTGAAAATGGTTTCAAAAAATAATTTTCTATTTCAATATACTGAAATGATTTCTTATGATTAAAAACAAAATTTTATGAGTGGAATATTGATAATTGTAATATTTTATGTGTTGTGATTATATAATTGTACATGGAAATTTAATGGGTGGTTATGTGATAAACCAATCAAAGGTGGTTCCATGATAAACCAAATATGGTTGGTTACATTATAACTTCTAATTCATTGGGAATGGAAGTTGTCCATATGGTTTTTCTAGTTTTAATAATGATATGTGTGGTAGTTGACTATATTTTAATTCTATTTAAGCATGAATATGTCCCAAGTTACCTTTTATATTTTATTTTTGATTTATATTGGTTTTATGGTAATATTTTGGTTACAAGAGGGTAAGTGATGAACTTATATTCTGTTAATAGTATTTAATACTTCATAAAGGTGAAAAGTATTACTTTATGATAATGTATTCATGGATTATATGTTTTAGCAAGGATAATTGTTTTCCTTCTTTGTCTATCCCTTACTGGGATTTTTATTATCATGTCATGTTTGAATTTTTTCTCACATGATTTTAAAGAGAATAATTTCCAGGATGGGATCATCAAAAAGTTATGATGTTGAAACATGAAGAGAAACCATGTTTCTTTTTAAATGTTTTTGTTTTATGAAAAAATTTGACAGTGGGTAAAAGTGTATATTTTGTAATATTGTTGTTGTTATGTATGAATTATGTCCTAATTCACTAATATTATAAACCTGAAAATATCATCGATGTGATTGAGAGTCAAATTGTTGAGTTAACTCAAGATTAAGTAATGTTTAATTCTAGGGCCTTATAGTTTTTAGTAGAGGTCAATTTAGATAACTTTAGGAGTTAGAATATTGTTAATAGAATATCAACAAATTATTTTTTATTTATAGTCAAATTAAAATGATATTGATTTTGAATAATAACATGTTTCTGCATCTATGATATGTTTTTTAGAATGGTTTT
Organism: Viscum album; assembly: GCA_963277665.1. NCBI lineage: Eukaryota > Viridiplantae > Streptophyta > Magnoliopsida > Santalales > Viscaceae > Viscum > Viscum album. The sequence continues at coordinate 270,011,660 of OY728167.1, read as the reverse complement.
CCATAGAGGAAATAGGGAAACTGTGCTAGTAAGGCATACAAAAGGAAATAACCTTCCAAATCAACATCCTGAGATGGAAAAAATCAGAACATAACTATTTTTTATAGTGATGGATATGTTGAATCAGGTGATTAATGGTGGTGGTGTCCATTCATGACATCAACCAAACCAACCACGTAGGAATATATTAATAGTGTAACATTTCATGAGGCAACTTCACCCATCATTCATAGGATCATCTAACCCTGTGAAATTTGAAGGGTGGATTACAGTATAGGAAAATATTTTTGATGTAATGGGGTGTTCAAACAATAAAAAGGTTATTCTTGTTGTTTATCATTGTGAGTGTAAATCCGATCAGTTCTAGTAAATGGTTAAAAATATTAAATTAAGTGAAGATATCGATACCATGTAATGAGATGAATTTAAGAATATATTACATGAGAAGTATTTCCCTAGGGTTGTTCGAGTTACGATGGAAAATCAATTCTTGGAATTGAGACAAAAATATTTAGATTTACTGGCTGTGTATGAGGAAAATTTAACCCATTTGTTAAGGTATGTTCCAAATTTTATCCGGGGTATTGATAGTAATATATTTTTTTACTCAGGATTGAATCTATGATAACAAAGGGAATTAGTATCTTGTGAATTCAAAAGCAATGAGAAACTTGTTCAATGTACTGAGAAGGTAGAAATGGAGTTTTCTGATGATCATGTGTTCCATGAGGGAAATAAAAAAGAAGAGGTCTAGTTGGCATGCAATGGGAAATCATTAATAAACGAAGTCTATAGGTAAGAAAGTTAAATTTCCATCTTGTGAGAAGGGTGGTAAAAATCATCCTAGATAATTTCTCTCAAATTATGGGAAGTTCTTTCGGTGTGGTAATACTGGTCATATTTCTCGTAACTTTAAGGAAGATAATCAGGCAAGTAATGAAATGACAATGATAAGATTTTTTAGTTTCAATGGGTTAGGGAATTATTCCAATGTGTTTCCAAGATGATTTACTAGGGTGGAAATTAGGAATATTTTAAGTATAAGGGCATGGAAAATCATTTGATACTACTATGGTTGATGTGGTACCATCAAATTATGTGGTCACAGGTATGTTATTGATTTTTTTCAATTTATACCAACACACTTTCTGACTACTGATCTTCACATTCTTTCATTTCTCAGTGCTTTTCATGTAAATTAGAAATATCACCTCCTAAATGTGATATAGAACATTTGGTAAAAACCCCGAGTGGAAGTATTAATGAAGCCAAGATTTATAAGAATCTTTTTATTATCATTAGTGGGATGGCCTTTCCTGAAAGTCTTGTTGAACTTCTCATAATGGAATTTGATATCATTTTGGGTATGGATTGGCTTTTAGTTTATCATGCTAAAATAGATTGAAAAGACCAAAAAGTTTTATTTAATGATTTAATACCTTTTATAACATACAAATAATCTGATATATTGAGTAAATATGGCAGTGAAAATTTTCTGGATCATGTTGTTGAAAAGAAAGAAATAGTTTTTATTAGTGACATCCCAGTAGTGAATGAATTCTCAAATGTTTTTCTTCATGAATTTCCTGTTATTATTTCTAACCAGGAGGTTGAATTTATTATTGATTTAGTGTCTGATTCTAAGCTTATTTTTAAACCCCCTTATCAAATGGATCAAGTAAAATTGGTTAAATTGAAAAAGCGGTTACATGAATTACTTGATAAAGGTTTTATTTGACCTAGAACTTCACCATGGGGTGCTCATATTTTATTTGTGAAAAAGAAATATGGTTCTGTGAGACTTTTTATTGATTATAGTGCCTTGAATAACATCATTATTAAGATCAAGTACCCTTTACCTCATGTTGATGATTTGTTTTACTAGATCCAGGGATCTCACTATTTTTCTATGATTGATTTGAGGATTGGGTTGCATTATATGAAGGTGAAAGAGGATTACATTCCAAGGATAGAATTCCGAACAAGATATGGGAATTATGAGTTTTTAGTCATTCCCTTAGGGTTATCTAATGTGCCTACTATATTTTTGAATCTCATGAATAAAGAGTTTCAATAGTTTTTTGATTAGTTAGTGGTTGTGTTTATAGATGATATTTTGGTATATTCTAAAAGTCGAGAGGAGCATAAAAGTCACTGAAGGATTTTTTTCTCATACCTTAAAAGAAAAGAAACTATATAGAAAGTTTGTTAAGAGTGTCTTTCTGTTACAAAAAATTTCTTTCCTTGGTCATATTGTTTCTAAAGATGTCATAACTGTTGATCCTTCTAAAACAAAACTTGTTTAAGAGTGGACAAGACCTACCAATATCAAAAATATTCATAGTTTTATGATATTAGTAGGTTATTTCTAAAGGTTTGTTGAATACTATTCTCAATTTTTTAGCCCACTAACTAAGTTAACACCAAATAGAGTTAAGTTAATCTGGAAAGATAATTTAATGATTTTTTTCAAGAATTGACAAGAAAATTGGTAAATGATCTAATTTTGGACATACCCTCCAGGAATGGAGAGTTTTTTATCTATAGTGATGCTTTATTGATAGGACTTGGTAGTATTCTAATGAAGAATGATCAGGTAATTTCTTATTCTTCACATCGTTTGAAACATCATGAATTAAATTACCCTACACAAGATTTGGAATTATATATTATGGTGTTTTCATTAAACAATTAGAGGCATCATTTTTATGCTCTAAAGTTTGAAATATATACTGATCAAAAAAGTATGAAGTATATATTCACTCAAAAATAACTAAACATCAGACAAAGGAGATGATTGGGTTTAATCAAGGTTTATGATTGCACAATTCATTACCATCCAGGAAAATCCAATAAAGTGGGATTTTCTTTGAGTTAAAAATTTAACTCTACGTTAACCATGGTACATTTAGACCAAGATTCTTTGGTTAATGATTTGATGAAATTTTCCATGGATGTTCTTGGTTATGGAAATTCCACTATTTTATTTTTAGTGTAACTGAAATAATCTCTATCAGACAGAATTAAGCAAGCACATAAGGAAGATAGTGAGTTGTAGAAAAAGATAGAATATGTTCATAAGGGTATGTTACCTAAATTTAATTTTGACAAAGACTATGTTTTGAGGTTTGGTAAGAGGTTGTGTGTGCCTTGTGATTAATATTTGAAGAAAGATTTTTTATGTGAAGGTCATAATTCTTCATTTTCAGTTTATCCTGGCAGTACTAATATGTATAGATATCTTCAATATTATTACCGGTGGAATGGAATGAAAAAGAGATATTACTAATTTTACCCTGAGATGTTTGAATTTTAAATAGGTTAAAGAATAGCGGAAGTTACTAAAGGAGATGCTTTATCCTATTCCATTTCCAGAGTGGAAATGGGAAAATATATCCACTGACTTTGTTGTGGGATTACTGAAGGTATCTTGAGGTAATAATTCAATCTAGGTTATTGTTGATCGATTTACAAAATATGCTCATTTTCTTCCTATTCGAGATACTCTATATCTAGTTCAACTTTCTCGATTTTATATTAAAGTGATGGTCAGGTTACACATAGTTACCCTCTTCATTATATCTGATCATGATCCGAAGTTCACTTATAACTTTTTTAAAGGCCTTCAGAAGTCATTGGGTACTGAATTGAATTTCAATAAATATTTTCATCCTCAATCAGATGGGTAGTCAGAATGAAAAACTCAGACCTTGGAGGATATTCTATGTGCTTATTCAATGGATTACAAAAGAATTTGGGATCAACATCTTTCTTTGGTTGAGTTTTCTTTTAATAACAGTTTTCATTCCAGTATACATATGGTACTATTTGAGTTATTATATTGGAAGTGGTGTCAAAATCCATATTTTTAGGATAAATTAGGTGAAATTAAGTTGATGAGACTAGAATTAGTAGGATTGATGACAGATAAAGTTCAGGTTATTCAGAAGAACATGAGCATAGATTAGAGTAGGAAGAAAAGTTATGCGGATAACTGGAGGAAGGATATTTATTCCATGGTAGGTGATCATGTCTTTCTCAAAGTTTCACAATGGAAGAGTGTTATGAGTTTTGGTAAAAAGTGGAAGATGAGTCTGTGGTTCATTGGACCATATGAAATACTAGAGAAAGTCAGAACAGTTTCCTACTAAGTGTCTTTACCTCAAAGTTTATCCCAACTACACAACATTTTTCATGTTTCAATGTTAAAAAAATATGTACCGGATCCATCTCATGTTTTGAGTCCAAAAGTAGTTCAGTTTGAGGAGAATCTTTGCTTTGAGGAACAATCCGTCTAGATTCCTTTCCATAGAGAGAAAGTGTTATAGAATAAGTTGATTCATTGGGTTATGGTTTTGTGTAAAAACCATATGGTTGAAGAGGAAACATGGGAATCTGAAAATACTATGAGGGAAAACTACCCCCACTTATTCGATAAGTAAATAAAATTTTAGGGACACAATTTCCAAAAGGGGGAAAGGATGTAACATCCCAGGTAAGTAAAGAATAAGAAATTCTTATATCTATTGATATTATGAGTTAGATAGCAGTTTTACCTTAACGAAGACACTATCTCCAATAGCATACCCAACACACAACAATGAGTTACTCCAAAATCTTATGTTTCACACAAGATTGAGTCATACCAAAAAATAATACAATATAAAGATTATTATTTTAAATGGTAGTTAATTCCTAGCCTTTGTGTTGGAAATAATGAATATAACTAACTATATTATGTTTACACATATCTGTTAAATGTTTTTACATTCATACAATAAATTTTAGAGGCATAAAATGAGAATAAATCAAATTTTATGAATAAAATACTCTATTTTTAAAAGGTATTTTTGTTTCCTTTTGATGGAAACCCCATTTTTAATCTAGTTTTTGACAATTTTATATGTTATATTTGTCAAAATAAACTTCTTATTTTGAATAAGGACATCAACATTTACTTTGGTTAAGTTTTTGGTATTTTTCTGAAAAGTTTCAATTTTTGATGAATAGTGAAAAATACTGCATAATAGTTAAAACTAACCTTTCCATTTAAATAATTATTTTAAAATAAATTTATTTTAACATAAAAATAGATACTTAATACATATATTTTTCCAATGTTAGTTAGTGTAATCATTTTTATAATATAATTAGATATATAAAATTCTATAGATGTTTTGAACGTCTCTTTTACTAACCACCTAGGCACTTCTGCAAATTAGAATTAAACATTATTTTAGCACTTCTATGAATTTAATTTTTGAAAATCCTACATACATTGTTGCAATAAGGGTGAAAAATTTGGTCTAATAGGATCAAAAAATATTTTGTGAACATTATCTTTGGAAGTTTTTTTTATTACAGTTAATGGTAAATAGGGTAATTAAAGGTTAAAATAATGTTATAATAATATAAAATTACCCTAACACTTATCCTAAGTTCATTGGATAATTTTTTTCGACCCAAATCATCCATAGTACAAAAATATGATCCTTTTCATTCCAATTGTGTTAGATTAAGACATTTATTATATTTTTATTTAAAGAGGAGTTAAAAGTATCATATTGAAATTTTAATAACTAAACCATTTTTAATATAGGGTTATTAATAAGATAAATTTGACTATAAATATTTATTGAAAATATAATAAATTTATCTGCATCATGATAATTTATTTATAATTTTGAGACACTAAATAATTAAATTTAATTATGACACAATGATGATGCAACAAACTATTTATTAAAAGAAAAATCAATTGATTTATATTAATAATATTTAAAAATATAAATTGAAACATTTTATGCCATACACTAATTTTTTGGATGAAATTGATATTTTAGGAATGAGTTCATTTTTTTTATGAAGGAATCAAGTTGTTATGACTTCAACAAAAATCAGTTACTAAATAGTGTCAAAATTGAAATAAATGAGATTTTAAAATAAATGATACTTTATTAAATGATATAAAACTGATAAAAATATAATATTCATCCAAATAACTTTTATAGTGTTTAAAAGTTCATAATTGATCCACGTTAGGTTCTATTGGCATATTATAGAAACTATATTAACCATATATTGTAACAATACAACAAGACATGGTAAGAGTTAAATTTGTTAACTATGGGTTAAAGCTAAATTATGATGTTAATTTTGTGACATAAACATATCTAAAATAAATGTGTTGAAATTATTTATACCCATACTCATCTGATATATGATATAAATATTTTTGGAACTTTTAGAAACCGAAAATCAATTTATAATAAATTAATATTTCAAGACTTTCCAAAAGTGACCCTTCTCCATGAATGGTGCACTTCATTACTAATATAAAATATTATGGATTATTATAAATACATATATAATGGATATATATGATATTTAAATAATGTTTTACATTTAGGAGATGATGAAACTATGATCTCTTTAATGGAAACAATAAATAATAAGTCAAAACATACTCAAGAGACTAAGTGATTAACACTCGAAACAGTGAAGATAATGAAAGGTTTCTAACAAACAGGTAATAATATATTATAATTGGATAATATATGATGACATAAATATTAATATGGTTTTTTAATTAGTTATTAACACTTTTTAAAACCATTATACATGAATTTAAAGTCTGTTCACCTTAAAGGAAATGAAAGGTAATGGATTTCGTCTCAATCTCCTTTCATTGAGGCATATTTTAATTTATAAAATGTCTTCCTTATACAGTGTATAATAAAACCCTTTGACTTTTAATTTCATTCAAAATAAATCTTTTCCTAAAAATTGTTTTACTAAATGAAAAAAGTAATGTTTTAAACGTATGCAGTCACAACAAACTCTCTATCGCTATAACCGTTATTTGATATTTGGATTCCTCTATAAAAATTAATGTTTTTAAAGGAAAATAAATCACATATTCCAAATTTTGGGTATTTTGGTATTGAAAATGGTTTTGAAAAAGGATAGACTATTTCATTATCTTAAAATGATTTCTTGTTATTGAAAATGAAATTTTATGAGTGAAATGTTGATAATTTCATCCTTTTATGTGTTGTGATTGTATAATTATACTTGGACATTTAACGGGTGGTTACATGATAAACCAAATATGGGTGGTTATGTGATAAAACAAAGATGAGTGGTTCTGTGATAAAACAAAGCTAGGTGGATAAGTTATAACCTCTAATTCAATGGGTATGGATGTCGGTCATATGGTTATTCTATTTGTAAGAATGATATGTGTGGAATTTGACCATATGGTTATTCTATTTAAGTATGAATATGTCTGAAGATACCTTTAATATGTTATATGTGATTTATATGGGTTTTATATTAATATTTTGGTTATAAAAGTGTTTGAAATGAGCATATATTCGGTGAAGATTATTTATTACTTCATAAAGGTGAAAAGTATTACTTTATGATTATGTGGTCATGGTTTACATGTTTTATAAAGGCTAACTATTTTCATCCTTTTTATGTCCCTTAATTATAACTTTATTCTCATCCCAAGTTTGAAATTTTTTCATAGGATTTTAAAGGAGAATAAAGTAATGTATGGGATCATGTAAAAGATAGGATGTTTAAACATGAAGTGAAACCATGTTTCTTTTTGAATGTTTTTGTTTTATAAAAAATTGATAGTGAGCAGAAGTGTCTTCTTTGAAATATTTTTGTTGTTATATATGAATTATTGTAGAATTCACTAAATATATAAACCTGAAAACATCCTTGATGTCATTGAGAGTCAAATTATTAACTTAACTCAAGATTAAGTATTTCTTAAGGTCAGGGCCTTGTACGTATCCTATGACAAGAAGGAGTCTCAAAAAAAGAGTAATTAGAAATCTATTTTACTCAATAATGTATTCTAATGAAGAAATATGGAATTATGGGACATATTAGGTGTCAATTCTGGATTATTCATAGAAACCATCATGGAAAAAAAAGGTAATGTAGAAAATAGAAGAAGAAATTCTTATAAAAAATATTATTCATGTGAATTTGGAGGACATATGGATTTTTTTAATATGATTAGAGTTTGACTAATGAAAAATAAAAATTCTAAAGTGATAAATATAGTTCAAAAATATTATTAATGATATATGTTTAATAATACCAATACCATTACTGTAAACCATATTTTATAGAAGGTAATGAATCAAGAATGGAGGAAAAAGAATAGAGAATATGTTTCTCAGATGGTTATAAAGGACAAGAAATATTTATACTTATATGAAATCATTCATGCCATTATAAAGAATGTGAAAAAGATATGTGAAATTATCCATTCATGGAGGAATATTTTTGTAAAATAATTCTAATATAGTTCAATTACAAAGTAATTTTTATCTATTAAATCAGTGGTAATATAACTACATAAGAAATTTCTACAAACCCAAAGAAGATGTTTGAGAAAGAATAGTTTTAGGATGAACAATACAATAGGGGATTTATTGAAAGTATGAACATCAAGAAAACTATTAAATAATATTAAACAGATGGATTATATTTTCATCTTCAACTACATTACACTAAATGAGGATGCTCGGAGGATCCCCTCTTCATAAGGTTTATATCTTACTCATTGATGTGAGATTTAGGGAGAGATTAAACCCATGGGGAATATTTATTTGAAAGAGATAGATGCAGAGAGAGTGTGTGAGTATGACTAGTAGAAGAAGAAGAAAAATTTTATATTCATTAAAATAAGATTTTTATTGGATATCAAAATTTAAATACATTTCTACATGTGGAATTAATATAAAAAGTAGAATAAATGTTTTATACTTCATGTTATTTGAGATATTGAAGGATCAAATTTGTTATATTCAATGATTCATTAAGTGATAAAGAAAATAAAGTGGGGTTAAGACTGAACAAGATTTATAAGTGCATTCATATAGTGATATCTAGAAATAAAATTTATAGAATCAAACTATATTTGATGATGTATTCTGGAATTATGATGTTATGTTAGTACATATCCTAATTAGAATATAAACAAAAGTTTAAGATTGATATTATTTTAATAATTGGTATCAATCCAATTCTAGAAATTAGGATCATGGTATTTCTCTTTACCATCATGTGGCAATCCCAGAAGAGAAATATATATCTATAGTTATATTATTAAAAGGATAAATTTTATCAATATTTTTATGAACTCACTATTTAGTATTATTTGAATGTGTTTTGGGATACTAAAAGTTGTTAAGGATGAAAGAACTATAATCATGAATTGGTTTCCCCTTTATGAATATTAATAATTTAATATGTATCATTCCAATTATGAATTAATCAATGGGGGTTAGTGGTGAACATTCATATTTAATTAGACTCATCTTAAGTAGAGAAATCCTGTAAATAGAGATAGACCATAAACATGGGTATTTCTCAAACTCATTTGTTTAACTATTTATACACTAATATTTTTGTGTGATAGTGATTGGGAAAACATTAGTATTATTGTTCATTGGATAATTTTCTCAATTTTTATTTTTTATATTAGAACTATTGAGTAATATAGAAAAAAATGATATAACTAAAAAAGTTTATTGTTCCATACACTGAGTTCTAACACTATAGGATTAGAGTATTTTTTGACAACTCATATCCAAGTAACAAAACACTCAGAAGAATTATATTTTTAGGAATGAGGCTATCAGTAAAAGTTGGATAGAATCCAAATTAAGGTTAATTGAGTGTGATTCAAAGATTCTAATAATACTCTTACAAGTGGTATCAAAATATATTTTAATCTAAACATAAAGGAAGATTATAGTCTATCATATTTTGTAATAATTTATTGTATATCAAGTTGTTATGTTCTCTTAAAAATATGGTGCAATAAATATGATGATAAAGGTGGATCTCTATTCATTTTATTAACAAAGGGGAGAGAAAATAGATCAATAAAATCCATATATTAATAGGACCATGTATTAAAAGAAAAATGTGGAATTATATCCATCTGTAAGTTGCATGGATTTTATAAAGTCATTTTCCACAAAATCTAAAGGGAGTATTTCTACAACCAAGAGGTTTTGTGTTGTATGCATTCATAATTACTAATTTATTGATAATAATTAAAGGAATACAATCAAAGAAAAAGTTTTCTAGAAGCCTTGGATATAAATTTTTTTATTTTTTGATAATGATAAGGAATATTTGATTATGATGGATTGATATTGATAGATAATGTTCACAAATAGGTTGTGTGAAGCGATAAATACAATTCATTGAATATGTATGAAATGGGAGAAAGTGTATTTTTCATAATTTTGAGATTATTCACAAGTAAAAATGTTATTATTACGATGGAATTTTATTATGGAATATTGAAAGGACTTATACTATTTGCCAAAATTTTGGGGTGAGATATTTGAATTTATTATAAATATTAAATGGATTATATAACGGTGGGAGAAAGTGATTTAGTGAAGGAAACCTTCACAACCTCATAGAATACATTATGGTGACTATAGTAAAGCTGTTTTGCATCAATAAATGGCCAGAAGGTAGATGTATGGACCTTTTTTCACAGAATTTGAAACTAAATATTCCTCATGAGAAAAAATAATTATATTTAATACACTATGGAGGAGGTCATAGTGACTCTGGTGTTCTATTTTGTAAAGTTAAACTGTTTCATTTGTAAAGGAATCTCAATATTTTTGTGACCTTTGTAAATGCCATCATAATAGCCGAGATGATGCATAAAGGAAACTCTAAAATTTTGAATCTATGTAAGGGCTTTTGAATTTATCTAGATCATGTAAGTGTAGATCATAAATCATGTATTTTTTACCCTACCATTTTCAAATTTGATATTTGTTCACGTAAGGGTTAATCCCAGTTCACATTATGGTGCCAAAATGGGGAGAATACGGAGTTGAGCTCAATGTTTCAACTTGGATATTTACATTTGTGAAACAAGATGCCAACCAATAGAATTTTATTGAATGTATTTGTCTTATACAAAGTTAATATCGAGTTTATGAGGTAGATGTTGAAATGGACAATGGTCATGGTGTTGATCATGTTAAAGGGTTTTTTCATATAGATTCACTATACTACATTGTAGTGTCAATGATCAAGTAATTTTAGAGGTCGTAGAGTTTAAAAGATAGGTGTTATGAGAATTTATATGGATTTAGAACTCAACCACCATCTATCTTGACTTTTAGTGAACTAAATGAAATTAAATGGTCATGATTTGTTTGATGATAATTCAAGGGATGGATTTAAAGGAGTATAAGTTGGAATTTAACTTGAATTTGAATTTACATTTTGAAATTCAAACTAATTCCATGTTATATAAAGACATTCCAATAGAATTTATTGAGAAAATATATGGAGAATTAATGAAAAAATTGGATAAGGAATTGTGTGTTCCAAATGGACAAGGGATCCATCAATACGGGCCTTAACACATATATAAATTAGAGAATTTTTTTTGTTACTTGAAAAAACAATTATCTATTAAGAACAGTTTATGAATAAAAATTATTTTGGTAAAAATATAATAGAGAATATAACTAAATAATATAGATGACAGGAACTAAGTTTTATTAATAATAGGTTATATTTTTATGTCATAGAAGATTAATTTTCACAGAGATATTGTAGTGTAACGTGTTTTTGAAATGTAGAAATTTTCCAAAGGATTTGAAATTTTTGTTTGGTGTGTTGGAATAAAATTAAACAAATAATTATAATGTAAATTCAATCATTGGAAAACATTAAATCATTATTTTTATATGGGTTTTAAGCCCCCAGATTCTTCTTGGGTGTTTTCATGAGTTTCGGGAGCATCGCGCCCCAAAAAATCAGTTTTAGGAGAAGTATAAAAGGATGAATGGCAGGGTTAATATTAGTACTACCCATGTTCAAAAACTATGTTGAAATTTTATATATGTACACGGATTGTTCTAACCTTGAATGAGGTGTTTCACAACCATGCATGTAATTGTAGACAAGTTTTAGAGGAGAAATTCATGTGATATGCACGTTTTCTCAAACTGTGCACAAGCTGTGTGAAGGGAGTGTCCCTTTAGATAGTGATGGTTCATGGTTGGTGAATGGTTTGGATAACCATTAACTACCTTAAAATAGGTGAAATTAAACTTTTTCACTTTTTTTATTTTAATCTTTCTCCTCTCATTTATTCTCGTCTATGCATACAGTAGCCCTCATCTCGAAATCCCACTTGTTACATTTAGGCATAGAGAGATCTCCCTCATTCAGACTTGGAATCATGCTTCATAGATTTCATTGTATATTCCTCAGCAAGGTCTTTATTCCTATTTATTCTTATTTCATTTTTCATCTCTATATTGAATTCTAAATCCATGTGGGCACTTTTTCTCTATTTTCAGGGTGATTGTATATTTCATTGATTTCTATTGAACTGACTCAAGTCAAAGATTGATGATGGATGAGTGAACTTCCCTATTCTTGGAGTAGGTGATCTCATTCTTTTCCTTAAAATTATAACATTTCTATTAATTACGTCATTGTTCATCTCACTATACACTCATTTTCTTCCCATTAAATGTGAAATTAATTATAAATAACCTAATTCCCTGAATTTATGTTCCTTTACGTATTAAATTTCTCCATTGGAGGTCTATCACCGCCACCCAAACCACCCCTTTTTGGGATATTTTATTATATTACATGAATTATGCCTCATTTAGGAAATTAAATCACCCCTTCTAGGTATTGGTTTAAATTGTTGATTGAAATGTTATCCCTACATTTTAATAACACTTGAGGTGTTTTTTATTAAATCTAATGAAATAGATGATTAATCATAGCTAAATTAATAAAAATATGGATTGTATTTCTTTCCTCGTTTTATAGTAAAACCATTTTGTGGTGTGTTGTAGTTTTTTTAATAAAAATGGGTGATTGAATGATAATTTCTTAAGTGGTAAGTGGCCTAAAAATTACCCATGTCCTTATAAATTTACATATATATGAAATTGTCCAAATTATACACTTAAGTTGTGATATGGAATGCTCCTAGGAAAGGAATTTATAACTATACCTGAATAAATTGTAATAAGTTATGTCTACATGAATGGGCTCATGTATCATTTATTCTTGGTTTGAATTGAATGATCAAGGTGCATGTATGTACTGGCGTCATTAAGTTTATATTATTATTCATGATACTTGGGCATGGAATCAAAATTTATTCAAGGGAATATAGTCCCTTATATATATAAATATATATATATATATATTGATTCATGAGGATGGTGTCCCTATTTATTCATGTGCATGAAATCCCTATTTATTCATGGGAATGATGTCCCTTTATGATTGTGATATTCAAGCATGGTGTCCCCACTTTTTTATGATTTTCCATAATGGAGTCTCTCTTGACTTATGTTACACAGGCATGGATTCTTTCAATATTTATGACATATGGTCATGTTGTTCCTCTTTATTTGTGATTTTTTTGCATGGGGTATCTTGACATTCTATGTGACTCATACTATTATCCATAAACACATGCATTATGACATGGATTCTTAATAGTAGTGGTATCTATATATATGGATATAAACCTCAATTTTTATATAGACCATATATACATACACATCTATATACTTGTTGTCACTTACTCAGAGGTATTCCAGATTTGGACGAAGTGGGTATTTTTGTTTGGTTGCCTGTTTAAGAACCTGAGTCTATCTTTTTTATGTTTATTTAATTACTTATTTAGTATTATACCTCACACTGATACATTATACACTCATAGAATGGACATACATACACATTATTTGTGGTGGTGAAGGATCTCAGGGCGCAATGGAAGCATGAAAAAAAGTCATAATTTCAATTTGGGTTTGGATTCATGTTAAAAACATTGTTTCCAAAAAAACCCTTTGTATGATTTCTTAAAGAATCGTGTTTAATTAAATATAAGAACAAAAATCAAAATTGACTAAAATTTGAAATGGTAACTTGTTCATTTGAGGTCACTAGTTTAATTCTCTCATCATTGACGTGTCATACAAATGGTGTATCTCACTATTCAAGAGGGTAATGTGGGATTTTATACATAGGTTATACTTTCAAAATTTACACATTGGTCCCTAGAATGTAATAACCTTCCTTTTAGACCTTTTTCACATGTATGACTTAATAAAGTGGTCATAATGTCAAAATTAGTTTATCACTCACTTGTAAAACTATAAAATGTTAGGTGATAAAATATGAACCATTAACTCTGCATATAATCTCCCCAAATATTTTAACGAACCTAGAACATCCTATATTGATTAGAAAAATTATAATTTCTCATATTAACATTTATGATCAAAAACATTGTGAATACCTTGATAAATAAATTCAATCATTACAATTCTAAACATGAATAATGATTATTGAATTAGTTTTAATTTCCATAGATCATACTTGGACGTTCACTGGCCCCCGCACATGGGCCCCACTTCATCCTAAATTCATATTCATTAGAATATGAGGACCTTTTGGATACCCTTAGTTTGTGACTCATTGAATCCTTATCTTGGTTGTAGTGATTCAAACCCATAGACCATGAGAGGAGTATCCTAACCCATCACAGCCCCTAAGGATATAAGGATTTCCATAGCTATGACTACCACTTATGAACACATTCTGTATAATATAATCTATTTTTGTCATGATATATCATAATTAAAGATGCAAAATTGTTTCATCATCCTTTTGTTGATTTATATATTTCATGACCTTACCAGATGGACTTTCCTTCTTGTATCATGGCCATGGATTTAATGAAGTCACTGCAATTATGGTTAACTTGGGACCATGAGATATCTCTTTCTCAACCAAGAATAGAAAAAATCTATCTTGATAATTCATCCAATGTAATACCACCAATGACACGCCCAAAACAAGCTACCTCTCTATTACTTCAATGCCATTGTTCTTTACTTACATCAATGTACATTATCAAATGGTACACATTGATAAAAATCACAATTACAGAGACCAATATGCATGTTCATATATAGGAACAATAAATTAGACCTGAAACATATCATGTTCATATTAGTGGGTCTATCCTCATGATCTCATCTACTTGAGATCACTACATTCGAACTTCATGTGAAGAAGTCTACATGCTTATGATCCCCCAGAACCTACTATTCAAACATCATCTATGTCAGGTTAATATGATTTATTTATACTATATTACATATGTGAAAGATTATGGGTATAGTATATCAAAGATCTCATTATAGATGGAAATTTTTATTACCTTTTAACAAGACACATAATATAACGACATTACCATGTAACCAATTGATGAAGAATTATGAAAACAATTATGGTAAGAATAAATATATGTATATATTTAAATTTTCACATGTAATGGTAATCAAAATTATATATAGGATTTGGGTCTATATAACCCACTCACAACACCAACACTTTTAGTACAACCCTAAAAAAACAATTATCAACCTGTGAGATCTCACATGAGTATTATGCTTCTTCTAAGATCTAGTTTTAGTGAGGGGGTCTCCCAAATTATCCTATATGGATTCTCTAGTAACTATTACTTCACATATCTATGTAAAATCTCTCAATAAATGATACTTCCAAAGTATATCCTTAGTCCTCTAGTGTGACCTGGGCCCCTTGGATAGAAACATTTCCATAGTATTATCATAGTATACATTAATAGGACCTACACTACTATGTACAATAGCAATATCAGAAACAAAACTACATATCCAAACTACTTCCTTAGCTACATCAGAAGCCTCTATATACTAGTACTATGCTGTAGAATGTGTAACCATAGACTGGTTTGAGCTCCCCTAGCTCATTGCACCACCATTCAATCAAAATACAGAGCCTGAATATGATTTCCGGTCATCATATTCTATCTTAAAGCTAGCATCATTTTATCCCCTCGTGACTATATACTCATCACCTCTATACATCATAAACATCTACTTTGTACAATTCAATTACTTTAAGATAGTTTTTAGAGCTTCCTATTCCAACTCTCTTGGATTGGATTTATATATACCCACCATGTTTAAAGAAGAGGTAACATAAAACCTAGTACATAGCATGGAATACATGATTGATATCACTGCTAAAGTATAAGGGATTCAAATAATTCATTAAATCTATTCTTGTGTTTGTGCATACATATTCTATGAGATATTAATTCCATGTTACACTGGAAACAATACTCTCTTTTATTGTTCCATATTATACCTTTTGATCACCTTATCAATATATTTAATTTTACTTATCCCAATAAGACTATGAGATCTATATAGATATATCTTGATCCTAATAATATAAGCTACTTATCCTAAGTCTTTCATGGAGAAGCTTTCAGTAACCATGTCCTTTCTAACTCTAAGACTTTTAATTCTTTTCCCATTAATATTATTTCACTGAAATATAATACTAGGAAAATGATGGAACAACCACTAATATTCTTATAGACACATGTATCTCTTTAATTATTAATGAAACTAGATTCTTTTATGGCCTCATCAAATTGAATACTCCATGATCGTGATTCCTATATCAATCTATAAATGTATCTATTCAGATTTAACAATTTACTGGAACTATTATAAATATTTAAACCTTTGTGTTGTGTTATATTAACATGTTCAAATAACATCCCATTTAGAAAATAAGTTTTGACATCCATTTTACCAATATCATAATCATTAAAGGATACTATTGTAAGTAATATTCTGCTAGATTTTAGCATTGAAACTAGTGGGAGGATTTCATCATAGTCGCTAGCTTCACATTTCCAGAACCCCTTGACTACCAGTCATGACTTATAGGTTCTAAAATGAACATCCATGTCCATATTTTTCTTTAATACCCATTTAAATTGAATACTCTTTACATATTCTAGTGGTTTTATCAAAATCCAATCCTGATTTAGGTACATTTCCTCCATTTCAAAATTCATACATTATTCCCATTTAGAAGAATTATTAACATCTACTACATCCTTATAGGTCATAGGCTCATCATTCTCTAGGAGTAATGTCTCACCAGTCTCAGTGAAAAGGTAACCATATATCTCTAGTTATCTAACATCTCTAGTAGATCTATGAAATAATTATATTCCAATAATATCTTTCTCTACCACTATCTCTTTTGTAGAATGTTCCCATACCAATTACAGTGAATCTAAAGCATCAACTTCATAAAATACAATTTTTATCAAACTATTTCCACTGTTAATGTGTTCCATTTGTAGAAATGTAGCATTTTTTCTAGAAAAATATTCTTTATATGAAGGGCTATATAGGTAATATTTGTTTTCCTCCATTGGATAACATATATAGATGCACTTCATGCTTTGAGATGCAAGTTTTTCACTTGTGGGGTCATCATAGAATCCTCACTTCCCCATACACATATTTGTGACACGTTGTAATTCTTTGCATAAAACAACTCATATGGAATCCCATATGCTTCTTTTATTAGTACTCAGTTTAGCGTATATGTCATAGTATGTAGTGAATACACCCAAAAGGATAATGGTATAGTTTTATGAATCATTATTGATCTGACCATGTCAATAAGGGTCTGATTCCACCATTCACTAAAACCATTCCACTGACTTGTAATGGAGGTGTGAGTTAAGAAAATATCCCACACTCCTATAAATGATTAATAAAATCTTGGTTAAGATATTCTGAACCATGGTTTAAAATAATTTTCTTAATATTTTTATCAAGTTTATTATCTACTTCATTCTAATAGTCCATAAGCATTCTAAAGGAATATTAATTATAACTCATTAATTATATATATCCATATCTACTATATTCATCAGTAAAAGCAATGAATAAAAAACACCCCTTTCCTATACTATAAATAGACCACATACATAATTATGAAGCAATTCCAATGGTTCATTATCTCTTTATTATTTCCCATAGAAAGGTGCTTTGGTAATTTTTCTTACAAATAATTGTGACATACATCTATGGGTTTTAACATAATGGATTCTAAATACCATACTTGATGTGATTTTCATAAATTATTTTCTTTTACATGACCCAACTTGAATAACCATATGAATATAGGAAATGAGTTATTCCCACTAGATTTCTCATTTATTTACAATACTAGATTTTTTTAGTTTATGTATATACAATCAATTATTAAGATTTTCCCTTCCATAACATATGTTATCATTATACATAAGACAACACCTATTTCAAAAATTGAAATAAAATATATTAGTGCCTAAAATCGACACTTAAATTTTGTTTCTGGTAATTGATGGTATATAAAAACAGTTTTTTTGTATAGGAACTATCCCACTAGGTAATGTATGTTGATAATCCACCACTACTAATGCATCTAGTCTTACACCATTTTCTTTTTAGAGATCTACTTCATGTTTTTCAATTTTATTGATTCTTATTGGTTCTTGTATTTGAATAAAAATGTGGGAACCACAAATAGTATCCAATAACCAAATTTTAGAAATATATAGATTCCATTAAATGAAAAATATATCTCAAGTAGAAGCAGTAACTTCCATATTTTACCTAGCTATGTAATTCTACTTATAGTGACATTTCCTTCCATATGAAAAGAAGACTACCTCATGTTTTTTTTTCTCCCTCTATATCATTGGATTCTTAAGAGAGATGTGATTCTATGTCCTTGACTTATACTTAACCTGTGATACTTTAGAACTTCATTTACACCTCTTGTTCACCTTAAGGACCACAGAGTTGGAATTCATCACATCATTAACTTATTGGGGAACTAAAGCCAAAAAATCTGGGAGAGAATTAATCATTTTATTAATATTGTAGTTAACATTTAATTTTGGGAATCTATGTTGTAAAGAGTAAAGAATGATATCCGTGGATATTTCTTTTTTCTGTTTAAACCTAGGGGACTCAAGTCACTCAGTGTATCAGATAATATTGAGAACATGAGGTCCTTTTTGATTTCTAACTTATAGTCTTCGTCTATAAAAAAAATTTAAATATCCTATCCTTATTATAAAGGTCTCTCATGGTATAAATATTTCATATAATATATAATTTTTACATAATCGTTGTCCTTATAAATTTTATAAACATCACTGAATAAGATGATAACATGAAACAATTAACATATATTACAACATCCATATTCTTCTACTGTTTATATTTATCTACTTTTTTTTCTCATTCAGGTGTCTTATTAATAAATGGGGATTACATTACATAAAGATTCCTCTCTTGGCACAATACTATGAGCAAGTTCTTGTACCACACTTAGAAGTTATGGTCAGTTTGTATGTTATCTTAATCTAACATTGATCATAGTGAAACTAAATTGGTGTTGGATTCCATTTGATATACAATAAATAAACAGAGTATATTAATACATTATCTTTTTTACCAATAGAATTTTTCAAATTATAAATTTTGAAATCATTCCCACTATTTTCTCAAATCCTAGTAGGACTCAACTACTAGAATTGTAATACCCAGTCGCTTGAGTATTCTAGTGGAAAGGATCCTTGAAATATCTATTCATAGGCTACGAGATATGGCTACACCACTTCTCGGATAATATCATGTTAGGAAAATAACTGTAAAACTATATTAACCCATGTATCCTTTAATTATTGAGTGAATTCTCATCTCCTATAAAGAATTACTTTTCATCAGAAAACACTTTGACTCCAAAGTTGAAACAAGATAGCTATGGATACTCCATTACAAACAACGTTAGTTGAGTCCATCCAAATCTCTCATAATAACACCCTAGTAGTAATATTAACCCTTAACTTGGTCTTATGAGCACCTCTAATAATATATTGTTTTCAAATTAAAGTAATGGAATACTTTTAATGAATTAATAATTTGTTTGAGAGATTTGTTATGTTAATCATAGATAATAAAATCTTTTTTATTTAACATGATTGTTATATGTGATTTCACTCACAACATTACCATTGTTTTAGTTAGAAAATATTCAATATAAATGTTCATTTTATCTTTGAATCATTTTTTATAATTATACTATTTGATCACATGTAATAAATAAACATTCAAAAAATAATAAACCATACATGTGATAAAATAAATAAATAATGACATGATCATGATCCATTAAGTATTGGTTAATCCATTGAATAATGATGATTGAATTATTTTTACTTGTGATCGATCATACTCATATTTTTATCAGCCTCTTCACATGAGGCCAACATCTTACTAAACTCTTGCCCCTTAGAATAGGTGGAACTTGTAGATACACTAAGTGTGTGGCCCTCTAGTTTCTTATCTTGATATTAGTTATTCTAGACCACATACCAAGATAAAATTATATAAACCCATCACGTCCCCTAAGGAGATAAGAAATGGCTTGGATTTGACTACATCCTATGAATAGGTTCTATATACTATAATATCTTTGTATCGCGATATCTCATAAATCCAGATTCACACTTGTGTCATTATCCTTTTATATTTTTATATATTTCATAAACTTACTATATATAGTTGCCTTCTTGTAATATGGACATGTATTTAAGGAATTTACTACCATCATGGTCATCCTAGGCCCATGAGATATCCCTTCCTCAAATAAAAAGTGAAAATAATGTTTTGATCATTCAACCTCTAACGACCCAAGATTGAAGTACATGGAAATTACATTTCTGTTGTAGAATAGTTAATAAATTACAAAAAAAATACAACCAAATGACAATATTAGTTTAGCATAGTTGGAATCTTGGAACATAATCTTCTAACTTGGTGAATGATCTTCAACAGCTCCCATAAAGATCTTCTACTTTTGTTTTCCTACCTAAAACCTATCATTATATCGTGTAGAAAAGAAAACATAAAAAAAGTGAGATTAAATTCTCAGTAAGTGTAAACATGGAAAACATATAACAAACCTTAAACATAAAAAAACATGAATGTACAGTTTACATATCAAAATCTTGAGTCATGAAATAAATCATTATAGTATGTAAGGAATATATCAAAAAGGGAGAATAACCGTGATAAAATCGCATTGAAATAAAACATGGAATTATGGTAAACAAATAAGAACATAATATGATTTCCATATAATCCAAGGCGTTTCTTCCAAGACCATCATAGTGGACAAAGTCCATTACTAAACCGAGTTTATTTTCCATTTCATCCATGTATTACAGAACCAGATTTACTTGCCACTTCAGCCCTGTATTACTAAACCAGATTTACATTCCATTCTAGTCATGTTTATATCATGAGATATAAATCATTACCAAATTCATTGGAGGGAGATATAGGTCCACCGATCTCATAATGAAATCATTCATACATGTGCAACAAAAACATAAATCATTCATAATAGCACAACCCAAGAAAAAAAATGGGTTACTAAAACATCATTCCATCATAATATAATCCATATAAAACATAATTCTCTCATTAACATAATCAAATAATATAAATAATAGGGATATAAACACAACCCTATTTTAATATCATCATCTTAGATGGAAAATAATTTTGAAAAAACACTTGAACTTAATTCTTGAATAAAATATCATTTCTTCTTCAAAAATGTTTTCTTTTCTCAAAATGTCGTGACAATTTAAAATAAAAAAAAAAATTGTTGAAAATAAACTTGAAATCATGTAGAGTATGTTCCATGTAAATAAGGTGTTAAGAAGACATAAAAATCCGTTCATTCTGTATATGTTAGAAAAACATTCTTCTCGTACTTTTGCTGAAAAAGTCAAAAAGTACCTCATGTGGAAAATGAAAGAAAGATTCCCTTCATACCATGTAGTAAAAGTTAAAAATGGGTAAAAATTACTTTAAACATAATTAGAATTATAGTAAAAACATTATGATTTTTTTTATAAAACATGGACATTGATGATAAATATACCCCCAATAAATACTTATACATAAAAAATCTCAAATATAAATGATATTGCATATTTATCCCTCACCGTAGGTCCGATTTCTATCGTATGTGTCTGAAACTCCTTTATAGTGGGTTTAAAAATATTATTAACTTGTAAAAGAACCATAATAATATCTATGATATCATATTTTATTCACACATGAATTTATATTACCTGTTTATTTATCAATTCCATGTTAAACCAAAGCCTTGGGTAATAATCGTTTTATTTATCATATGTGTTTTGACTTGTTATTATTGATATTATTACATAGATCATGATATAATTACTTCCAGAATGTACAACATGATTTATATATCATAAATATTCATTATATAAATATATATAATAGATAGATAAATGAAATGGAATACACCGTTCATGGAGACGGTAGGTCATACATATGAATGAACATTGTATCTGTTTCCTTGTTGAATTGAATAGAAGAAAGTAAATGAAATATATATATTTATATATATATAAAGTATAATTATTATGTAATATATTTCATGCTTATTTTTTAGATATACATTATAATCATTATTCAATGGTTAATTTGGAGAATTAATCTCATCACATCGTGGAGATGGTAGGTCATACATACGCACGAGTGACGATATCATTCAACTAATGGTTAAATGGTATCAAATTGGATAGTATATTAATTATAAATAATAATTATCATGTCATATTAATTATTTAAATCCATTATACTTGTCATTATACCCATCAAAATTATGTATTGTTGAATAACAAATTACACCGTGGCGTGGAGATGGTAAGCCGTACGTATGCACGCATGGTGATAGTATTATTCATAAGATAGATAAAATGAGATATAAGGTTGTCCCATAATTATAATAAAATAAATTAATGTAGAACATACTGGATTTATTAATTTAGTATGAGAACAACATAAGAATATTAAGTAGAAGAATAAAATAATTTTGAAAGAGGTGATAAAACAATTACCTCTTTTTTGAGTATCTCCTTTTGGTTTTCACAAAAGGTCTCCCTAGGATGGATTTCTACCCAAAGTATGGCCTCTAAGATGAAGTGAGGGATGTTTTTAGGAGATTTGTTCAGTATAAAATTCAAACAGAACCACAAGTGGACCAATAATGACATTTTTAACATTATATAAGCCACTTAGACAAATATTATATTTTTAGGAATATTATATCATTTAATAAAATAGTATTTGTTTAAAAACTCTTTTATGTCAATTTTGACACTATTTATTAATAAATTTTTTTTAAAAGTCATAAAAACTTGATTACTTCAAAACAATGGAATTAAATCTTCCATAACATGTCAATTTAATCCAATTTTTTTGGATATCATGAAAATGTTCAAATCACATTTATTTTAATATTTATAATATCATTTATTTGAATAGTTCATTAATAAGGTAATCACAGCATCATCATTATGTCATAAATAAATTTATTTATTTAATATCTATAAATTATAAATAAAATACCATGATTTATGAAATATTTTTAGATTTATAATTAATATCTATATTCAAATATATAATTTATATAAATAAAAATAAAAATATTTTAGTAAAAGATTCATGTCTATGTTATATTTACCTTTAAATTAATTATTATAACATGTCATTTTCACACCCAAGGGGTTATAAAATGCCAAAATTTAACACTAAGTAATGTTTTGGTCACCCATAACCCATAAAATAGAATTATTACATGTGTTAGGGTATTTTTATATTATTAAAATATTATCTTTTACCCTTATTTACATGATTTACTTTAACCATGGTAAATAAAAATAATTACTGAAGTTAATGTTCATAATGTACAAAAATAAAATGGACCTATTTACATAATTTATACCTTATAATTAAAATTATGGAATCCATTTTTATAAATTCAAAACACATAATTGGAAAAAATTAATTTAAAATTAATTCCCAATGTCAAAACCAGAAGTCGTGTTTTTAAGAAATAAAAAACTATCAAAATATTGACATGTGTTTATGTCAAATTTAGATGTGAAATTACAAAAAATGAACAAAACTGTATTAAATGAAAAAAACACAATCCCATTACAGTTTAAAACAAATTAAAAAGATAATATAACTATATAAATAAATTAGATGAAAAAAAAAATTTTGAATTAAAATGCAGTATTTTTCACTATTCATTAAAATATAAATTTTATCAGAAAATACAAAAAATTAAACCAAAGTAAATTTTGATGTACCAATTCCAAAGAATAAGTTTATTTTTTCAAAAATATTATATAAAATTTATAAAAACTAGATTTAAAATTGGTGCTCCATCAAAAGGCGACAAACCTGCATTTTTTTAAAAACACTTCTTTCATCCGAAAAAATGAATTTGTTCTTATATCATGTCTAGAAAATACGTAAGATTAATTTTAATGTAATATAAAATTAAAAATGTGGTTAATACTATTTATAATGGCTTTTTTATATCCCATTAAATAATAATATTTTTGTAATATATCGTTATTTAGTGAAACTTAGTATTGCATACAACACAAGCTATCGAGGAAGGTCACTCTTGCATTTGACACAAGACAAGTCAGTGTTGTGTATAGTGGAATATTTCATTAATTTTATGTATAACATAATCCAAACATAATTCTTTTATACACTAAACAAAATCTATACTCAGTATCGCATGTATCATATGCCAATTTGATGTTGCATGTAACATACGACAATTCGGTCTAGTGTTAAAGGAATGTTTGACTCAGTACATTGCAAGATATAAATGAAAATTTTAATATATTTGAAAATTATTCTCCGTAAAAACTCGGTCTGTTACACAAACAATTTCATACCACCAATGAAGCACCCAACAAAAGACACCTCTCTAAAACATCAATATCATGGTTCTTTCCTTACATCAATTTATTCGATCAAATGGTACACATTAATAATGATATCATATCTAGAGAGAAATACACACTTTCATATATGGGAACAAAAAATTAAACATGAAACATATGGTGTTCCTATTAGAGATTATATCCTCATTAACTCATCTACTTGAGATCACTATGTGTAAACTTCATGAGAAGAAGTCTCAATACTTATAAGCCTCTTGCACCAGATAGTCAAACATAATTTGTGTCCATTAGTATTATGTATCTATACTAAAGCACAAATTTTTAATATTAATATCATAATATATTTAGGTTCTCTTTATAGAAAGGAACTTATATAATATTTTGATACAACATGTAATATAAGGACATTACCATATAAATAGTGGATAAGGAAGTCTCAAAACTATTATGGTATGAATAAACCCATGTATATATCAAAAATTATATGTGTAATGGTAATGAAATTACATAAATGAGTTGGTTATATGGAACCCACTCACAATAGGTGGATTACTGAGTTTTTCTCACACATTTTTTGGGAGCCCATTGCATTGGAGTACCAAAAAAGACATCATTGTTATAGGTTCAGGTTCATGGATTATGCTTGTGATATTACATTTGTACTTGGGATCTTAGAAGAATAGGACTGAGCTGAAGCCCAGTATTCTTGTGAATATAGACTTTGAGTCTTTTTTAATTCTTTTGTGTAATTTATTTATTAACTTGTTTATGAATACTACTTTAATATTTTATAATCACATGGACATGCATCATTATGTATTTGGATTTGTCCATATTATCATTTCTTATTGTTTTAGTCCTCTAAATTAAGTATTTCTACTTAAACTGTTTAATGTTTTCTCTATTATATTATAATGTAATGCTACATTGATCATGAGCGAATAGTCTCCCCATTGTATCGTCATCAGATCCTCACAAATTATCAAAAGCCTCTGGTGTACAGGGAGGCATCCTTATGACCACGTGACTGACCAACTCTCGGAAACAGTTCATTAGATTATGGGTTGGGATGTTTTAAAGTGGTATCCATGGCTTATTTTCTTTTACCATAATATTTTGGGTGGGTAGATAGGAGACTAGAAATGTGTCGGTGCTAGGTAAAATAATCATACCTGGGCATGATCATCCCACACATAGGGAAAAGACCAAGTGTTCTATGATGGGACTATTGTTCATGTTGTTTGTTATTATAGTTGATTATGATTTTACCTTGAGCGACTGGAGTAATTTATGCATCTTACTAATTTGTGAGATTTATGGTATTTTACCCTTGGCCCAGTATGGAGAGGAAGTATTTACACATACATCATTATAGTCACATAGGGACTCACATTCAATTAATATTCTAGGACATGTGTATTTATTGAATCCATAAAACATATTTGGTGTGTCTTATGTATTTTTGTAGCATTATTATCAGTTTACCATGTTTTGGTGATTATTTAAAATTCATTCTTATATAACGTGATGTGGGATAAATTTTCGTGTTTGCCTATAATCATTGTAATGAGTGAGATGCCTTTCCTTGAGATAGTTGTGGTATATTGTTGGTTAAATAAAATTATTTTGTCAACCTAAATGGTGTTTTCTTGCATATATTGATGGTGAAATTCAATTTGGCTAACCAATAATGACATGTTTGATCCATGAACCATTGTTTATATGGGATGAAACAATAATGGTCTCAATTAAATGGGATCCAATTGTATAATTTATAAAGTGTATGGGAATTTATAAATTATAGAATAGTAACCCACATAATTAAACCATTACAAATGATGGGATGTGGTTACATGAATTACAATTATTAATTATAATGGCATGTACCTTTATAATTTGGAGTGGTGATTCCTCTAATTTTAATATTAAATAAATATAAAATTTGTTAAACTATGATCAACAAATGATACTTTTACTTATGGGTTATGTTCCATACTCAACCCATGTAGGTCAGTCTTGGCCATTATATCTATGATATAGACTTGACTCAACCCATGTATTTAATTCATGGTGCTAATTATTATCAGATGAACCCACTAAGGGTGTATTGAATGTTTAATAATTCAAATTTTGTTAGGTATCATTTAAATGAACCTATTTATAGTTATCCTTTATTCTTTACATGCATAGTACTTAACCCCATGGGGTATATTCGTGGTACATAGGGATGTTTATTAAAGTGTCGTCATCCACTTATATAGGTTATTTATAAATTTATGGTGTAATATTAATAGGTTAATCCAAATTAATTAATAAAAACCATTTTAACATCTTTTGAGATGTATTTATATGAGCCTTTGGAAAATTAAAATTCCAATTAAAACATAAAGGATGTTTTCATCTATAGATTAGAATTAAAATTTTATTTATCCAAGAAATGTTTTGAGAACTATATAGATAAATAAAATGAATAAAAGGAATTCATGTGATAAATTTTATAATATTGTGGTAGGATTCCAACTAATAGAACATTCATATGTTTCCTATGGCATAAGGTAAATAAAGTACCAAGTATAGTTTTCATTCATGACTAGTACTTGGATTTTTTACATTAAA
Source organism: Viscum album (assembly GCA_963277665.1). Taxonomy (NCBI): domain Eukaryota; kingdom Viridiplantae; phylum Streptophyta; class Magnoliopsida; order Santalales; family Viscaceae; genus Viscum; species Viscum album. The sequence goes on along the minus strand of OY728167.1, from coordinate 269,984,251 downwards.
GATATCTAGATTCTTAAAAGTAAATGTAAACAAGAAAGAATCGATTGAGTGAAAACTTTATGTGGCGTTATTAGTTTCAACCATCAGGTAAGGGTCAATCCTAATGATTCCTTATTATTTTTCTTGGAATGGGAACATGAACACAGCGCGTAGACTTCTTCTTCCAACACTTGAACCTAAATGATAAGAGTTTTGTCCTAGTGATATTTTGTGGAGTGGATCTAGTTTTAGTATCTATTAATTATTTTAAAAAGGAAGGGGATATACTGGTTGTGGTAGTGCCATCAAAACTTAAATAATTACATAATTTTGGGATGAGTTTTTAGATGCAAGGTGTCGTTAAGGCATCGTTTTCCCTGGTATGAATCTTAGTTTCTAAAATTATTCTCAGGTTAGAAGGGTGTTAATTTAGTAAGTTGTGAATTTTTTGAGGGCAAGAGCATCGTTTAATTATAAGATTCAACTGGTCAGAGATTACTAGGGAATGGTCATCCACTGAGTACATTGTGTGAACCTTCTTCTTCTTCAATGATGGAAAACTCGAAAGGTCATTAGTTGAATTATTAGTCACATATAATAGTTGGAATCTAGGATAAATGTTCCTTATGATCTATTGTAAACTGTGATTAATAGGGATTCTAGGCCTATGGATAGTTTCAAATGATGTTTAATTATGTTAATGAAATATGGGGTTAGTATGAATTATTGCATGTAGTACCCATTGAGTTGTTAAAATGGCATAAAAACCATATCGGTTTAGTGGAGTTGTTTAACTGTGAGATGTTACACTATGTTTATGAGTCACTTTTGAAGTAAAATGTCCTACATGTTTATAGGATTTTGGGTTGTCCCAGTGTTCAGGATAACATTTTAAAATGGATCAGGATCTATAAAACAATGAATCTGAGTTAGTTTTCATTATATTACTAATTCTCATTATGTGTGTAAGCATAGCTCATGAGATATTTATGCATAATTCTATGGTAAATATGATCTATTGTCCTTATATGTGATTAGTTTCCTTATCTTTCAAGTTTTTTCTTTCTAAAAGAATATTTTCTACATCTATAGACTCTTTTCGGAAGTGGACGGTGCATATGTCATGGTATGAGTTCCCATTCTTATTAAATGATGACTAGGACTCTCTGTAGGTTCTGGGCGCAGCGGAAGCGCATTGGTGGGTTTTCCCAACTTTAATTTTAACGTTAAACAACGTTCAATCCAAGATCCGTCACGATATAAAACGCCGAATCTTCGGAATAGAACGAAGAATGAAAAGAAAAGATGAGTCCCGGAACCCTTGAGGAGGATCATCATATGTTGATTATAATTAATTTAATTAATGCATAAGAGTTACCTTGTTGGAATTCTTTATTCGTTGATGTGTCCGGTCATGATTCGGTGATCCGTCATTGCATCATAGAATCCAAGTGTAGGATTCTTCTAGCGGTGATCCACATGTGTGTCACGTATCTTCGGACGTCGCCGAAGAGATCTCCGGGTGCTAGCGCGGAAGAACCTTCGCTTGCGATGTCCGCCTTCGACCGCCTTGATCCGGTGGAGGATCTTGCTCTCGTAACTTGAGGGCGTTCTTGGTGGAAAGGTAATTCTCTCTTGGCTTGAGAGTATTTCCAAATCCGTTGTGCACAACAATGGCTCTAAAAAAATTTTGGGGTTGCGAGGATATTTATAATCAGGTTTGAGGATAATAGAGTTATGAAAATAAATAAATGTGTTACGCGTTTTATTTATTTCATTAACTCTTATTTAAAACCCCCATGTCGAATTATTAATTCCTTGTCATGCGCCCACGCTGATTATAATAAATATCATTTAATAAAACAATATTAAATCCTCAAAATCCCAATTGGAAAAACTACACGGCGTGTAATAATTAATACACGGCGTGTACTTGTTTTCTATAAAACTACATATTGTGTATATTTAATATACACGGCGTGTACTTTTATTTTCCATTTTCTCCACCACATTTATTAGACCTTGAGTAATGACTATTTATTTCTTAAATAAATGTAACTGCATTACTCGCTAATAAATATATTATTTTATCCACAGTATATTCTCTCGAATAACTAGTGTCAAAATAAATGCGATCAGACATCCTTAAATAATTATTAAACCACAGTCGGGAATAATATTTATTTAACTTGTTAAATTAATATTTAACTGAGATACATGGACACACTTAGTGTGTGACCCTCTAGGCCTTTTTCTCAGTGGCATTAGGCTGAGCCTGCCTAAAGTCCAAGGTTAGCGTCTAGCAACACGCCAAGGTACCCATAGAGAAATAATTTAACGCCGCAATGATGTGTCACCTCCTACGAACGCTTACCATGTAATATAATCCATTTGTCTCGATATCTCCAATCAAGCGGGTTTCATGCTAGTGCCATCAACCCTTGTGCTTGATTATTCTTTCTTTGACTTCCCGGAATTGAACTTGCCCATACCTTACCATGGCCATGGATTTATTTAGGCTATATCAATTCCATCAAAGGTCCTGAGATATCTACTTCTGTTATGGAACGGATGGGACAAATCCTTTCTCTCATTATCTATTAATGCGGTATTACTCGTGACGCACCCAACGTATCCTACCTCGCTGCAAATAGTGTGTCGCCACAGTTTTCATCAATACATCTAAGTGCGCGAGTTGTAATACCCATTAATAATAATCTTAAAGTCTAAGGATCAATATACACGTCCGTAGATAGGAACATCCAATGACACTATGAAATGTGGATTTCCTACTGGCGGGTCTCGTTCTCATAATATCCTCCTGGATATTACCAAGGGCCCACACCATGAGAAGGTGCCTCAAAGTTTTATGAGTCCTCACCCCTAATGACCTGTATTATTTGTGTCCCTCAAATAATATCATCCGGCCATGGAACATACATTCAAGAATAGTGTTATGGAACTTTCGGGTTCGCATCATAGCAGGGATCTGCTACGACCCTTTAATGCAACAGCTGTCCTTAGGACATTATCACATGACATGTCACGCAGAAGAACAATCAAGATGTGATAAGGCTTTTATTTAATGAATAAAGTACAAAGTAGTTGGTTCTAGACCACCAACTCCAACAGACTCCCACTTGGACTAGAGCCAACTGCTAACAACCTTTAACCCGCTAGCTCTCACATGATATTCATGCTGCTGCTGAGATAGGCCTTTAGTCATGGGGTCCGCCACGTTCTCTTCCGTGGACACTCTTCTCACTGCAACTTTACCCCTTTGATAGAAATCCCTCAAGAGGTGATACTTCCGGAGTATGTGCTTTTTCCGTTGATGTGACCTTGGTTCTTTTTCAAGAGCCACCACTGCAGTATTTTCACAATACAATGTAAAGGGATCTTTACTGCTAGGCACCACATCAAGCTCCTGGACAAAGTTCTGAATCCAAATGGCTTCTTTGGCTGCATCAGAAGCCGCTATATACTCGGACTCCGCTGTAGAATCGGCGACAACTGGCTGCTTTGAACTCTTCCAGCTCACAGCTCCTCCATTGAGACAGAAAACATATCCAGATTGCGACTTCAGATCATTCTGATATGTTTGAAAACCAGCATCAGCATACCCTCTGATGACAAGCTCCTCGTCTCCTCCATACACCAGGAACATATCCTTAGTTCTTCTCAGATACTTAAGGATAGTCTTAACAGCAGTCCAATGCTGTTCTCCTGGATCTGCTTGATATCTGCCTACCATTCTCAGTGCATAGGCAACATCAAGCCTGGTACATAACATGGCATACATGATGGATCATATAGCCGAAGCGTATGGGATCTTGCTCATCCTATCTTTCTGTTGTTGTTTCTGGGGACACATTTTCTTAGAAAGATGTAATACATGTGACACTGGAACCAATCCCCTCTTGGATTTTTCCATACTAAATCTATTTAGTATCTGGTCAATGTATGTACCCTGACTTAGTCCAAGCAGCCTCTTGGATCTATCACGAATGATCTTGATCCCTAGAATGTAGGCTGCTTCTCCTAAGTCCTTCATGGAGAAACACTTGTTCAACCAGTCCTTAACTGACTGTAAGTCTGGTACGTCGTTTCCAATAAGCAATATGTCATTAACATATACCACTAGGATGACGACCGCATTCCCATTAAACCGTTTATAAACACATGGCTCACATTCGTTCTTAATGAAACCAAATTCCTTTATGGCTTCATCAAATCGAATGTTCCATGACCTGGATGCTTGCTTTAATCCATAAATGGATTTCTGCAACTTGCAAACCCGTTTGGCTTCACCTGGTGTCAAAAACCCTTCTGTTTGTGTCATATAGACATCTTCCTGAAGGTTCCCATTAAGGAATGCTGTTTTGACATCCATCTGCCAAATCTCGTAGTCATGGTAAGCTACTATGGCAAGTATGATTCTTATGGATTTAAACATGGCAACTGGCGAGAAGGTTTCATCATCGTCAATTCCTTGATGCTGTCTGAATCCTTTAGCCACTAGCCTTGCTTTATAGGTGCTAACTTGACCTTCCATGTCCAGCTTTCTTTTGAATACCCATTTGCATCCAAAAGGCTTTACATCAACTGGCTCATCGACCAGAACCCAAACTTGGTTCTGATACATGGAATCCATCTCAGAATTCATAGCTTCTAGCCATCTTGCAGCTTCTGAGCTTTCTACTGCTTCCTTGTAAGAGAGAGGTTCATCATTGTCCAACAATAATGATTCGCCATCCTCGGTGACTAGGAAACCACATCTCTCTGGTTCCCTTACCTCTCTTGAGCTCCTATGCAGTACTTGTGTTTCTGGAACCTCTTCCACAGGGACCTGTGGAACTTGTTCCTGTACCAACTCCTGTGTATCTTGAGCATCAACTTCATCGAAGTCAATCTTGCTCCCACTATTCTTCTTGAGGATGTGCTCCCTCTCAAGAAAGACGGCTTGTCTGGCGATAGTCACTTTCTTGTCTTGGGGTTATATAGGTAATATCCTTTTGTTTCCTTGGGATATCCTATAAAGATACACTTCTTGCCCCGGGGTGCTAGTTTTTTGCCTGAGAAGGCCTTAACAAACTCCTCGCATCCCCATACACGTGTGTGCGACAAAGTGGGTTTCCTTCTATTCCATAACTCGGATGGAATTCCATTTGCCACCTTAGTTGGTACTCGGTTTAATGTGTATGCTACAGTTTGTAATGAATATCCCCAAAAGGATAATGGAAGATCCGCATGACTCATCATCGACCTCACCATGTCCAACAAGGTGCGGTTCCTCCTTTCACTAACACCATTCCAATGTGGTGTATAAGGAGGAGTGATCTGAGATAGAATCCCAAACTCCCGTAGAAGATCGATGAACTCTTGGTTTAGATATTCTCCACCACGATCCGATCTAAGCTTCTTTTTCTTTTTACCAAGTTGATTCTCTACTTCATTCTTGAATTCCATAAATTTCTCTAAGGACTCTGACTTATACCTCATTAAGTAGACATAGCCATATCTACTCAAATCATCAGTAAAAGTAATAAAGTAAGAATATCCACCTCTAGCTTCTACTGGAAATGGTCCACACACATCTGTGTGTACCAATCCTAGAAGCTTTGTGGCCCTTTCACCTTTTCCACCAAAAGGTGGATTGGTCATTTTTTCTTGTAAACAATCGTGACATCTATCAAGTGGTTTTAGCTCAGTAGAGTCTAAATAGAATTCTTGGAAGAGCTTTTTCAAGCACTTCTCGTTCACATGACCATGTCGGTGATGCCAAAACTGGGTGATGCATGAATCATGTGAGTTTGTTTCGTTATCGATTGCCAACACTTGGTTTTCGTAATTTAATACATACAACCCATTATTCAAATGTGCCATACCATAACATACGTTGTTCTTATAAAAGAGACAACCCTTATTTACAAACTTGAAAATAAATCCATCCATATCCAAACAAGATACAGAAATTATGTTCTTGGTAACACTAGGCACAAAATAACAGTTTTGTAAAACCAAAATCATGCCAGTTGGCAATGAGAGGTGATAGTCGCCAATAGCCAACGTAGTCAGCCTTGCGCCATTGGCAGCTCGAAGATCCACCTCTCCTCTGGCGATCTTTCTAAATCTACTTGGTTCCTGCATTTGAATACAGATGTGAGCCCCACAAGCTGTATCTAAAACCCAATGTGTAGAAATAGAAAGATTGCACTCGATAACAAACGCACATTTAGCGTCCCCACGCTTCTGGGTGCAGTTCCTCTTCTAGTGGCCCTGTTTGCCACATGCAAAACACACTGCTTCCTGTTCCTTTCCCTGCCTCTGGATCTTCCCCTTCTTGGAGGGACGGTGCTCGGGGGCTTCAGACCGTTTATAAGTCTTTGGCCCCTTTTCCTTGTCCTTCCTTTTCTTGTTCACCATAAGGACCGCGGGTTTTTCACACCCCATGTCCTTATCTACCTGGTGAATCAAGGTCAGAAGCTCCGATAGACTCTTCTCATTGCCGCTCATGTTATAGTTGATAATGAAGCTAGAGAAGGTCTTGGGCAATGATGATAGGATGAGATCTGAACGCAACTCATCTGGGAATTTAATCCCTAAGATTTCCAAGCATTCAATGTAGCCAATAAGCTTGACCACATGAGGCCCAGCTGGCGCAGACTCTCCAAGCTTCGTGGTAAACAAAGCATTGGAGATCTCATACCTCTCCTGTCTCGCCTTCTCTTGGTAGAGATCTTTAAGGTGAGACATCATGCTATACGCATCCATGTTTTCATGTTGCTTCAAGAGCTCATTAGACATGGCCGATAGCATGAAACACTAGACATTTGTGGAATCATCCATGTGTTTCATGTAGAGAGATAATTCCTCATCACTAGCCTCTTTCCCAGGCGCAACTGGAATAGGCTCTTCCAGCACATATAATTTCCTTTCGTGGCGAAAGACGATGCGTAAACGCCTCTGCCACTCTTGGAAATTGGTTCCGGTGATAAGGTTTTCTTTTTCGAGTATGGTGCGCAATGATATGTTTGAAGTCATTTTCTTGCCATTTCTACAATTTAAGATGAGCAAAGGTTTAGTACTTTATTATAAAAATTGAGACAAATAAATAAATTAATACTTATTAGTCTCCCACTATTTTATCGAAATACAATAGCCCTCACCATTGACTTCGGAATATTCTATTGCGTGAATATTCTAGTGGCAAGGATCCATATTGCCCTTCGCATTACCCCAACTAGGGTTGGTCAAGCAACTTGAAGGGTTTTTGGTAGGAATTCCAAATGCCAACTGCATTAACTCGCAGTTCCTTGATCCACTGAGTGGACTCCCCAGTCCTGAAATCCTTTTTGGATTTCCTCAACCTTTTCCTATTGGTCACACCAAGTCCTACTGTGGCATTCAACCCTTGATGCGAACCAAGTCAATTCAACCCAAAACCTTGAATTAGAATTCCCCGATAATTGAAAGCACCCCAACCAGGGTTGGTCAAGCACTTTGAACTATGGTTCAATTCTAACCAAGATTATGGAAGGCTATGCCGACTTAATATTTATTTTGAGGGATTTTATCCTTATACGTAAATTTCCATTTTATTATCTTTGATTACATGCTTGTTAATATTAAGTGGGATATACTTAAGTGATTAACCATGTCTAAGATAATATTTACGTATAAGCCCATTTTATTTTAGTTCCATCTTGCATGCTCATTTAATTCATTAATTGTGTGATCGTGACAACACACCCACAATAAATAAACCATGCAACTGACAGAAATAAAATAAATGGTATGATCGGGAGCTTTTCTATTGGTTATTTTATCTAGCGGTTGATAAACTAACCCATGACCTAGGGGAGAAATGCCTTGACCCTTTCGGGTTCGTGTTTACAGCTTTCCACCTGTCCACCTTTGTATCTCCTTGGATTGGTTTCATCTTGGCTCCTGACTTGAGCCGCCTCCACTAGCTTGGGAGCTCCATCAATTACATATGCATTTATCTCACATGCAGGTGAGGGGAAAAAGGGGGTTTTTACATAAAAGAATCCTTGGGCGCACATGGCCTACATATTAATGAGGAGATGGCTCACAGGCCAACAAATTTAATTTAAATAAATAAATTAAAAGAAACCATTCACATAAAAAGGTCTCGGTCTAACTCATGATCATCCATACATGCAACGATATTTACGCATAAATAAAACTAGCATTCAATTCTTTAATCATTCTTGTTTAAGATAAATCACGCTCGAATCAATTAATTATCTTTAATTAATCAATCCTTTTATCTTAAATCCCTTTTCTGAATTTCCTTGAGATTCTCATCCATCATAATTTTAAACAAATAAATTCATTTAAAATTATCCTTGTACACAACTTGTACCTTGGAGGCAACCCGGTGAATTCCCATTTATTACGCAGAAGTTAAATTAAACACATATATATAAAACACCATTCACGTGTTGTGCCTCAGCTTTACGCCTGCACCATGGTACACGTCTCAAGGGTTTGTATAATATAATAATAAATTTTAATAAATCTGCGTAATTTGGGTGAATACACGGCGTGTAGTTCCGACTACACGGCGTGTACTTTTTCTTCACCGTCCATCTGAAGTACACGCCCGGGGATAGGCCGTGTTAATGTACTTCGGAAATTTTCGGAGTACATGACATGTATAGTGGGACACACGCCGTGTAGTTTCTGCGTTACACGGTTTCCAGCCGGGCAGGCTATGTACGGAGTACACGACCCAACCCTAACCCGAAGGGACTACACGCCATGTTCATTGGACCACACGGAATGTATTCCGGAAATCGTGTGCCACCTGTTTCTGGTCAACACACGGTGTCTTAAATTCTTAGAAATAATCCAATACACGGCCTGATTTGGCGGATCCGTCAATGCATTGAACCTAGACTACACGGTGTGTACTTCCGAATACACGCCCTGTATTCTGGTGTTATACGGTCAGAAACATTTGGCTCCTACGGATGAGTTCCTCTATTTTATTTTAATCAAAATTAAAAGAAAAATCCGTTTCTGTGAGGTGAACGAGAAACGAGAGAGGAGGAACAGATCTCGATATTCAGATTTCCAGAACGATTAAACATGAATTGAAATAACTAAATTATTAAATGCGTAAATCCCCAACAAAAAACTAAATAATTATAACCAACGATATGACCCCCTCTGATACCACTTTTAGGTTCCGGGCGCAGCGGAAGCGCGTTGGTGGGTTTGCCCAACTTTAATTTTAACGTTAAACAACGTTCAATCCGAGATCCTTCACGATATAAAACGCCGAATATTCAGAATAGAACGAAGAACGAAAAGAAAAGAAGAGTCCCAGAACCCTTGAGGAGGATCATCATATGTTGATTATAATTAATTTAATTAATGAATAAGAATTACCTTGTAGGAATTCTTTCTTCGTTGATGTGTCCGGTCACGATTCGGTGATCCGTCGTTGTGTCGTAGAATCCAAGTGTAGGATTCCTCTAGCGGTGATCCACAGGTGTGTCACATATCTCCAGACGTCACCGAAGAGATCTCTGGGTGCTAGCGCGGAAGAACCTTCGCTTGCGATGTCCGCCTTCGACCGCCTTGATCCGGTGGAGGATCTTGCTCTCGTAACTTGAGGGCGTTCTTGGTGGAAAGGGAATTCTCTCTTGGCTTGAGAGTATTTCCAAATCCATTGTGCACAACAATGGCTCTAAAAAAATGTTGGGGTTGCGAGGATATTTATAATCAGGTTTGAGGTTAATAGAGTTATGACAATAAATAAACGCGTTACGCGTTTTATTTATTTCATTAACTCTTATTGAAAACCCCCATTTCGAATTATTAATTCCTTGACATGCGCCCACGCGGATTATAATAAATATCATTTAATAAAAAATTATTAAATCCTCAAAATCCCAATTGGAAAAACTACAAGGCGTGTAATAATTAATACACGGCGTGTACTTGTTTTCCATAAAACAACACAGCGTTTATATTTAATATACACGGCGTGTACTTTTATTTTCCATTTTCTCCACCACATTTATTAGACCTTGAGTAATGACTATTTATTTCTTAAATAAATGTAACTACATTACTCGCTAATAAATATATTATTTTATCCACTGTATATTCTCTCGAATAACTAGTGTCAAAATAAATGCGATCAGACATCCTTAAATAATTATTAAACCACAGTCGGGAATAATATTTAATTAACTTGTTAAATTAATATTTAACTGAGATACATGGACACACTTAGTGTGTGACCCTCTAGGCCTTTTTCTCAGTGGCATTAGGCTGAGCCTGCCTAAAGTCCAAGGTTAGCATCTAGAAACACGCCAAGGCACCCATAGAGAAAGAAGTTAACGCCGTAATGACATGTCACCTCCTACGAACACTTACCGTGTAATATAATCCCTTTGTCTCGATATCTCCAATCAAGCGGGTTGCATGCTAGTGCCATCAACCCATGTGCTTGATTATTCTTTCTTTGACTTCTCGGAATTGAACTTTCCCATACCTTACCATGGCCATGGATTTATTTAGGCTATATCAATTCCATCAAAGGGCCTGAGATATCTACTTCCGTTATGGAACAGAAGAGAAAAATCCTTTCTCGCATTATCTATTAATGCGGTATTACTCGTGACTCACCCAACGTATCCAACCTCGCTGCGAATAGTGTGTCGTCACAGTTTTCGTCAATACATCTAAGTGCGTGAGTTGTAATACCCATTAAAAATAATCTTAAAGTCTAAGGATCAATACACACGTCCGCAGATAGGAACATCCAATGACACTATGAAATGTGGATTTCCTACTGGCGGGTCTCGTTCTCATAATATGCTCCTGGATATTACCAAGGGCACACACCATGAGAAGGTGCCTCAAAGTTTTATGAGTCCTCACCCCTAATGACCTGTATTATTTGTGTCCCTCAAATAATATCATCTGGCCATAGAACATACATTCAAGAACAGTGTTATGGCACTTTCGGGTTCTCATCATAGCAGGGATCCGCTACGACCCTTTAATGCAACAGCTATCCTTAGGAAATTATCACATGACATGTCACACAGAAGAACAATCAAGATGTGATAAGGCTTTTATTTAATGAATAAAGTACAAAGTAGTTGGTTCTAGACCACCAACTCCAACACTCTTCTATGTCTAAGAGAAATATCTCAAACATGTTTAGTGTTTCCTTCCATGTAAATGTAGTGAAACCATAAAAGACCATTTAGGATTTGTAAAGACTTGGAATTATCATGTAATTGTTTTAAATATATTGGAATTTTACGAGTCCTTGAAATTTGACGGCGCGTGATTCTGAGGCCCAGAGCACCTGGAATGAATTTCTAACCATTTTTTCAGGTACGTTCAGTAAATATGCAAGCGGGTTTTTCTAAATTTGGAACTGGTGCTCAGAATTAAAATCTGGGGGCACCGTTGAACTTGCAGCGCTGGTATTCGCTTAAAGAGACCTTCACCTCGACCATAGTGAGTCGAGAGTGAAAGATATTTTTTGTGCTTATTCATGAAAGAATAAAATATAATAAAATAAAATAAAATGGTATAACATTTTATTTTTATTTTTCTTTTGAAACTCCCATGTGGATGTTTCACAGGTGGGGACCACATTAACTAAAACCTCCCATGAGAGGTTATGGAGGTGGGGACCACCGAGCCTATACCTCCCATGAGAGGTTATGGGGGTGGGGACCACCTGAGGCTAAAACCCCTTGAACTCCCTCTTAAGTGTGGGGAAGCCTCTCAAACTTCCCCCATATTAATGGTTCCACCCCCTTTAATTAATTATACCAACTCAATTAATTAATTAGGAAAATTTGAAATTATTCCAACATATTCTATTATGTTAGCTACTTTGCATTTTTAGTGGGATTCAGTAGAGAAGAACTATTTGAAGGATTACACTTCTCCAGTGAAGAACTTCTTCCATGAAAAACACTCCTCCAATGAAGAAAGCCAACGCATGACTTCTACTTCTTCCTTGGGACATCCTCTAATGTAGGACGTCATTGATGACCGTCTATCCCCAATGATCTGTCTCCTTCCTCGTGACCTCCGTCAAAAAATCTTCGAGGTAGGGTTTTAAATTGAGTATGATTATTTTCCCATGTTCTTCCCTTCTAAAATAAATAACGTGGATCAACTCACTATCAAGTTGATCCGCCAATGTTTTCTCTTGTGGGTTGGGAATAATTATTGTGGGAGGATGTAGGGTGTTTGATTGAAATTCTTCCCTTTTTCATTCATGACAACTCTTCGTAATTCAAGAAGAGATTATATCCGCTTTCCACCACTCTGATGTGGAGAGTGAGGGCCAAAAAAACATGGCCCGTCCTCTCCATAATTCTTGTGATGATTTTTGGTGTTCTTAGCGATGGAGAAGGTCGGAAACCAACCATGTTGAGGCATGAGAATGGCGGCTGGCACCACCACCGACTACGATGAAGGCGACGGAGCAAAGGCGTCGCCCCGTGGCCTCCGCAGCCTCTGCGCCCCGGGGCATTCGTGCCACACGGCACCGCCGCCTTGCAGCCACCGTGTCCCGTGGCACTGCCGTCTCCTCTCTCCGCGAGGCTCCTCTATCCGCGGCCACCGCCACTGTCCTTGGTCTCACGCCCTTGCGGCACCCCCTGTGGCCAAGCCACCCTACACCCTCGCGGCACCCCCGTGACCGACCTGCCCCACGGACTCACGGAACCCCATGTGGGCGAGCTACCCCTTTCTCTCATGGCACCCTCTGCGACCCCATGCGGCCTTGCCACCTCACGGCCCTCGCAGCCTACCAGACCGCCCAGCGCGGGCCGGGCCGCCCAGCATGGGCCGGGCTGACCAGAGGGCCAGGACGGACCCAACGGGTCAAACCTGGTCGACCCAGACCGGTTCGGGCCAGGTTGACCCAGAACGGGTTGGCCCAAGCCGGTTCGGGCCATGTCGGTCTGACCGGGTCGGACCGGAACCTGACCCACTTCGACCCATTTACGCTCTTTTGGCCATAACTCTGGCACCAGGAAACTGTTTGACGAACCGTCAGCGGAGATAGAAACCTTGGAGTGAGATGGTCTCATTGAGTATACCCCACTAGAGATTTTGATTATGATGTGGTATGATCAGGTTGGATCGAGCATGAATCCAATAGGGCCCCCCCGGACTAAAAGGCTAAAAACTCACAGACTGGGCATCCGATTCACGCACCGTCTGTTGTGTTGAGACCCCTATGATGTGGAGGTTTTTTGGTATACTTCTTCTTCGGACTTCATGGCAGTTGTATTATCAACCAGTGGCCTGTGGAGTGGACCCTCTCGGAGACAAGATATCATAGTGAGGGAACCTAGTAGCTGGTTGTGATGTGAAGAATGAATAGCGATCTTGTATGGGTCAGCACCAAGCACTGAGCAATCTTGTGTGGGTCATCACAAAGAGATCCTGTGTGGGTCATCACCGAGCAATCCAGTGTGGGTCAGCATCGAGCGATCCTGTGTGGGTCAGCACCTAGAGATCTTTTGTGGGTCTAATGAGGATTTAGGATCCTTCGTGGGTCTACCTCTTAACGGATTAAGATGATTCAATAGTTATAACTAATCATCTTTACTACCGTACCTATTTTATACTTGGTGTGAGTTGAGTCCATACATGTGTGGTACTTTCCTTCGTGGTAATAACTTGGTGGTATTCTTCTATGTGGTGTACCTGTGTGGTACTTCCCTTAGAGGTATTTATTTATTTGTGGAACAGTTGAGTTTGGGGATTTGGATTTGGACTCTGTGTTTTCCTCAGGATTGAGATGGGTTTACTTGATAACTTAGGTATATTTGTGGGAATATACCTAAGTAGGGTTGACAGTTTATTCCTTTTTGTATGGTTTATACTTGGTGGATTTTGTGATACCTTGAGGGTCTCGGGGTCCCTACTGAGTATCGTTATGCTCACCCCTACATGGGCAATGTCTACACCTCATTGTTTTTGGTGTAGATGATGGACAACACTGACTATGGATGAGAGTACCAGGACTGGAGGTAGCTCAGAGGTGGACCTAGACGAGGCATACCGCAGAGATGACCATTCGAGATCTGTACCTACCAATCAGGTAGGATCCATGGCGGGTGATCACTGGAGGTGTTCCAGTTTACTTGTAATTTTCAGTTTCCTGTACTTTCTAATTGGGCTTATATTCTGGCCCCTTTTACTTACTGTACTTACTCTGTTTACTACTCAGTTTACTTGAGTTTGTATCTTTCTATGTGCTTGGTTGTGTGTGTTACAGGTTATAAAGGGAATGCCTTCTTGGTTTTAGGGAATACGACTTTCAATGCTAGCCGCGAGCCCCTGGCCTAGGGAAGGCGGGCTTGGGGTAGTCACGGAACGGGTCCCGGGGGATGGGTCGTAAAAATTTAGTATCAGAGGAGTCAGTTCTATCGTAGAACATAGGACTCAAATATTTTTAACAGAAATAGTGTTAAGTGTAGTGAGTTTGGTTGTCAGTGTAGGGAGTCCAGTGTTGGTGCGGTGACCGACACATCCATATACCAGGACCTTGACTTCTGATTTCCAACTAAGTGCATGAAAACACTGATTGTGTGTGTGTTTCCAAGTGTTTTCTTTGTGATCTCTTGAGTCAGCTCACCAGGAATAACTTATTGATTGTCTCTCACCTATTTTTTTTCAGTATACCTCCATGAAGACATCCAACTACAGTTCTGAGAGTAGTACGTACTGATATCCCACTGAGCAACGAGGCCTCGGTGTAGGGCCCTCCTTTAGTAGAGGCACCTGCGGAGGCACCAGCGGTACCATTACCCGCTGAGCCACCAATGCCACCAGCCCCAGCAGCAGAGAGTGTACATCATTTAAGCGTGTTGCACGAGTTCCAGCGCCAGAGCCCACCTAGGTTTAGGGGAGAGATGGGCCAACATGCAGCTGGGGATTGGTTGGAGGTTGTGGTGAGAGTTTTCAGACTGGTAGGGACACCAGCTGATCTCATAATGATCCTTACCGCCATCCTTCTACAGGCAGTAGCAGGCAGATGGTGGAGCTTGATTCTCTAAGTTCACGATGAGGTGACACTTCTCTATGTATACTTTGAGAGCCTATTTCAGGACTAATTTTTCTCATAGACTCTTCACGCAGTGCATATATAGGAGCTGCTTCATCTGTAGTAGGGCAGCATGACTATGGCTCAATATTCAACGAGGTTCACTAGCCTCTCATCCTACTCCACAAATATGGTGCGGGACCCATTCTTCAGGGGCCAAACCTTTCATCAGGGACTCAGGTGGGAGATCAAGGCTTCAATGATTTCTCTTAGCTTCCCGACGCATGCGGGGGTGTTAGAGCAAACCCCTTAGAGGGGAGTTTTCTTATTGAGTAGTCACGAGTAGAGAGATCCACCACCGGACGTCACATAGTAGAGTCTTCTACAGATGGCAGGAGATAGATGTCACAGAGGTCCAAGAGGACCAGACCTATAGGTGGACGACCGCAGGATTCAGAGTTGGCTGTGTGGGGTACCCGAGTTAGAGCCAACCATGCCAGGAGCGGGTAGTGTTACACATGCGTCGGTAAGGGTCACATGGCTTGTGACTGTCTGACCCACCATGTGGATGATCATCAGACGGTCGAAGGACTGACCCTGCAGAGACAGATATTCGATTGAGGTGTTTCGCAGGGAGCAGGTGGGAGTGGCAAAGGAGTTGGTCGTGCAGCTGTCGGTGGGTGACGATTCGAGATGTTACCGCCACCACCACCAGGTGTTCCACCCCGACCAAAGGGAGAAGGTGGGCAGGGGCAATCTCTTGTCCAAGAAGCTGATTCCTACGACCATGGCACTCCGCAGATGATATGAGGTTTGATCTATGTCTATTCCACCTTAGTTGTAGTACTTATAAACATAGGTTCCAGTCATTATTATATTTTCACTGCCCCCGTTCGGAGCTCAGAGATTCCGATGAAGTCGTTGGCTCGATCCTTATGGCTAGAGACTCCTACGGGAGCAGATTCAATGATTACACACTGGTTCCGGCAGTGTGAGCTTACTCTAGGAGGCGAGAGCTTCGGCTGGGATCTCATAGTAGTGGCGTCGAGGCCTTACGACATCATCTTGGGTATGGATTGGTTATCAACAGTCCATGCTCATAAATAGTGTATTAGGTGCAATGTGTGGTGTATCCGCATGGATGGGACCAGTTTTACCTTCACCAGCAAGAAGGGAGCCTTTGCAGCACATGATAGACTTACCTAGAGGAGGGTGCAGCCGATAAATCATCAGTTGGCTAGACTTACCCTCAGATCGGATGATGTGGAGAGTCCGAGTTATCCTGTAGTGGTGGAATAGTATGAGGATGTCTTCCCTGATGATGTTCTAGGTCTACCTCCTCATAGAGAGGTTGACTTTTACATTTAAATGTACCTCGGGACGGCACTGATATCTACACCAGCATATCGGATGGCTCTCATGGAGCTTCGTGAGCTACGGGTATAGCTTGAGGACTTGGAGGGGAAGGGATTCATTTGGCCTAGTGTTTCTCCTTGGAATCCCCGATTTTGTTTTCCAGGAAGACGGATGGGAGCTTGATACTTTGTGTCGACTATCGGCACCTATACTAGGTGACTGTGAAGAACAAGTACCCACTCCTAAGGATTGACAACCTACTTTCAGATGTCGGTACGTCTACTATGATTTCTTGTTCATGACATTTGGCGTGACAAATGCTCTAGCAGTGTTCATCGGACTCATGAACAGGGAATTTCAGCCATACCTTGATCTCTTAGTCATAGTCTTTATCAAAGACATTCTTATCTACTCGACTACTGAGGAGGATCATGCCTATCATTTGCAGGTAGTACTGGAAACTCTCTAAGAGCACTAACTTTATGGTATGCTCTCGAAGTGCCAGTTCTGGATCCGAGAGGTTCACTTTATTGGAGATTTATTATTGGAGGATAAATTTGTAGTGGATCAGGTGAAGATTGAGGCGGTACTTTCTTGGGAGCCACCAAGGAGTGTGACGGAGGTACGGAGTTTCCTGGGTTTGGCCGGTTACTACCAGAGATTTGTGCCAGATCTCTCCAGAGTTGCAGCACCACTTTTAGTGTTGAAAAATAAGGGGAAACCCTTTGTGTGGTTGAAGAGATGTCAACATAGTTTTCAGGAGCTGAGACAGAGAATGACTAGTGCCCCCATCTTGAGGCTACTGGAGGAGGGCGTAGGTACATAGTCTACTACGATCCATCAGGGACCGGTCTCAGATGTATCTTGATACAGGAGAGAATAGTGATCGTATATGGTTCTCTACAGTTGAGAAAACATGAGCAGAACTGTGATACCCATGACCTGTATTTAGCAGAAATGGTCTTCTCCTTGAAGATGTGGCGACATTACTTGATTGGGGATCATTTTACAGTCTAATCGGATCACAAAAGTCTTAGGTATATCTTCTCTTAGAAAGACCTAAACCTGAGACAACGAAGTTGGCTTGAGTTCCCCCAGGACTATGACTTTGAGATAGTCTATACTCTTGGGAAGGGGAACATTGTAGAAAATTCACTCAGCAAAAGATCTAGTATACAGCTTCTAGGTGAGGCGACGGAGTAGCTAGCCACTTTTCAGATATCCTTTGTGGATCTGGATGGAGCAAATTTTCTATAGTCTCTTACAGTCACTCCCCCACTTCATCAGTGAGTCAGGGAGGCGTAGCATGGGGACATGACTGCGAGGCTTGACATGCTCAGATATCCACTGGACAATCACCTGATGGATTTTATGAAGGTGGGGAGCCCATAATCCTCTTTAGAGGACGTACCATGGTACCAGTGTCACTTCAAGAGGAAGTGTTGAGGGAGTTCTACACTTCCCCTCTAGTGGTAAATCCAAGAGTTGCGAAGATGTACCAAGATCTCCGACAACAGCACTGATGGCCGGAAATGAAGAAAGCAGTTGCAGAGTTTTTCTCCCGGTGCCTCACTTGTCAGCAAGTGAAGGTGGAGCATTAGGTACCTGCAGGCTTGGTTTATCCTTTAGAGGTCCTAGAGTGGAAGTCGGATGGGATATCTATGGACTTTGTGATAGGAATTCCACGTACATCCAGGGTTCACGACTCGATTTGGGTGATCATCGAACGACTCACCAAGTCGTCCCACTTCCTACCGATTAGAGAGAAGGGATCAGTAGAGAGCTTGGGACGCCTCTATGTGTAAGAGATTGTGTGGCTACATGGAGTAACATCGACTATTGTATCCAATCGTGATGCACATTTTACTTCCCAGCTATAGAAGGATTTGCAGGAGGATTTTGAGACGCAGCTTCATTTAAGCACCGCCTTCCATCCTCAGACAGATGGCCAGACTGAGTGGACTATTTAGACCATCGAGGACATGATGCATGCTTGAGTCCTCGACTTTGGTCGTAGCTGGGAGGATCACTTTCCATCGGTGTATTTTTCATACAACAACAGTTATCACTCCACCATTGGGATGGAACCTTTTGAGGTGTTGTACGGGAAACCTTGCAGATCACCTTTGTGCTGGACTGACCCAGGGGAGTTAGCACTAGTGGGACTAGAGATGGTATCAACTATAACAGAGAAAGTGCAGATCATCCATGAGAGGATGAATACTGCACGGAGCAGGCATAATTCCTATGCCGACAGGAGGCAAAGACCTCTGGAGTTCGAGGATGGTGGCCACGTCTTTCTATGGGTCTCACCTCAATGAGGTTTTCGGAGATTTGGTCGAGGTGGTAAGTTATCTCTGAGGTTCATCAGACCCTTTCAGGTCCTAAGTGGAGTTGGTGAGATGTCTTAACGCTTATCTCTTCCACCTCAGTTGCACCGGGTGCACGACGTCTTCCCTGTATCCCAGTTTAGGAGATACGTGCATGACCCTTCCCACATCATCAACCATGGAGAGTTGGACATCGACGATGGGGAGATGTTTTCGGAGGTTCCAAAGGAGATTGAGGAATGATAGGGTCAGGTCCTTCATGGGCAGTTGATACCTCTGGTGCGCATTCGCTGACAGCACATGTACCTCCAAGAGAGCACATGGGAGAGGAAGGCTTAGATTCGTGCTCAGTACCCCCACATTTTTACCTAGTTTTGAGTTATGGTTTACAGGGATGTAGATCCCTAAGGTGAGAAGAATTTAAAGACCTTGAATTTCCATGTAATTTTTTTTAAATATATGGGAATTTTATGAGTTTGAAAAAATTGACGGCGTGTGATTCTGAGGCCAAGAGTGCCCAGAATGAATTTCTGAACTTTTTTTTAGGTATTTTAAGTAAACGTGTGAGCGGGTTTTTCTAACTTTTGAAACGGTGCTCGGAATTTAAATCTGAGGGCATCGTTGAACTTGCAGTGCTAGTATTCGCTTAAGGAGACCTTCAACTCAACTGTAGTGAGTCAAGAGTGAATGATATTTTTTTTATTCATCAAAGAATAAAATAAAATAAAATGGTATAACATTTTCTTTTTCTTTTTATTTTGAAACTCCCATGTGTATGTTTCACAGGTGGGGACCACCTGAACTAAAACATCCCATGAGATGTTATGGAGGTGGCGACCACCGAATATAAACCTCCCATGAGAGGATATGGTGGTGGGGACCACCTAAGGCTAAAACCCCCTTGAAATCTCTCTTATGTGTAGGGAAGCCTCTTAAAATTCCCCCACTTTAATGGTGCCACCCCCTTTAATTAATTATACCAACTCAATTAATTAATTAGGAAAATTTTAAATTATGCCAACATATTCTATTATGTTGGTTACTTTGATTTTTTGGTGGGATTGGGGAGAGAAGAACTATTGAGAGGATTACACTTCTCTAATGAAGAACTTCTTCCATGAAGAACGCTACTCCAACGAAGAACTCTGATGCATGACTTCGACTTCTTCCTCGGGACATCCTCCAATGTAGGACGTCACCATTGACCGTCTATCCCCAACGATTTGTCTCCTTCCCCGTGACCTCCATCGACAAATATTCGAGGTAGGGGTTTAAATTGATTATTATTATTTTCCCATGTTCTTCCCTTCTAAAACAAAGAACGCGGATCAACTCACTATCAAGTTGGTCTGCGGATGTTTTCTCTTGCGAGATGGGAATAATTATTGCAGGAGGATGTACGGTGGTTGATTGAAATTCTTCCCTTTTTCATTCTTGATGACTCTTAGTAATTCAAGAAGAGATTATAGCCACTTGATACCACTCTAATGTGGAGAGTATGGTCCAAAAAAACATGGCTTTTCCTCTCCGCAATTCTTGTGATGATTTGTGGTGTTCTTTGTGATGGAGGAGGTCAGCGACCAACCACAATGGGGCACGAGAATGGCGGTCGACACCACCATCGGCCGCGAAGAAGGTAATGGCGCAACGGTGCCACCCCGAAGCCTCCACAACCTGTGGGCCCCATCGCCCCACGGCCTCCGTGTCATGGGGCACCACCACCCCACGGCCTCTACGCCCTATGGCACCGCCGCCCGTGGCCTCCGCGCACCGCAGCGCTCCACCGTCCGTAGCCACCGCTGCCATCCGCGGTTCCGCACCCTCGCAGCAGCACCCACAGTCGAGCCTCCCCACTCCCTCACAGAACCCCATGCGGAAAATCCACCATGCGGCCTCGTGGAACCCCCCACAGCCGAGCCGCCCTGCGGCCTCGCGACACCCCCCTGCGGCCTCGCCGCCCCACACCCTCACGGCACCCTCCGCGGCCCCCCGCGACCTTGACACCTCACTACCCTCGTGGCCTACCGGACCGCCCTGTGGGCCGGGCCTCCCAACGCGGGCCGGTCCGGACCCACTGGGCTGGGTCGGTCTGACCGGGTCGGACCGGACTCGGACCCACTTCAACCCATTTACGCTCTTTTGGCCATAACTCTGGCACCGAGTGACTGTTGGATGAACCATGAGCAGTGCTAGAAACCTTGGAGAGATACGGTACCATTAAGTATACCCCACTGGAGATTTGGATTAATATGGGGTACTGTCAGGTTTGATAGAGCATGAATCCAACCGGGCCCCCGGGACTAAAATGCTAATAACTTGAGATCGGGTGTTCGATTGACGCACCATCTATTGTGTTGAGACCCCTATAACGTGGCGGTCCTTTGGGATACTTCTTCATTGGACTTCGTGGTAGTTGCAGTATCGACCGGTGGCTTGTTGAGTAGACCCTTCCAGAGACAAGAGAGCATAGTGCAGGAACCTAGTTGCTCGTTGTGACGTGAAGAATGAATAGTGATCCTATGTGGGTCATGACCAGGTGATCCTGTGTGGGTCAGCACCGAGCGATCCTATGTGGGTCAGCACCTAGAGATCATGTGTGGGTCAACACTGAGCGATCCTGTGTGGGTCAGCACCGAGCGATCCTATGTGGGTCATCACCTAGAGGTCATGTTTGGGTATGATGGAGAGTTAGGATCCTTCATTAGTTTTCCTCTTAACGGAGTAAGATGATTCAGTAGTTATAACTAATCATCTTTACTATCATACCTAAGTAGTACCTGGTGTGAGCTGAGTATGTACCTGTGTGGTACTTTCCTTCATGGTAATACCTTGGTTGTATTCTTTTGTGTGGCGTAGCTATGTGGTACTTGCCTTCGAGGTATTTATTCCTTTGTGGAACAGTTGACCTTGGGGCTTTGGAGTTGGACTTTGTGTTTTTATCATGATTGAGATGGGTTTACTTGATAACTTAGGTATATTTATGGGAATATACCTAAGTTGGGTTTACATTTGATTCCTTTTTGTATGGTTTATCCTTGGTGGATTTTGTGAGACCTTGAGGGTCTCGGGGTCCCGACTGAGTATCTTTATACTCACCCCTGCACGGGTTATGCCCGCACCTCGTTGTGTTTAGTGAAGACGACGGACAATGCTGACTGTGGATGAGAGTACCAGGACTGGAGGTATCATGGAGGTGGACCTAGACGAGGTGTACTGCTGAGACGACCATTCAAGAGTTGTACCAACCCTTCAGGTAGGATCCTTGGAGGGTGATCACAGGAGCTATTACAGTTTACTTGTACTTTTCAGTTTCTTGTACTTTCTAGTTGGTCTTGTATTCTGGCTCCTTTTACTTAATGTACTCACTCTGTTTACTACTAAGTTTACTTGAGTTTGTATCTTTTTGTGTGCTTCGTTGTGTGTGTTACAGGTTATAAAGGCAATGCCTTCCCGATTTTAGGGAATACGCCTTTCGGTGCTAGTCATCAGCCCCTGGCCTATGAAAGGCATGCTTGGGGTAGTCACGACATCGGCCCTAGGGGACGGGTCATGACAGGAGTGGTCACCTTTTCCTCTGAAATCCAATGAGGCCATTTCTTCAGGTTATCTAATCCTTGAGATGATTCTCAAGATAAAAAAATGGTTATGGGTTTCATTTTCATCTAGTTTCTGGATTCATTATCAGGGTGTGTGAGAAGTGCATGAGATGTTATAATTCAGAGGTAGCTTAGTGCTTTCAAGGAATCATGATGATAAAATGGTTGTTTACGTATGCAACCTTTTATGAAACTATTTCCCGGGTTATACATCATTATATATACTTAAAAAATAATGGAATGAGTCGGTAATAAGTGAATCATGGTCAGTTAATGATTATGTGTTAGTTGGTGTTGCTGATATCTATTAGGGTAAGTCTTCTAGAGTATTTTCTACTTGTCGTCTTATCTATAGTTGGATGTGGATAGTTCGAAACCATGTCTGGTACATCATCTTAAATGTGAAGTTAGTGTCTCATGAAATGTTTCTAATCATTGTTATCCACTTAGAGTACCCCTATTTTAGAGACACTCATGTTACCTACCATAACATTGTACAGGTTAAACTAAGAGATCATCAATTATATTGCAATCCAAAGAATGAAGTTAAACACCTTTTGGATCAAAAAATAGACTCATTCAAATTTGTGCTCTGGAAGCATTGATAATCATATAGGAATGTAATTTGTTAATTGATACTTGGATTACCATATTGGAAGGCCTGGATAAAACTCATGGGAACCAATCAACTCTTTGAAAAAATGGCCATGTTGGATATCAACATTAATCTCAACTAGTGTTCTTGATATGTGGATGTATTGGTTATGTATTGATATCTCACTTGTAAACTCATAAGGATAGACTACCTTAGATAAGCACATTTTACTCCAGTAGGTAATTCCATGGTTACCACAGACTATTTTTATGCTAAGATGATATGTTTTATGTGTGACAATCCAAGGCTATTGGATTTACTAAGAACCTACAATAAAATTGTGGCATGATGATAGGAATCAAAAGTTTAGTATGAAACATCACTAGAAGATAGTTATGTTCTTTAGTGTTCATACTTGGAAAAATCTCAGTATTCCTTGGAATAAAGGAATCATAATTAGGTTTAGAGGTTTCAGATACTAAATTTCAGAATTCTTGAATATAGATGGCCGGTAATGGATCAAATTACCTTTCTCTTGTCTCCTTGATTTAGGTAAGTAATTAACCACTTCTGGAATGTCATCGGGGTGAGATGAGTGAAATGAATGGTTGGCCATGACTCTTCGTTGAAAATATGGTTTGACTAGGATAAATTTGGTTGTTTGGGGATCGATCATTTGATCAAGTTCATAAAAATGAGGAAGTGCATTGTTAAAATGCTAAGGGCATGCTTAAATAGGTAATTATGATAGTGGTAACACCATGCATTAGAATTGGATTTTCATATTTATAACCTATGGAGGGGAGTTCCATTAACTATTTGAAAAAATAGATTATGACATGATCATGTCTTGGGTTGGATGTTATTAGTTAAGAACCATCTTGATGTTCGGTTTTGAAAATGAGCATTGCCTTTGGTTTTAACATATTATCTACTATATGCTTAAAGGTGATGCTTGTAAGTGTATTGGGTGTTTAAAAAACAACATGACCATTTAAGTAAAATTTTCAAGAACTAGATTAGTCTGGTGATGTTTCTTTGTTTCCCCAAGGATTGTTGGGGGTGAGAAGTTCTATGCTGGGGAGGATATAACATCCTATATTTCCGAATAGAAATTTTCCAAATGAATTAGAAATTTTCATTTGGTGGATGGTATGAATTTTAGACCATGTTTTAGAATGTAAATATAAGAATAAAAAAACATTAAAAAAAATTATATGGGTATTAGGGTTTGATTGGTGTCTCGGATGTTTGAATGATTTTTGGGACCATTGGGCCTTGAAAACATAGTTTTGAGAGAAAAGATGAGGGAACATGTTTAGCACATGGTTACGGAAACCCATGTGGAAAACCCATGAGGCAAGTTCTGTATAGGTGAATGGATTGGTAAAACTATATGAGAGGAAGTTCATAACCACGGAAGAGATTTCACACATGGTGAAAAGTCGAAATACATGGGCAGCGCATGGTTTTCCAAACCCTGTGGCAGTGATGTGAGGGGTTGTCCCTTTAGAAAGTGTTGTGGAATTATTGGTTCATGAATTGACCAATCTTTCAAAAAACCCATTCATATAATAAAAATATAATAAATTAACATTTTCCCTTATTTTATTTTAATCTTTCCCCACCCATTAATTCTCCTCCATTCACATAGTAACCCTCCCCTAGAGATTCCCCTTGGCACTCTTATGCATGGAGAGATCTCCCTCATTCGGACTTAGAATCAGGCCCCATTAGTTGTATTGGATAGCCTTCACAAAGATATAAATTCATATTTCTTATTATTTCATTTGACCTCATTAAATCGAAGGAAAATTCCATTCCATATTTTTACTTATTTTCAGGGATTTTGTACATTTCTTTGATTTATATTCAATCGGCTCGAATCAAAGATCAATGTAGAAATATTGGACAGCCCTAATATTGAGGTAGGTGCTTCAGTGATTTTCCCTTATTGTATTTCATGGCTATAACTTATTTCATTATGTCTCATGCTAGAACTTTTGTGTGTTTTTAATTGAATATGAAATTGATTTTTTTTAACCTAATGACTTGTATTTTGTAGCAGTTGTGTAATAAATTTAACCATTAGAGGTTTATCACCTCCACCCAAACCATCCCTTTTGGGTATTTTTCTTATATTTGATGAACTATGAATTTTTCAAGAAATTAATTCATCCCCTTAGAGGTTCTCTTTCAAATGATTGATTTATAATATTATCCCCGCATTTAAATCAATCTTGAGGTGTGTTTTATTAACTCTAATAAAGGATATTATTAAGATGAATTAAATTTATAATAATATGGATTGTATTCCTTGCCTTATTTTATAATTACACCTTCATGGGGGTACCTTATTTTTTTAATAAAAATGGGTGATTAAATGATAATACTTTAAATAGTAAGAGGTATTAACCTTTACCATGGCCTTCTAAATTTACTTATAAATGCAATGGTATAAATTTTTCACTTTATTTGTGATATAGAATGCTCTTATGTCTGACCTTTTTAACTACCATGAATAAATTTTAATAAGGAATTTTTACATACATGGCCTTCTTTATCATTTATTCTTGAATTAAATTGAACGATCAATGTGGTTTTATATGATTTTGTCTTCCAATTTATATTATTATTCATCATACATGGGCATGGAGTCTCTATTTATTCATGGGCATGGATTCCCTTATATATATTGAGATACTTGGGCATAGAGTCCCTATTTCTTATGGGAATGGAATCCCTTATATATATAGTGATACATAGGGATGAAGTCCCTAATTATTCATGGGCATGGTGCCCCTAATTATTCATGACCCTTGATGTCCCTATTTATTCATGGGAATAGTGTCACTTTATAATTGTGATATTTAGGCTTGACATCCTCTCTTGATTAAGATATTTAGGATTGCAGTCCCTCTTGACTTATGATACTCAGTCATAGAGTCCCTTGTGATTTTAGACATGTGGTCATGATGTACCTCTTGACATATGATTTTCATACATGGTTTCCCTTCACATTCTTTCTGACTTATACTACTATAAATGGATTCTTGACTTATGCCTTGGGTCCTAGTTAGTAATAGTATCTATATATATTCCTATGAACACGACTAATTATATGGACCATATATATACAAACAACTCTATATATATGTTTTCACTTACTCATAGGTATTTAATAATAGGGTGAAGCATGTATTGTCTGCTGGGTGTCCATTTTGGAACCTGTGTCTGTCTTGTTTAAATTTATTTTTTTTATTTTGTATTATACTACATAATACAACATTTTATACTCACATACTAGATAGTCATATACACCATTTTTGGCGGTCTGAGGAGTTTACCTCACACTATTTTGAAGTCTCCATTGCATTTGGGTACCCAAACAGACCTCAAGGTTGCAGGTTCAAGTTCATTTTTTTAAAATTGTACATCGGAGAATAAGAGCACATGATGGAGTCAAATATGAAGATTCTCATGGAGATAGAATTGGAGGACTTTCTATTTATTTTTTTATCATTTATTTATTACTTTATATATGACTACTTCTTGCATATTGTAGAATGACATGAACATGCATGGATATTTATTTGATTTTTTCCATTCTATCTATTATTATTGTTGTCTTTTTATGCATTCATTATTACCAAATTTTCTATTTAATGTTTATTTATTATGTAATATCATTTTTCTTCTCTGATAATGATGGTATAATCTCCCCATTGTACCATCATTGGACACTCTCTACAAGTCGGTGTCCTATGGAATATAGGGAGGCATGCTTGAGGCTATGTGGCTGACCGACTCAGGGTACATGTTTAGTTTCTCTCAGGCTGGGATGTTATAGATATGGTGTTGTGTATATCATTAAATATTAGTAATAATTATAACAAGTTCTCTAGATTATCCTTCATAATCTAGAAGTAGATTAATCTTGGGATGAAGTTATTACATCTGGGGAAAGTGTTGTTAATTTGAGTTGTCTAGAAATATCATGAATTTTTTAGCACATCCTTTATATTTCCTATATATTAAAAGAAAAAAGAATGTACTAAAGAATATATCAAATTATAGAAATATTAAATAGAGGTTTGATTTTTATTTTTTGAAGTTGAATATAATATCAAAGAATCAACTCTACTTACAGAGAGTTATTTATATCAAAAACTGAATTATAAGTAGTGTATTGGTATTCATTGAAGCATTAACATCTTGAATTTATGATATATATTTCACATAACATTATTGGAGTGATTTCATATCATTAAATTGATAATATACCTACAATTATAAAAATCTATACATTGACCAAATAATTACAAATAGGGGAAGAAGTGGAATTGATCCTTGGGAATTAGTGTGTTACCCCTAAACTAATAACCCTTTCGAATAAGATAGTCAAAGAGAGGAAGTGACAATGAGCCTTCGTGAGGAGTGACCTTACATTAACATAATATTCACACAAATAGTGAGTTATATTGGATCCCCAATACAATAACACAATGTTGATTGTATTCTCATTGAAGTGTCCTTTTATAGGTGAACCAAGTAAAATATCTGTACTCATGAATTGTACATACTACAAATATTCATGGATGCATTTTATAAAGATAATATGAATAAAATTTGAATAATTTTTCCTTGTAACTAGGGAACAATATCATAATGAATATAGAAAAGGGGTAAAAGGTTAAAAATATTTTTAAATCAGTTAATACCTTGATTCACCTCTCCTCACATGGTGTGTTGGGTCCTGAAAATGAGATTCCTATAAGAAATAATATTCTCACAAATGGGTTGAATGGAAACATTATTTGAGGCTGGGAGGAATTTTGGATATGGTCTTGAGAACATGTGAGATGTTGTAAGAATGTTCTTAAATGAAACCACATAAAATCATTACCCACCATTTATTTTCCACATGAAACTCATCTATCTATAAAGGGAAATCTTGAAGCATCCTAACACTTTTATTTAAATATAACTAAACCAGTTTTGTAAAATTTATTATCTAAGGGATTAATTTAATAGATTTGTATATTTTCTTTTAATGCTTTTAAATATTAATAGTGGTTCTCATTTAGGTTTTACCATCCTTACATCCATCATTCATCCCTTCGTGATAACAAAAAATCCATGGTTTTTGAGAAACAACATGAGAGTTGGTCCTTGGGGGAGATTTCATGGGATTTTGAATCCCTCCACTTCAATTCTATAATGTTTTGTTATCATTATTGATACAAAAGTGAGTGGATAGTAAAATAGATTGATAGTTATCGATTTCACCTCTTTAAATTCCCAATCATGTTCTTACTTCTATAAAATATATTCCTCCTCCCTTATACTTTCCTTCTCTTTATACGGGTGGAGTTGGTCATGTAAGGGGATTAACCATATATAATGGAATGGGATCTTATTATGGGGATATGACTAAAGATGTGAAACTTTCGCTATAGTTTACTATTAATGAGATAGAGATTGGTGTTCCAATATGGTATCTAATGTACACGAGGTCCAATGATTTTTATATAAGAGGAATTTCTAAGGAAATGGTTTTTAGGTATGCATTGGATGAGTTTAGAACATCTTCTAGATAATGAAGTACCCATGTAGTCTAACCTAGGTCTATCTCCTTTCACTCTAACATTTGTTTCTATTGATTTATTTATTTTGACTTCCCAATTAATTTTCATCATTAGATATTTTAACTATAAAAATACAATGAATATTAATAAGGGTGAAGAGGATTGAGAGTTTTATTCTTGGATCCTTGGAGATAAACCTATGTTAAGCTCTATATCTGAATTCCTAGGTGATATTTAAATTCTAATTGATGATGAAAACTCTTTGAAAAGGTTTTAATCTCATCAAATTTAGTGACGTTAGCCATATTTTGAAATTTTTTTGTTGAAATTCATGTATAAATCCCTCTTTCCATCCAACAATTCATGGGAATTTACTATATTTTATTCATTTAGGAAATTATTAGATTTAATTGAACATGTCCTTAAATTCATGGTTTTAATTGATTAAATCCATTTTTAAATTATTCAGAATAATAAATGCATCAATTTTGGGGTAATTTAATGATTATACAGGCAAAGGATAGTCCATGGAGACCTCTGTAGGAGTAACATGGATTTCTAAATGATATATATGATTAATTTAAAAATTCCAATTTTGTAAGATTTCAAGGAGAATTTCATAGTTTTATAACATTAACATCCACTGAATGATGATCACCAATTAATAAAATTCATGAATGAACTTTTTATGTCATTAATTAAAGGTATGAAAACTTTTATAAGAATCAATAGATTAGGTAAAGAGTTGCGTGAGATTAGATATGGGATTTTAAATCCCATATCAGATTAACATGCACCTATTTAAGAATAATTTATATATACACACCATCGCATAAGAAAAAAACATTGACCCTAAACCCTTTTGTCTTATTAATTGATGGATGGGTAATGTTGTGTATGAATAACTAGGCCGCACCAGGGCTCACATTAGAATAAATCCACCGAAACATGCATATCATAAGACTAATTATAAAGATAAAAATAATATTTAATATTTAATTAAAGGGAGTTATGCTCAAATAATATTTTAATTACATTCACTAGTAGACCCATTTAATTAATACTCCAATACTCAAAGACAACTTAATATTAAACTCATAATTATACAAGGAAGTCATATATTTTCCGGCAACAAAAATTTTATTTCCACTTATCTAACCAAGTTGGAAAATTATCTATTCATGATTTTATGTATATTAAATCTATAAAATGATATGGTAATATGAGTGTGTGATGATTCATAGTAGTAATAGATCATGAAAAAATGAGAAAATTATTATGTAGAGGAATCTCATTTTTTCAGCCGAGTCCATGAGGAAGCGATCATGGAGAGGAGCTCACAAGAATTGATTTTTATGAGCTAAAGACATTAAAAGGTAGGAATGGGGATAGATATATTTAAATATAAGGGAAAATATTATGTTAAATGGGTTCCCTAGTTGGTATTATAATAGGATTTATGTATTTAAGTTTTTATAGTAATTTTAATTTCATTTTTTGTTCATTTATACTTGTGGTTGACTTCCCATGTGTTTTCTATTTTACATAAAATTTATCCCTCAATATCTCTTAAATGGTGTTAGGGTAGCTCTAGGGTCACTCCATGAATGAAATTGATTGTATTTATGAGGCCTAATCACCATGATTTCTTTCATCTCTTTTTTAAATTCAAGTAATTCATGGGAGATCGAGGTAGGGGATGGTGACCATTACTCTCATCCAAGTTTAAACTTGTATTTATTATTTACGTGAAAATAATTTTCTCCACAATTTTGTTGAGTAAATGTTGAAACCTAGGCTTGAGTAAAGAACTATGTTACAGTGGATAACTAGTGATACCTTAATTAAAGAATAAAAACTAGGAGAGGTGATTCCCTCTATTAATTCTTGGAGGTAATGGAATACATTGGATATGATGGCTTCCAATTATAATAGGTGTTTACACCAAATTAAAATTAGGTATGACAATTCATATGTTGTATCATTATAATAGATATAGATTATGTATGATTTTTGTCTAATAATTAAGAAACACTTAGGTAGATTATAGCGGTGACTCCTATCTTCCTAAATACCTTCTATTAGCATTTACAACTATATATTTTTCATTATGGTCTCACACTTTCTTACATAACCTACCTCTACATTATTTTGAGTTTTCATACTATTTGGTAAATAAAAATAATTGACATAAGAACAAAAGATTTGTAGTGGGAATCTTCATCAGTTGACCCTGGTTATCTCAGTTGTTCTACCCTAGGAGATATAAAATTTCTATTGATAAGTATACTTCAACAAGATCCTTAATAAATCTAGAATTAACTCTAGATCGACATGGTTTTTATTTGTTTCCCTTTTAGTTTAAAATATGGTCTAAAAAATATAAGAAAACTAAAATAAGTTTTTGTAATGAGTTTTTTTAATGAAAATTATCTTGGAACTGTCTGACTCATAGGGGTGTGAGAATGTTGATAATTGTTAAGAAACATTCAATGGAAATAATTACCGGTGAATAAGGAAATGAATTCTAAATAGATTATCATTGGTGTACTTAAAGATAGTTTTTTTTGAAATTCCTACTCAACTACAAAAGATGAAAATGAAATGGGAGGACCTAAAACATCAAAATAATCCTAATAATGAATAGTAAAATATTGTTCCACCAATATTTTAGGTGTATAAACCACTAAATACTCAAGGTGAACTCATTGAAGACTTACTGTCAAATTGCACTACACAACTAGATGAGTTTCCTAAATAATTCAAAAGGATGAATTTATAGAGGAATATAATAAGTAGGATGCATTTATTTCTCATGTTATTATGAAAATTTTAATTAAAATTCACTTGTATGGAGAATATGTGTGGATTCCTACTAAGGAAACCCCTCCCCCAGCAGATTAGGGATGAGATGTTGTCCATCAAGGTGTATAGAAATAATGAATCCCCTACTTGGGAGGGATAATCCATGTTTCTATTTCTTTTAATTCTTATATCCTTTTTAATTTATTTACCATTGTTTTTTTAAATGTTTTGAATATGGTAGTGGATAGAACATAAATTTAAGGAACTCATTTGGGCTATTTTCCAATTCGCAGAATATCCACTAGGTTATATCACACTTTTTCATAATTTTTTTCTTACCAATCAATATTCTATTTGACCACTTTTGAAATCATTTTTTAATCGATGATAGGGGTAGAAAATGGATATGTGTGTGGGAAATGGAACCAACCTACTATAGGATTATATTTTTTGTTTTTTGAAATTTATTTTTGGAGTATTTTTAGATATTCCATTAACTTTACTAAAAACCTTGGTTGAATCTGAATCATGTTATAAATTTTTAAAAATGTCTTTATTGAGAATATAAGGATTTAAATGAATTTTTATATGTTCTTTGTCCCATTATTATAGTATGAAAATTAAATTAAATTTGATAAAATGTGAAGATCATGTCCAAAAATATTTCATGAGGTCAAACTCAACAACCTGGAGGTTTATAAACCTTTGTTTACAAATTTTTACATTTCTATTTTTATTTAGATTCTTTATGTATGCCCTGTGATCTAAAAAAAGAATTTTTTTATTTTTAAATAATTTTAGAGATCATGAGTTATGTTAAAAATTATTGAGGCATAATTTTGGAATCCCCTTATGAAATATCAACCTATTTTGAGTAATTACTTATATCTTACCTTTATTAATCCCCTATAAGCCATGAATATCTAATTAGGTGGCCATATCAAAATACTAACAACCCAATATACCCTAATATTTAGAACTCCATGTGATTACATGAGAAATAAGTGTGGGGGAAATAATAGTTTCATGGGATGTATGGGAGTACTATTTCAATTTTGTAAATATGTTTGGGGTTTCATTATTTTTTGGGTAGAAGAGTTCACAACACTCATTTAAAACCTTGTTTACCTCTTTATCTCTTTTTAAAAAGTCAATATGAAAAAAATATAGATAAAAAATAGTTTTATAAAAATATTAAAACCAAACAAAAAATAGATATAATAGGAAAGATCATTCAATGAAGTGTTTAATATGTGAGCCTCTATTTTAATATCAAATATTGGGATGGTAGAATAATTTTAATAGGAATTAGTGATGAACATTTAATCAGTGTTAAAATTGTTTAAATAATTTAGTGTGCCTAAAATAGTTAATCACCCTCTTTCTATTTGTTTTGTATCACATCAGAACCATCCACCTTAGCCCAAAAAACAACCCATGTCAAATACCTACAGATTAATAAATCTTTTTTCCAATATGAATTATATAATTTAGGATGATAATAATCCTATTTGAATCATTTGTGCACTTCAGATTGAGAAAATCCTTATTCATAATGCCATAAGAAGAGAGAAATATATTTTTAGGAAGGAAGGTAAAAAATATTCATTGTTGGAATAGTGGATTAAATGGATTTTCTTGAACATAATGGAATTAGGGAGAATAAATTCATATTAAAGGGATGATATTTCCAAGAGTGTAAGAGTTTCAAAGTTCTATTAACTTTTCATTGAGATATTTAATTTAACTTTGGTATATATTTTGACCTATAATGATTAAAATAAGTGTATGGGTTATGTGAGTTATATTTTGATAGAAATTTCATTCAATTTTTTTTAAAGCCTTTTTAATCCAATATTTATTTACAATTAACCAAATTGTATTAATTTAATAAATAATATGAGTTAATTGAATAAATATTTGAATTCATGGTTTTAATTGATTAAATTTATTTTTTAAAATTATTTGGGAAAAATAATATATTGATTTTAGGTTATTTTAATGATTGTATAGGTGAAGGAGAGTCTAAGAAGACTTTCATGGGAGTAACAAGGATTTTTAATAGCTCTATATGGTTAATTTCGAAAATTATTGGTTGTGTGAAAATAAAAGGATAATTTTGATTCTATATAATATTAAGTTACAATGATTTAAGATCTATTATAAATAACATCTACAAAACAAGGATTTTTTGTAGACAATTTAATATTTGAATACATTCATAATTATCAATTGGTGAGGTAAAAAAACTATATGGCATTTAACATAGGTTTTCAAATCCCACATTTGATTAACATAAACCTATATAAGAATCATTTCCATAAATGAATTACCATGTAGGAATAAAACAATGGCCCACATCCCTAATAAAAAATTAATTGAAGGTTGGACCACATTCTGTATGATTAACTATGCTACACCAGTGCTCTTGTAAGAACACTTTGTATGAAGCATGGATCATGTAATATTAATTGCATCAAGCTAAGTGATATATAAAAGTAACTTCATATGTATTATTATTCAATGAAATTAAAAATCCATCTTCCAGTATCCATATCCGGTTAAAATTACAAGACTTGAGGCCAATGGAAGATTAAATCTAGAATTATTAAAGGAAATAAAGTCTTGATCTCAAATAAATATTAATCTTCCCATTATCAACCCAAATTGAGAAATTATCTTCAAATGGTTCTATAGGGATTCCATATAACAAAAAAGTATCAAAGTGATCATATGATGACTCATAGGAATAATGTAAAAGGGAATGATGTGAAAATGACAACATATAGGAATCTCATGTTTTCATCCTAGTACACATGGATGTGATCAAGGATATGAGAATTTAAGAAGTAATATTAATTGAATAAATACTTCACAAGGTAGTAGAAGGAGAACTATGTATGAATAAAAGGGTTTTCCCACTATGAATGTCGATTGACACTGGGTATTAGAATAATATTTTTGTATTTAAGTTTTTACTGTAATTTTAAATTGCGTTTTATATTCATCTATGTTAATGATTTTCTTTTCCTTTATTATCCATTTTTATATTAGTGATCTCCTAATATCTCACTGATGTTGATATGTTATCACAAGGATCACTCACTAGATGTCACTAAATTCATTCATGATTCTTTCATATTGTGATTTCATTCTTTTATTTTCAAAATTCTTTGAATTCAAGGGAGATATAGGTAGGAGATGGTTAAAATACCTCTCATATCAGTTTTCTCTATTATTCCTTTTAGATGTGAAAATAATTTTATCCTCGCTTTTATTGAGTGAATATTGTTACTAGTTATTATGTAATGAACCAGGGAGTAGTGGATAACTGGTGACGGATTAGTGAAAGAATTACACTCAGGATAGGGGATTCCACCTCCAAAAACTTGGAGGTAGTGGAATATAGTTTAAAGGAAGGTTTTGAATTATGTTGGGTATTTGCGTAGAATTTTCAGTAGGTATGAACATTTGAGATTGATCATATATTTATATTTTCAATGATTTATGAATAATATTAGTGGAACACTTAGGTTAATTCTAGGGGTGACTCCTTTTTTCAAAATTTTATTCTATTAGAATTTTCATCATTATATTTTTTTATTATTGTATCACACATTAACACATCATCTATCCCTAGGATTTTGAGTTTTTATATTAATTTTAAAATAAAAATAATAGAAATGATAGTAGTAGGTAGGTAGTTATCCTCTTCAGTAAATGACCATGGGGAGATCCCTAGCTATATTTCAGGAGTTATAAAAATTGTATTTATTGGGACCCTTTAATAGGGTTCTTTATCAAGAAAATATCATGAATCCATTTTGAACATTTTTTCTCAACATAAAAACATGCCTCAAGATATATGGAAGTACACACAATTCCTATCCTCCTAGCTCTATGTTATGTGGGATAGGGAACATGTTAGGTATGAGTGGTTCAGTTATCACCTCTAATATACATGTCATGTAACTGGTAATCACACAAGATGTCTAATAATAACACAAACCAGTCCATAGAATACATGCTTGGATAACCCTTAAAAATAGGACATTATTTCATGTATGAGTACACATCGTGTTAGTTAAAAATAACACAGGTGGAAAATGGTGGTACAAACCCAACTGACCCTTCAAAATACAGACACAATTTCTTATAAAAGTAAATGTTGTCTATTATACTTTTCCAATATATTATACATTTCCTCTTCATGGTATCATAATTAGAAAATTAGATATTATATTTTGAGTATAATTTCATATAGGATAGGGTAGTTGGTTCCTCTTCATTATTAGAGGCCATCTGTGAGATGTTTGAGGCAAGAAAAAAGTCATTAATTCCCGGAAATTATATTAATTTAAGGTGGGAGTCTTCTACATTTATTATGCAGCTCGTAATCCACTATGAGTTTAGGTATTGTCCTATATTTCAGAAATCGGTCTGGGTACTCCCCCATGTGTTCGGTAATGGTTCCCTTATATGAAGGATGGGGTTTAAGTACTACCCTATGTTTTAGGGGATGTTCCCTTATCCATTGTGTTAGTACTAAGATTATAATGAAGGTGATTAATTTCAATTTTCGTATTTTGTTTTCATTAAATGTTTATGATGAAATTAAATCACTTCACTTTATATTTGGTGAAATATTTTTTCAGAAAAATCGGACTCACTTTGTTTAAGAAAGTCCATCGCATTAATCCATTTGAATTAAAATGGCCTATTGTATTGAGAATTAATCTTTATGGAAGTTAATGGTCATCAGATTCACAATGGATTTATAATGGAAGAAGTGATCTAAATGGGATGATTAGAATCTGCATGACCATGATAAATTAAATGTGAAAATGCGTTACAGATTTTTATTTCACTTAAATCGTAAGTAAGTTGGATAACATATGATTATGATTCATGAAAAATGGATAGTGAAATAGATACTGGCCTATTGTGTTTAGATCAATTGGATATATATGGAATGAAAAAGGGTACTGATAATCGTAATCTGAGAGATAAAACTCAAAATGATCATATCTTGACCAATCACACTCAAAATGAATGTATCCTGAAAATTATTATCAGAAAGATATTAATTAGGAAAATCATATTCAGCCTGATTTTATTTGGGGAAATTGTTTTCTAGAAAAATTTACTTGGGATGATAATTAAAGAATGAAGCTGGAAAGAATATAAAGTTATGATACTTCCCAATGTAAATATAATGATGTTGAAGTGGTTCTCAAATGAATTTCATTAATGAAGTCATGATTCAAGAACATATTTTGTAATGAAGAACGCTGTTGAAGATGAAACAATTGACATTGATCCATTATATTCATCATTCCATCATATTCAGACAAAATTATTTTCTACAAAGACCAATGGAAAAGGAAATGATCTAAAGCTGATGAAAATCGTAATGAAAGAGACTAATCAACAATATAGTCAACCATTGGAGATGGTTGAATGAATTGATGATGGAAGATATAGATGAACTCTAACATTTTTTCCAATGATTTTATCATGTTATTCAAGATCTATTATATCAGAGTTGATTTTTTTTGTATTTATACTACGTAAATAGAGGAAGTGAAGAAGTTTAAGTGGATCAAATGCAGAGAAGTACATTTCTTCATTTATATATTCAGTTGCAGAAAAGCATAGTTTTGAAGAAATTGGATTGAGAATATCCAATTTAAAAATTGAATTCGGATTGATTTTTGATATTAAAGGCTGAATAATATTCGATAATATTTGAGAAGACTTGATGAATTAATAAATACACTCGGTATTTAAGGGAAATCGAGATTTTGGTTAATTTTTTTGAGCATGAATGATTTTAGGATTCCCGCCCAAAGCATTCATGGTTCACCTATAAAATGTGAAAATTAATTTGTACATTTACTAGTGATTTAATATTCACTTCAAAAGAGAGATAAGCTCCTACTTTCTAGGTATAGAGAGTGATTTCAATATTGATCTTTCATAGAAGAAGTTTTGATAGGAGAAGTGAAATAAGAAGAGGAAATATCACAACGTTGTATTCAGCTGATCATCATACTAAATGGTTATCTTATCCAACTGATTACCATATTCTGATTTTCCATTGTATTCAACTGATCAACATATCAGGCTGGATAATCAGATCTAGATTTCTATATTGGGATTTATGAACTAAGGATGAAGGATTTCAGAATTGTCTTAATCATACTCAGACAATGCTATATTTTCCGTATTGGTAATCATACTTTGAAGAATCATACTAGGGTAATCGTACTGGGAAGAATAATATTGGGATAATCATAGTAGGAATAATTATATTGGGAGATTCATATTGGGAAGAATTGTACTGGGAAAATGTACTCGAAAAATCAGACTGAGATTTCTATATCAAAGTCCATGATGTTATTACCATACTCTGGGTACGAAATGGAAGAATTTTTTCAAAATGAATACACTATTTAAATTTAAAATAAGCATAGGTGACATGCATTGTTACTCAAATATTTTTTTACCTATTTGTACAAAGTGGGTGCACACACAATATTGGAATTGTTTGGATAGTACTACACAAGTGAAAGGGTTTATCATACTCATTGTAATACAAGATTTTTTTTCTAGTGAATTGAGCAGTATTGGATCATTTACATACCATGGAAAGTTTGTATCTATTCTTATTGAATATTGAACCTTGTAAATACTTGTGTTCCTATGGATGTGTGTATGTTTTGTTTTAAGTAGGGAAATAAAACTTTAACAGGAGGAAATGGTTATTTAAATAACAAGAAAACATAAAAGAAAAAGTATCACAGATTCAACCACTCCCCCATATCAATGATACAATTATCCTAACTGGGCACTTCCAAGTGGAATCAGAGGGAAGTTTCCCTTTTCTTATTCTTCGATGATGGAGAATTTGAATTTCTATAAATAGAAAAGTTATTCTGGTTTTTTATGGAAATAATTATCATAACTGGAATGATAGAATATTTCCTTATCTTATGTCTATTGGATATGATGTTCTTAAAGCTACAATAGATGGGGTTCTTCCAATTGATTTTAATTATCCTCTTACATATATTGATAAGAACAGTATAGAGAATGATAAAAGGGATAACAATGTTATATTGTCATCAATTTTTCAAAGTGAATTTATAAGGGTTAAATCTGTTACCACAACCAATAGTATATTGGATAAATTGAAAAACATATACAAAAGCAATACAAAATTGAATAATGAAAGACATAAAATATAGAAATTGAAGTATGAATACTTTAATATGGGTGAGTATGAATATGTTAGGGACTTCTTTACCACGGTAAATTACATTGTTAGTACTATCAGAAGTCTTGGTTAAAAGTCATATAATTCTAAAGATGTTGAAAAGATTTTGAGAATCCTTCCCAAAAAGTTTGATGAAAAATATTCTTCATTGGAAGACAAAGATCATAAAACATTATCTCTTTATAACTTGAATATAACTCTAATCACTTATTAAATGAGAAGGGAGAAAGCTATGAAGATAAAAACAAAGGTTTATAGAGAAATTTATTTCAAGGCCACGATGATAGAAAACCATGGAAGATTTTTATTTAAGATGTAGCTAGTGAATCTGATTCTGAAAATGTGGTTTGTAAAAAAAATTCATATCTTATCTTAGTTTACTAAAAATTATATAAGAGGTATAGGAAAATATAAAGGGAAAAATCCCTTGAAATGTTTTGAATGTGGAGCTGTTGGGAATTTTGTGGCTAATTTTCCTCAAATAAAGAAATAATAGGATCGTGATGAAGAGGAAATAAAATTGTGAAGATCATGGAATAAACAAGGATTCAAATGAAAATTTTATTCCATATTTTTAATACCCTGGCCCCAGTTACCTAGAGTCGATGAATTATTATATAACATTGGCATTATATAAGGAAATCATGTCCTGAAAGACCGATGAGTTTTGTAGCCTTGGAAGCACTAGATACATTCATAGGTTTTACAATAAATTATAAAATGAAAAACTAAAAAAAAATTGTCTCCATAGACCACACTTAAATCCCTTAGACTATCCCTACAGGTCAGTCATAATATACTTCTTTGGGTCCTGGGAAAAGTAAAACATAGGAAGGGGTAGGCTCAGATGCTCAGTAAAGATAACAATATAGTGGAAACTTTCATAAAAAATCATAAACATTTAAGGCAGTTTATAAGACTAAAACAAAAGCCTTTTAAACTTAAACTTCATCATACTATGGAAAATATAAATCAAAATAATTCCATTTACTTATTCACATGGATATTCTACTAGTCAAATAATTACATGCAATATCAATAGCCAATTTCATAATGATGGAATGAATAATGCCAAACTTTATAACCACATAGTCAAGGCCTTGTGCCAAGACTACGAATAATATTTTTCCAAGGCATTATTCCAAGACTCTAGTTTGTCTCATGATACCTACTGATGCATCGAGGAGATATAGTGTGCTCAACCCGTCACTTAATAAGTCCAATTAATTCATTATATGAAAAGGTTTAAACATTACATAAACATTTGTATTAAAAATAGCATAAGAAATGTCAATATTTTATCCATAAACCATGAATGGTATAACAATAACACAACCATAGTCAAACATATCACAAAACCTTAAATACAATATGGAAGATTTTCATCATAATAAATCAACTTCAAACAAGTTTAAAATCCGTCAAAGGATCTTTACATAGATGAAATGAAAACTATTTGAAAGAAATACCTCTTTCTATTTTGAAACCATTTAAAAGAAAACGTTTATTTTGGAAAAATTCTTATAAACTTGTAAGGGAAACTTCTATGATGTTATAATGGCGGAAAATAGCCGCACCCATCGTATAAGTTAAAAAAACACATTCTTACCTTAATTTTGTCATAAAGGTCATAATGTAGCTTATTTGGAAAATGATGGAAAGATTACTTTCAAAACATATAAGGTTAATTAAGGGTATAAATGGATTTAACCTATTGTCTAGTAAATAGTAAAAATGTTTTGAAATACATTTCTAAGAAACATGGATGTGGATGATAAAGAATTCCCAGTAGATTACTTATATATAAACAAGCTCAGATAATAAAGAGATTATGAAATTAACCCTTACCTTTTACTTTTCCTTGACCGAGGGTACGTTAACCTCATGTATAATAGTTTAATAATTTTTATTAAATATAAAAGAACCATACACATAAATATGATATCATATATGATATTTTAATATTTCTTTGTTAATAATATTTTAGTATTATCGTCATTTCGGGTGTTAACTAATTCATTTTCCTTTATATGTTTTGTTACATAAGCCATGTTTGTTATGGATAAGATGTATTGGATTCATATCCAGAATTATATTAAGTTATTAATCATTATTTTTAATGATAAAATGAAAATTATTCTTGAATGGTTATGATGGGGAAATGAATCTCATCGCGTTCGTGGAGACGGTAATCCATACGTATGCACGAGTGACAGTATCATTATTTTGATTTAAAATCGTATTTAAATAGATGGTATATCATATATAAAGAATATTTAACCTGTTATATTTATTATTTACATCAATTATACTCATTATTATACACATCAAAAATAATGTATTTAATAACAACTACACCACGACGTGAGGACAGTATGTCGTACGTACGCACGTATGGTGACTTTTTCATTCATGTGATGGATAAAATAATGAATATGGTTGTACCATTTTTATAATAACATCATAGTATATATAATATACTAGAGTTATTATTTTTGAATGGAAACAACAAAGAAAGAGGAAGTGGAAGAAGAAAAGAACATGAAAAAGGTGATGAAATATTTACCTCTTCTTCAGGTTATTCCTTTTGATTTGATCAAAAGGGATCCTTAGGATGGATTTATGACCAAAGGAAGGCATATAGGATGAAGGGAGGATAGTTTAGAGGATATTAGTGTAGGTTTTGGCTGATCTAAATGGCTTTGAAGGTGTGAATTTTAGAGGAGGGGAAGTGTCCTTTTATATGAGG
Source organism: Viscum album (assembly GCA_963277665.1). Classification (NCBI taxonomy): domain Eukaryota; kingdom Viridiplantae; phylum Streptophyta; class Magnoliopsida; order Santalales; family Viscaceae; genus Viscum; species Viscum album. Next base: position 269,942,901 of record OY728167.1, on the reverse strand, counting down.
GGTTAAGGGAACCTTAGGAAAAGATAGAAATATTATTTTATAATAAAATCATTTTCGGTTTCTAATGGCCCCAAAATGATTTATTTCGAGTCTAAGGTGGGTATGGGTTGAAAACATCTCAACCAATAGGTTTTAGATAGGTTTAGATCACCATGTTAACCTTATCTTTTATATTTAACTCTTAGTTAAATAGTTTGATATTTACCATGTCTCTTTTTATTTTTATATTATATGGTTAATAAACGTACTCTAAAATTCCAAGAGAACCCCAAGTGGTTCATTATTAATATATATATCCTTATCTAAGTCCTTTTTCCAAACCTTATATTTTTAGGAATATAATATCAATTAATAATATAGTATTTTTTTAAAACTCTTTTATGTCAATTTTGACACTATTTGGTATTTTATTTTTGTTAAAGGCATAACAGCATGATTACTTCAAAAAATCATTTAATTAACCCTAACAGGTCATATTAACCTAGAAAATTAGTTTCATTCATCAAAAGTTTTAAATTATATTTATTTGGATATTTATAATATCAATTATGTTAATCTTTCATTAATAAGGTAATTATTGCATCATCATTGTGTCATAAATAAATTTAATTATTCAACGTATAAAAATTATAAATAATATAAAATTATGTGGGAAATCTTTTTATATTTCTAATTAATATTTATAGTCTAATTTATCTTATGTATAAAACTATAATAGAAATGTTTTATTTATTAAAATTTGATTTTAACACTTTTAACTCTTCCTTAAATAAAATAATAATAAATGTCCTAATCTAATCCATGTGGACATAAAAGATCATATTTTATTCCTAAGGTTTCTTTTTTTCGAATGACACTTATCCAATAGAATTAGTACATGTTTTATGGTTATAATAATATCATTTTAAACTTTAATTACCCTATTTACTTTTAACCATGGAAAATAAAAGTTAAAAGTTACTATTCACTAAAAATTATTTCCATCTTGTTGAACCACATTTTACTTACTGATATCAACCGTGTCTCTCGGATTTTTGAAATTCAATTCACAAAAGTGGTAAAATTAAGTTTTATTCAAATTTGCAAATGCTCCTAGGAGGTTGGTAAAAGACGGTAAAAAGTTCAATAAAACTTTTATGTATCTAAACTTATTATAAAATGACTCCAATGAATTACATTGAACTTATACAGGTATTATGTATCGATTTTGACCGAAATTAAATTTAAATAAAATAAACAATTATTTAAATAAAAAGTCAGTTTTAAATAATAACAGAGTTTTTTTCACTATTTATCGAAAATTGAATGTTTCCAGAAAAATACCAAAAATTCATCCTAAGCTAATTTAGATATTCCAAATTCAAAAATGAATTCCATTTTGAAAAATAAAATTTATAAAATTTTAAAAAGTTGTTATTACTATTCATAACGGCTAATTTGATTGGTTGCAGTGTGTTAGAATCTCAAAGTTGTATACAATGCAAGCTATTGCATTATTCAAAGGGGAACATACTGTGGAAGCTTGGGGTGTTACATTCTTCTCTCCTTCAAATAATTTCGTCCACGAAATTTCTAGAATACTATTGCACAAAATATTCGGGTGGTTCTTCATCATAAGTTCCTCAGGTTCCCACATTGCCTCTTCCATCTTATGGTTTCTCCATAGTAATTTTATTAGATGAGTCGTCCAGTTTCTCAACACTTGTTCTCTTGTATCAAGAATCTTGACAGGCTCTTCACAATAAGACAGATCAGGTTCCAGTTTAATTTCCTCAAAGGTGAGTACATGCGTTGGGTCAGACCTGTATTTTCTCAATAGTGATACGTAGAACACATCATTAACTTTGGAGAGACTTGGCGTTATTTCCAAATGGTAAGCTACAGCCCCAATTCGTTCTAGAATTTTGAAAGGTCTGATGTACCTGGGAATCAATTTACCCTTCTTACCGAAACGTATAACACCCTTCCATGGAGATACCATAAAAAACATGGTCTCCTACTTGAAATTCCAAATCTTTCCTTCGGTTATCGGCATAGATCTTTTTCTTAATTTGAGCTTCTTTGATGTGGGTTTGGATTAACTTCACATTTTCCATCATTTCCTCAATAAGTTCTGGGCCTGTGAGTTTTCTTTCACCAACATCATCCCTACAAGTTGGTGTGTGACATCTCTTTCTATATAATGCTTCATATGGTGCCATCTGAATACTTGAATGGAAGCTATTGTTATAAGAAAAATATAACAGAGATAAATATTGATCCCACATACCTTGAAAGTCAAGTGAGCAAGATCTCAACATGTCTTCTAAGGTTTGAATAGTCTGTTCTGATTGTTCATCTGTATGAGGGTGGTAGGTAGTACTCAAACAAAGTTCAGTATCCAGGGCTTTGTGAAGACTTTTCCAGAATCATGATGTAAAACGGGGACCACAATCAGAGACAATCGATTGTGGTACTCCATGAAGTCTTACAACTTCATTAATATATAGTCTTGCTAAATGCTCAAGTGGTAAATCTTCTCTTATAGCAAGAAAATGTGATGACTTGGTAAGACGATCAACAATGACCCATATTGCATCATTCCTTCTAGGAGTCTTTGGTAGCCCACTGACAAATTCCATCATAATATCATCCCATTTCCACTCAGGTATGGGAAGAGGTTGCATGACTCCTCTAGGATGTTGTCTTCCAGCTTTCACTTATTGATAAACCATACATCTCGACACAAAATCAGAAATCTCTCTCTTCATGTTGTCCCACCAAAAATGTTCTTTCAAATCTCTATACATCTTAGTTCAACCAGGGTGTATAGAGAAATTAGAGTTATGAGAATCATCCAAAAATTCCCTTTTTAGATCAGGTACATCGGAAATACAAAGTCTCTTCCCAAATTTCAAAATCCCATCTTCATATACGAGTCGATCAATCTCCCATCGTTCATAGCTTTAGTTTTCTTTTGAAATTCCTCATCATCAGTCTAAGAACTTTTTATAATTTCTAGTAAAGATGGATTGGAAATCATTTGAAAAATAATTGATGTTTAACCTTCCATGGTTATTCCCATATCCATCTTTACTAGATCCATGTATATAGGATGCTTTTAAACTCTCATATTGTTCAAAACTCCATGATCCTTTCTGCTTAAAGCATCTGCAACCTTATTTTCCTTCCCCGGGTGGTATCTTGTAGTGAAATCATAATCCTTGAGTAGTTCAAGCCATCACCTTTCCCTCATGTGGAATTATTTTTGTGAGAAAATATACTTCAAACTCTTGTGATTGATATAAATATCCCATTATCACCATATAGATAGTGTCTTCATATCGTCAGAGTGAAGATTACAACTTATAACTCAATATCATGAGTGGTATAGTTTTTCTCATGAATTTTTAGCTGCCATGATGCATAGGAAATAACCCTATCATTATGCATAAGGAAACAACCAAGTCCTTTCTTTAAAGCATCACTATAAATAACAAACCCATCATTCCCCGATGGTAAAGTCAAGATTGGAGCATTGACTAATATTGTCATCAGTTCTTCAAAACATTCTTCACACTCTTTTGTCCAAAAAAAATTATCCCTTTTACGTGTGAGCTTGGTTAATAGGTTATCTAATCGGGAAAAATTCTGGATGAAATGTTGATAATAACATGCTAAACCAATAAAACTGCATACCTCAGTTATACTCATCGGTGTTGGCCATTCTTGGATTTCCTTGGTATTTAAATTATCAACATAGATTCCATCATTAGAGATAATATGGCCAAGAAAAGAAATATCCTTAATCCAGAATTCACACTTGCTAAACTTCTCATACAATTCATTTCTTCTAAGAGCCTTTAGGATAATGTGCCTGTAATTTTCATGATCTTCGTAGATTTTGGAGTATACCAAGATATCATCAATAAATACCACTACAAATTCATCAAGATATTCCTTGAAAACTCTGTTCATTAGATCCATGAAAACAAAGGGTTCATTAGTTTGCCCAAAAGGCATTACTGTAAACTCATAATGCCCGTACCTGGTTCAAAATACTATTTTCAGAATGTCTTCCTTCACACACAACTGATGATATCCAGATCATAGGTCAATATTTGAAAAATATTGAGCTCCATGATTTTGGTCGAATAAATCATCAATGCGAGGTAGGTGATACTTGTTTTTTATTGTTATAGCATTGATCTCCCTGAAGTCAATAAAAAACCTCATAAATCCATCTTTCTTCTTAACAAAAATAATAGGGGATCCCCATGGAGAAACACTAGGGAAAATAAATCCTTTATCACTCAATTCCTCTAGTTGTTTCTTTAGTTCCACTAATTCAACATTGTATATTCTATAAGGGGTCTTGGATATAGGCCTTGAACCAAGAATTAAGTCAATGGAAAACTCAATTTCTCGTTCTGGAGGATGTCCAGGTAAATCCACTGGAAACATATCAACATATTCTTGCACAATGGGTACATCCTGTATTTTAACATTTCGTTCCTCGCCCACATTTATTTCATTCTCTTCCTCCCCAATAATTGAATTTAGTTGAACTACTGGGGGTGGATCTAGATAAGAATTAGATGGTGGCATTTATGATCTAAAGATAAGGTACTCCTTATCATCATCAAAAATTGTAGCCTCCTTCTTCTTACAATAACTTTTCGCATCATGCTCCTAAATCCAATCCATATCGGGTATTATATCAAATTCAATCATGGGTATGACAATGAGATCAGCAGATAAATATCATTTATATGACTTAATGGGAACTAATTCACAAAACTTTGTTGCAATGATACTTCCCCTAGGATTTTTGACTGATAACATTCTTGTTAAATAAAATTATAAATAAATAATTTTCCTAGAAAACTAGGAAGATATGAAACAATGCGATGATCCAGAATCAAATAAAGCATTGGCTAAACATGAGGAAACCATTAAATTACCTTCCACTACATCTTTCAGAGCTTCAACCATAGAAGTAGTGATCACATAAGCTTGACCTTGATCCCGTGGCCTATTCTGAGGTAATTTTCCTTGGTGCTTAGGAAATTCATTTGCATAATTCCCCCTTTCTCTACAATTGTAGAATTCAATATTAACAGCCTCTATCATCCCCTTGCAATCATGAGCTTGGTGGCCTTTTTCACCACACTTGTAACCAACTCTCATTCCCTTCAGAAAAGTACCGGGGTGTTTCTTCCCACATTTACTACGTGATGGATATTCAACTTTTACCTTCTTCCCCTTATTTCCATTTTTAGAGTGTTCAACAGATCTCTTCTTCTCTTTCTTTGCTTTAAATTCATAAGAATTAGAGAATTCCTTTTCTTTCTTGATAGAACATGAGAAAATATCTTCATACGAAGAGAAGGACTGTGAGACTAATTATTGATGGAGAAATGGTTTTAACCCATCAAAGAAATGATCAATCATACTCCATGGGTTACATATATAATCTGTTGAATGCCTTGATAACCTTGTAAAGTTAGCATCATACTTTGTGACATTCTCATCCTCCTTTTTCCTCAGACTCAGAAATTGTCTTTCCATATCTGCTCAATGGTCAAGAGGAAATTATTTTTCTAATAAAAGTTCTTTAAACTCCCTACATTCCATATTTGATACTTCTTCATCTTCCTTTGTGTTTTGAATCAATGACCACCATTGATCAGTTTTTATAGTGAGGCGATAAACAGTCATGACAACCTTTTACCTTTATATACTCTCCAAAGCATGAAATATTTTCTCTAAGGAACTTATCCATTGATCAGCTACAAATGTATTTGTAATCCCATTGAATTTTGGTGGTTTTTTCCTCATGAAGTGGTCTAACATTGATCCCCTGGGTTGTGGATCAGGGTGCTCCATACAGGTAAGGTTATTATTCATAACCTGAGTGAGTTGTGCCAGTATGGTGATAAGCCGATCAGAACCAGTTTCATCACCAGCTCCACAATAATTATCTTGAGTAGGAAGGAAATCCCTATATGGATTATGTGTGTTGATACGGTTTCCATTTCTTCCGTAGGCGCCATTTATAAACAATGACATACACTAGATTAGTTTATGAATCGCAATACATTATTCCAAATTTGTAAAACCACTTAAAATGAATTGAGCAGTTTATGGATATAATCCATAATCATAAAAATGTTTTCATTTAGAAGGTATATACTCATAAATCCTTCATAATGGTTTCTAAAGAAAATGTGAATTATCCTAAGAATATCCCTCAGGAGTGTCGTATCCAAGAGTGCAGCAAGGCCCTTTGTCGTGTACCAGGATACCCTGGGTCAAGACTGAAACTCCTTGTCAGAGTTTTCACTCCTATTTATATCTGTGCCAAAGTCACCTCTACCTATTCTTATCCAGACATGGATTTATTTCTTGGAAAACAGACAAAATCTCTACATTAACAAACTTTTAGTAAGTTCTTCTATCCTAATCCTCAAATTCTATCTTAGTGTAACGTGCTCTAATCAGAAATCTAATTTCAAAGTTTTCTACTAAACTTCCTCTGATACCAACTATAATTCCTCGGCCACATTTACCCAGATTCGGTGCATTATTACATAACATTGGCATGATATAAAGAAATCATGTCCTGAAATATTGATCAATTTAGTAGCCTTGGAAGCACTAGATACATTAATAAGTTTTACATTACATTATAAAATGAAAAACTACAAACAACATTGTCTCCATAGACCACACTTATATCCCTTAGACTATCCCTGTAGGTCAGTCATAATATACTTCTTCACATCTTGGGAAAAATAAAACACATTAAGGGGTGAGCTCAGATGCTCAGTAAGGATAACAATATGGCAGAAACATTCATTAATAAGAATAAACATTTAAGGGAGTGTATAAGACTAAAACAAAAGCCTTTTAAACTTAAACATAATCATAATATTGAAAATATAAATCAAAATAATTCCATTTACTTATTCACATTGATATTCTACTAGTAAAATAATCACATACAATATCAATATCCAATTTCATAATGATGGAATGCATAATGCCAGACTTCATAACCACATAGTCAAGGCCTTGTTCCAAGAATAAAAATAAGATTTTGTCAAGGCCTTGTTCCAAGACACTAGTTTGTCTCATGAGACCTACCAATGCATTGAGGAGCTATAACGGGCTCCACCCATCACGTACTAAGTCCAATGCATTCCTCATATTAAAAGGCTTAAACATAACATAAAAATTCGTATTAAAACTAGAATACTAAATGTCAATACTTTATCCATAAACCATGAATGGTATAAAAATAACACATCCACAGTCAAACATATCACAAAACCATCAATACAATATGGAAGATTCGTATCATAATAAATCAACTTCAAATAAGTTTAAAATCCATCAAAGGATGTTGACATAGATGAAATGAAAACTATTTGAAGGAAATACCTCTTTCTATTTTGAAACCATTTAAAAGAAAACATTTATTTTGTAAATTTTTTATAAGCTTGTAAGGGAAGCTTTGACAAAATTATAACGGTGTAAAATAGCCACACTCGTCATATAAGTTAAAAAAATACATTCTTACCTTAATTTTGTCGAAAAGGTCATAAAGTACCTTGTTTGGAAAACGTCAGAAAGATTCCTTTCAAAAAATATAAGGTCACTTAAGGGTATAAATGACTTTAAACAATTTTCTATTAAATAGTAAAAATGTTTTGAAATACATTTTTAAGAAACATGGATGTCGATGATAAAGAAGTCCCAGTAGATAACTTACATATAAAAAACCTCGGATAATAAAGAGATTGTGAAATTAGCCCATACCTTGTAATTTTCTTTGGGGGAGGGTATCTTAACCTCCTGTATAATAGTTAAATCACTTTTATTAAATTATAAAAGAACCATATACATAAATATGATATCATATATGATCTTTTAATATTTCCTTGTTATTAATATTTTAGTATTATCGTCGTTTTATGTGTTAACTGATTCGTTTTCCTTTATATGTTTTGTTACATAAGACATGTTTGTTATGGATAGGATGTATTTGATTCAAATCCAGAATTATTTTAAGTTATTAATCATTATTTTTAATGATCAAATGAAAATTATTCTTTAATGGTTATGATGGGGAAATGAATCTCATCGCGTTCGTGGAGACGGTAATCTGTATGTATGCACGAGCGACAATATAATTATTTTGATTTAAAATCATATGTAAATAGATGGTATATCATATATAAAGAGTCATTAAAATGTTATATTTATTATTCACATCAATTATACTCACTATTATACTCATCTAAAATAATGTATTGAATAACAACTACACCACGACGTGGAGACGGTATGTGGTACGTACGTACATATGGTGACTTTGTCATTCATGTGATGGATAGAATAATGAATATGGTTGTAAAATTTTTATAATAACATCCAAATATATATAATATACTCAAGATATTATTTTCTAATGGAAACAAAAAAGAAATAGGAAGTGGAAGAAAAAATGAACTTGAAAGATGTGATGAAATATTTACCTCTTCTTCGGGTTCTTCCTTTTGATTTGATCAAAAGGGATCCTTAGGATGGATTTATGACCATATGAAGGCCTCTGGTATGAAGGGAGGATATTTGAGAGGATATTTGGGTAGGTTTTGGCCGATCCAAATGTCTTTTATGGTGTTAATTTGAGATAAGGGGATGTGCCCTTTTATAGGAGGAGTGAGGGGCACCTTTGGAAAAGATTTGAAATATTATTTTATAATAAACTCATTTTCCATTTATAATGGATAAAAAATGATTTATATATCAGATAAGGTGGTTATGGGTCTAAAACCTCTCAACCAATAGGTTTTAGATAGGTTTTGGTTACCATATTAACCTTATCTTTTAGATTTAACTGTTAGTTAAATAGTTTGACATTTGCCATGTCTCTTTGTATTTTTATATTATATGGTTAATAAACTTACTATAAACTTACAAGAGAACAAAATGTGGTTCATTATTGATATATATAACCTTTTCTAAGTCCTTTTTCCAAACCTTATATTTTTAGTAATATAATATCAGTTAATAATATCGTATTTGTTTTAAAAACTCTTTTATGTGAATTTTGACACTATTTGGTATTTTATTTTTGTTAAAGTCATAACAGCATTATTACTTCGAAAAAAATCATTTAATTAACCCTAATATGTCATATTAATCTATAAAATTATTTTAATTCATCAGAAGTTTCAAATTAAATTTATTTGGATATTTATAATAACAATTATTTCAATCATTCATTAATAAGGTAATTACTGCATCATCATTGTGTCATAACTAAATATAATTATTCAATGTATAAAAATTATAAATTAAATATCATTATGTATTAAATATTTTTATCTTTATAATTAATATTTATAGTCTAATTTATCTTATTTCTAACCCTATATTAAAAAAAAATTAGTTATAATACTTTGAATTTAACACTTTTAACTCTTCTTTAAATAAAATAATAATGAATGTCCTAATATAATCCATGTGGACCTAAAGGATCATATTTTATTCCTAATATTGTTTTTGGTCGAATTACACTTATCCAATAGAATTTTTACATGTGTTATGGTAATAATAATATCATTTTTACCTTTAATTACCCTATTTACTTTTAACCGTGGTAAATAAAAGTTAAAAGTTATTATTCACCAAAAATTATTTTCATTTTATTGAACCACATTTTACATATTGATATCAACCCTGTCTCTCAAATTTTTGAAATTAAATTCACAGAAGAGGTAAACTTAATTTTTATGCAAATTTTCAAATGCTCCAAGAGGTGGGTAAAAGATGGTATAAAGTTCAATAAAAATTTTATATATCTAAACTTATTATAAATTGACTCCAATGAATTACATTAAACATATATATATATATATTATGTATCTATTTTGACCTAAAATAAATTCAAATAGAATAAATAATTATTTAAATAGAAATTCGGTTTTAAATAATAATGCAGTGTTTTTCACTATTGATCGAAAATTGAAAGTTTCCAGAAAAATAAAAAAAAATCACCCTAAGCTAATTTCGATATTCCCAATTAAAAAATGAATCCCATCTTGAAAAATAAAATTTATAAAAATTTTAAAAGTGGGTATTACTATTCATAATGGCTAGTTTGATTGGTCGTGGTGTGTTAGAATCTCGATTTTGCATAAAATTCAACCTATTGCAATATTCAAAGGGAAACATATCGTGGAAGCTTGGGGTGTTACAATATTTAGTGATAGAAAATTATTAAATTCAAAAAAATAATTTTCATGTCTTAATATAAATAAGAAGAAGAAAGTGATTTTGAATCCAAAAAATATGTTGAGTATGGTGCTGAAAATACATGCATTTCATTAGTGAATGATGAAGAGTTAGGAAGTAGTAGTTCAGAAGAAGAAGAAACTAAACTTGAATATATTTTTAAAGAATATTTGAAAGAATGTATAAGGAAGATTATAAGCATTGAAAAGAAAAAAAGTTATAAGAAGAATGTTCCTCAACCACAAAATAATAATTTTTTTCTTATGAGAAAGAATGGATGATAAAATAGATTAATGATTTGAAGAAATATCTTAAGTAATAAGAAAATCGAAATGAGTATCTGGAAGTAAAGTTGAAGAAAAAAATAATTAGACCTTGTCCAATAAAAACATTCAAAGTATGAACAGAGAAATATGATTTTCAAAAAATATATCTCTATAGTTGGTGAATGTTCATGAAAATAGAAACCTGACAGGGATCAAAACAAGATATCATCAAAGGTTGATAATAAAGATGAAATTGTTTCTGAAAATAAGAAATCTGAGAAATTTATATATGTGGTCAAGACCAACAATGTTGTGAATTTAGAAGTCTAAAAAATCCTGAATCTAATTTTTTTTAAACAATCTATATCCAAAAAAGTTTCAAATACATCTAGTTTCTATAAACTATGAATAAAAAGAATATGATTGATAATAGAAATGTTGGTGGCTTAGAGAAGAAGATGACTAAGAAACATATTCACAATTCCATCCAATATGGAAACATCAAAGGTAAATATTATTTTTATGGTTATTGCTGGTATTGTAGTGGATTTGGATATATTCCAAATATGTGTTGATTGAACAGACAATGTAATTATTATTCCATGTGTTATAAAAGGAAAAGGTTGAGAGAGAGTCAATTCCCTCAAAAGAATAATTTTGAGAAGGTTGTTTTGAAGAAACCTGATAAAGGTGGAGTAATAATTTAAAATAGGATCCAACCTTTGGAAACAATTTGTGAAAGATTTAAACAACTTGGAAACCATGAAAAATTAAGTATTTTTTTGTTACCGGCACAACAAAAGATTCTTAACCATTCTTAGAAGTCGATGGTGAATAAAGAAAAGGAATAATAAAAAACTATTGTTATTGAAACCTCATTGAAATATACAAGAGGATAATTAACATTTACTCTTGATAGTGGGAGTTATTCTCATATTAAAAGAGATTTTAAATTGGTGAAGAAAGTAAAATATTTTAAACAAGAAACAATGACATTTGGAAATGATGAATCCTTAACAATAAAAGGTGTTGGATCAACCATAATTAGGAAATAAAAGATCAAATCCATGAAAATTTGTATGTTTATGGGATGAAACATAATTTTATAAGTGTTTCAAAATTGTGTGATGACAGTAAGAATTTTTTTTAGGAAAACTGGCTTGTTGTCAAAATTTTAGAAGATGGAATGATTTTCACAAGAGGAAAGCATACAAAAGGAAACTTGTTTTATGTTGGTGAAATAAAAAACTATTGTTACAAGAGTATAGTGGAAGAGAATCAACTATGGAATAAAATTTTGGGACACACGTGTCAAAAAAACATGATCAAATTGAAAAATTGAGATAGTGTTCAAGACATTACTGATATTACAAGAAGAAGATATTAGTGTTCCGCTATTTTTAAAAAGGAATTATTAAAAAATTTGTGCATAAGAAAGTTGATATTTTTTCAAATCAACCCATGGATGTGATTTATTTTGATATATGTAGGCTAATGATAAAACAACCAACAAATTGATATAATTACTTCATCAAATTTGATGTAACTAGATCAGTGTGAATCACTAAGAGTAGGAGGGGATGAGTGAGTGATCCATTTAAATCTTTTTACTAATTTATTATTTCCAATTAAACTTATATGGTTGGTTAAAGCCTCTATCCACACTTCTTGTGTCTCTTAGATTTTCCTTGAATGATGATGTAAATTTAAAGGCACTGAACACAGATATTTACATAGTTCAGTTCTAATACCTACTCCGTATTGTGTTGGTTATTATCCCCAACACAGATTCTCTACTATAATTAGATCAAAAATTTCAATGGTCGGTACATGGTCTCATTGTATCTCTACTGAGTCCCACATGAGGTTCTTTATACTGATTCTCATAGTGTTACTAGAGTTCCACAGGCCTGCTCCAGAGTCCCACTGAAGACTACTTCTCCTTCCTGAATCTCACAGGGTTCTTCTAGATCTCGAGTCAAATGAGTAGAATCCTTCTTCTTTTTCTCTCTGATTAACTATAGATGATATGATTCTCTTTCCCCATGAGCTTTCTGAATAACACTTTCCCATGTATCTCTTCCAGAATGTTCAACAACCTTTGCTAAGTTCTGTTGGCCTTGCTCAATATTTTTGATCACCTTTGTGATCCATCCTCAGTGCAACAATGCTCGGGAAATTATTTCTTCTTCTGATGAAGACCATACCTCAGTTTTAAGTGTTCAAATGGTGCACACAACTTCATCAAGAATATAATATGCAATAATGATTTTTCACAATATCAGCTCTATCTGTCTTGAATACTCAATTAATGTCAACTAGATTATAAGATCTTCCCTAACTCTTCCCGACATTAGTGTCAATTCAACTTCACTTCATGCATGAATTTCATGGAATTCAATAACTTTTTTGGGTATCTCAATGAATTCTTACATGTGTATTTTTCATGCATGATTTCATGCATGTATAATATATAGTTTTTCAAACCGAGCACACACTATTCACTTGTATAAATATTTTAGGTTCAATGTGTGTGGGTTACCCAATTACACATCCAATGTCCCCTTGATTTTTCTTTGTCAATATGCACACAGTTTCTTCATTAGTTTTTTTCACACAAACACTTGTTATTTTCTTTGGGTTCAATGTGTTTTATGCATGTGCATGCACTTACTTCTTCATGAAACTCACTTCTTTGTGGTTCTCAATGCACTCACAATCCCTTCTTCATTTGTGCATGGGATTTCATGAATTCAACTCTAACACAAGCTGCCCCTTCGCTTATACTTTTATATCCACTATATAGTTTAGTAATTTTAAGCACAAATCCATAGGTTTATTCCCTTTTTCTTCTTGTGAAAAAACCCAAATGGGTAAAGGGTGTGGATGTGTTATCCTTCTCAACAGGCGGTGTATATGCACACTTTCTCAAGGGATTATAAAACAGTCTTCCTCATGCACTATCCTTATTTTTCTTCAAAAACAAACCCCTCAAAATAGTGTATATTAAAGGTGAAAACCAGAGGGTATTGTTATTCGTGTGATTAGAGATCTCCACGGATCTCATTAGCACTAAATGTGAATTTATTATTCACAAGAAAGGTTCATGATTCTGTCTTCGCAAAGCAAAACAAGGGAGAGGTTTCACCTATTGTGTACAAGTGGGATGCTCCTCACGAAACACAGGTGAGGGTTCAAGAGAACCTGTCGCATGTTTTTTATTCTTCATCACATAGAGGGTGAGGGTTCTCTCCTTCTCAAGGACAGTTCAAGAGTGAATTTTCACTTTTTAAATTCTTGCAAATCTCTTCTCCTTTATTTAGTAGAGCTGCATAGAACCTCTCTTTGTATGGTGCTCTGTTTCTCTAAAAATAAGAGCTTCTCACAATATTTTCAACCCAAATCCTCGGTCGAGGGATATCTATTTATAAGGTAGTATCACCACGTTTCACGGTATTCAAAACCCAAAAAAAATATTCATTTGATTCATCCCAATGAATAGAAATGAACATCAGCTTTGAAAATTTCAAACGCGGATAGAGATATCTAAATCTCTTAGTTTGTTTTCTTTTTAATGTGGGCTCATTATTTCTCGGGAACACCTCACATTCTTGCACTATGAGTCACATGCAAATATTCTTCTCGAACATCAAAGGGCATGTCCTCGACAACTCCATTTCCCTCGACCTTCTTCAAACTTCACCAAATAATTTCATGAATTGTATCATGTTACTCAGGTGATCCTCGTATTATTGGTTCGATCATCAATGGTGGTCGGAGTATGATCACGGAGTTTTAGAAGTGGAGATGATGTACTACTTCGCATCGCGATTAGAGGAGGAATACAACGATATTTGTTTATTGATTGGATGGTTCGGATTCATAACAGGAAGGCGAGAGATTAGATGATCGGTCCTAATTAAATGATTGTGGCTCAGATGAGATGAGCGGCTAGGATAACCTGCACTATTAAATAAATGGCCTGGATTGATTCAGGCACAAAAACGCACATCCCACATCAAAACCCCTCATGGAATTTTCGCGGTAATCCATGATTCTCCATCCACACGGCAGATTACTACTCCCCCCTCTAGTGCCACCCCACACCATTCTTGAGGGAACACTCTCTACGCCCACTATGATGTTATGCCACCCCACACATTGGTGTTTCTACACGTCACTATGAAATCCATTGGGCCTATACATGGCCTGCACATGCTTTCCTTTTGCAGGCATACTCATCTGGCTTCCCTTGGGCACGATTGACCCAGTGCCCCGCATATGCCTGAGGTTGAGGCTGGTCAGTGCCTGTCATGGTTGGCCCTATATTTTTTATTAACCCAAGTATATATGCACTTTGTTAGCAAACCAAATTACAATACAAATATAATTCATGGACACCTTAAACATATAACCAATAACCCACTTTTCCATCTATCCTCCTCCTCCTTATTCAATTCTTTTTAGCAATATGAATTCCTAAATAACATTCAATCATGTACCCAATGTGCAAACACATTTTTCACATATCTTAAACATTTGACATTAGCAAAATTTTCTCAGACTCTTCATCCAATCAGAAACTAGTGGATGGATCTTCTAAGATCATCATTCAATCAAGTATTTCATGGTATTATTCAAATGATGTAACAAAGTTTCATTCATTGAAACATGTCTTGGAACTTAGGACTAGTTAAACAATAATCTTATTTACTAAAGAGAATGATCAAGCATGACATCCAACGTAAAATAGTAATTCTATAAGTGCCATTAGTTGTGGAAAAACTTCATCATAATCAAAGTGGGATCTTTAATGAGTCAACAACATTACCTCAAACATCACCACTTCAATAATGATCACAAAATCAATCACTACCTTTCCATACACATATTGA
This sequence comes from Viscum album, assembly GCA_963277665.1. NCBI lineage: Eukaryota > Viridiplantae > Streptophyta > Magnoliopsida > Santalales > Viscaceae > Viscum > Viscum album. The sequence continues at coordinate 269,927,456 of OY728167.1, read as the reverse complement.
CACCTTATTGACAAAAAATGAAACACTATGATCAAAAACATTCATTGAAGATTTTACTGACATTACTTTTTTCATGTATATGAAACATAAGTCATATGATTTGAAAATGTTTTAATGTTTTAAAATGAATGATGAGAAGTAATTTGAGTATTTTTTGAAGAAGTTGAGAACTGATAATGGTGGTGAATATAAAAGTGAACAATTTGAATGTTGTTTAGAGAAACATGTAATTCAGAATGTGTATAGTTCCTCATAAACTCCTCAACAAAATGGGGATGCTGAAAGAAAGAATATAAGTTTGGTGGAAATGGTAAGAACCATGTTACTTGAACATGTCCTGTCTCATTAATTTTGGAGTAAATCCATGAGTATTGTTGTTTATATTCATTACCATTGTTTCTATAGGCCTCATTCAAATATGAATCCATGTGAATTATTTTATAAAAAACTAAAATGTTCAAACACTTTAGAGTTTTGGGATTCCATTTATTATAAATAAGAAAGGTGGAAACTATGGAAATTTTGAGAAGAAAGGTGAAGAATAAATATTTCTTGGAAATGATCTAGAAGGAAGAAGATATAAATTTTTTAACAAATAAAAAAAAGAATTTTTGATTCTATTGATGTGAAAGTAACTGAATGTTATGATAGAGACAAATAAACTCCTAAAGAAAAGGAATTTGAGAAAGATAATGAAAACAATTCTGATAAGGATATAGAAAAGTGTAATCTTGCTCAAGAAGAATAATTAGAATCAGTTATTTCTAGTGATGAGTAAGATACTCTAAAATATCATCCTATGATGAGGAAGCAAGTGGAAGCTTAGAATATCATTGTGGATCAACATCAGAATGTCCAAAAAAGAACAACAAGAAATGTTATTACACATACTTCTTTGTATTTAAAAGTGGATCCAAATGATGTGAAATCGGATTTTGAGTATCTGGAATGGGTTCATGCTTTGAATGAAGAGTTACATAAAATTAAAAAGAATGATATGTGGGAACTCATACCCAAGATAGAAAAAAAATATCATTTGAAAAAAAGTGAGTTTTCCAGAACAAGCTGAATGAAAAAGGCGAAGTGATAAGAAACAAAGAAAGATTAGTGTTCAAAGGGTATTAGCTAATTAAATGTGTTGATTTTAATGTAACCATTTCTCTAGTAGAAATATTAGAAATAATTAGAATTTTTCTTACTATTTCTGAACAATGGGGTTACAAGATCATTCAAATGGATGTTAAATCCTCATTCATGCATGGTAATCTTGGAGAGGAAGTTTACATTGAACAACCTTGAATATTTGTTTTTGGTAATGTTGAATTTTATGTGTGTAGAAATAAATGATTTATATGTAATAAGAAATATCTAAGGGCATGGTATTCCAAACTGGTTACATGCTTAAGAAAGATGAATTTTAAAAATGGAATATTGGATAACAATATTTATACTAGATAATTCAAGTTCATTACCTCATTATAAATGTTTCTTTTGATCACATTATCTTTTATGTGAATGAGGAAATAACTTGTGAAAGGTTTTCTTAATAATTGAAAATGATTTTTTAGATTTCCATTATGGGGTAAATGAAATACTTTCTTGGGTTACAACTCAAGAAAAATGATAAATACATTTTTCTTTCTCAAGAAAATTTCACTAAGGAACTTCTTAAGAGGTTCGACATGGAAAACAGAAAACCTATCTCTACACTAATTTCAGTGGTAACAAAGTTATGTAAAGGTGGATAAAAAAAATTTGATCTGAAAGAATTTCATAAGCTAATTGGAAGTTTATTGTATTTTACTACCTCAAGGATCAACAATGTTTATGTGGTTACTTTATGTAAAATAATTCATAGTTCTCCAAAATAATCACATTTCCTTTCTGGAAAAATAATTATCAGATACATAAAAGGAACAAAAAAAATTCAGAATCATATATGAAAGATCAGATAGTATAGATTTGTTTAGGTATTCATAAGTAGATTGGGCAAGAAATGTTGATAAAAAAATATCCACATGTGGTGGAGTATTATTTTTGAGAAAGAATTCTATTATTTGGCATAAAAAGAAATAGAATTAAGTAACTCTTTCTATAGCTGAAGCTAAGTATGATTCTTCCACTCAAGTTCTTAATCAACTTCTGTTATGAAAAAATCAATTATAATACTTACTTGTTGAAGCGATGTTACCCTTACCCATGGGTTGTGACAATCAAACTACAATCAATCTCTCTAGGAATCCAGTTCAACATTATCATTCATAACATATTGATATCAAATATCATTCCATCAAAGATATTGTGGAGAAAAATGAATTGAATCTAGATTATGTTCCAACATTGGAAGAAGTTGCTGAAATATTGAAAAATAATTTACCGAAGGAATCCTTTTAGAAATTGTGGTTGAATATGGGTTTCCAGCCTCTTTGTCAAAAAGTATGAGGTATGTGCTTCTGTCCCCTCTCTTATATTACCTTTGGATAGTGTTTTCAAGGGTGATAATTGAATTGTTTCACAAATCTATCCTTAAAAGAAATGTAAAATGGGGGAGTTATGGGAGATCTATGAATTCAGAATTGTATTGTGTGTGAACTATTCTAACTATTTTTTTGAGTGGTTATAGGAAATAATTTTTTTCAGTATTCTAGGAAATTTGAAGATATTATAAATAAATATGTTGAAGATATTTTTATAATAAATTATTTTGGAGAGAATGGTTTCACTGTCAATGATTATTGTTTCCTATAGTGATTTAGCTCACGTAGGTTTATAATTTGTGACAATAAATCCATTTCTTGAGGATACGAAGTTCAGTGATTTATAAACATGGTTAACAACAAAACCCAAATGGGGAGATTGTTAGGACCAAGTTGACGATGAAGGTGATTTATTTCAAGTGTTGTCTTTTGTTGTCAAGAAATTTTTTTGAGTAAAGGAAATCACCTAACTTTGTAATTAATAAAAAAAATTAAAAAAAATCGGACTCACTTTGTTTAAGAAAGTCCATCATATCAATCATTTTGAATGAAAAGGGTTTATTGTATTGATAAGGAATCCTAATGGAAGTTAAGGGTCATCAGATTCACTATGGACATGGAATGGAAGAAGTGATCATAATAGGAGAATCAGAGTTTTCATGACTACGATAAATCAAATGTGACAATGATTTTGTGATATTTATTTTACATAAATCATATATAAGTTGTAAAACATGAGATGAAAGCTTGATGAAATATAGTGGGAGTAAAAGAGATCCATTTCGATCATGTTTAGATCAATCAGATCTATATGGAAATAAAAAGGGTGCTGATAATCAAAATTAGGATGATCATACTCAAAATGATTATATTTGGACCAATAATACTCATAATGATCATATAACTATAATTGTACTTATAAATAACATAATTAGGAAATTCATATTCATCCTGATTTTATTTGGGAATTTTTTTTTCTGTAAAAATGTACTTGGGCTGAGATGGAAAGAAATAAGTTAGAAATAATGAAAATTTATAATACATTACAATGTAAATATGATGATGTTCAAGCTATTCTCAATTTAATGTCATGAATGAATTCATGATTCAAGGAAAGTTTTTTGAATTAAAAATATTTTGAAGCTGGTGTTATTAACACTGGTCCATCGTATTTGGCATTCCATCATATTTAGGCAGAATTGTTTTCCAAAAATACCAATGGAAAAGGAATTGATCTGAAGCTGATGAAAATCATAATGATAGAGATCGATTATTCAACCAATTGATATTATTAAATGAATTGTTTAATGGAGATATATATGAACTATAACTTGTTTTCAAATTATTTGATCGAGTCAAGAGCCATCATATTAGAGTTGAAATTTTTTGTATTTCATCTATGTAAAGAGAATAAGGGAAGAATTTTAAGTGGATCGAATTCGGAGAAGTCAATTTCATAATTTATATATTCAATTAGTGGAGGGAATTGTTCTGAATAAATAAGATTTAGAAGATCGAATTCAAAAATTGAATTCGGTTTGGTTTTTTAAAACAAAGGATGAAGAGGAGATTAATGTTGAAGAACATTAAAAAAATTCAAGATGAGTTGACGAAGTCATAATTGAACCGGAGATTTAAGGGAAATCAAGATTTCAGTGAATTTGTTTGATTGAGAAAGATTTTTGGATTCCTTCCCAAACCCCTCAAGGGTCACCTATAAATGTTGAAAAGTAATTTTTTCTTTTACCGATGATGTATTGTTCACTAGATAAGAGAGACAATCTGCAACATTCTATGGAGATAAAGTGTTTTCCGTATTATGCTTTTGTTGAAGAAGTTTCAATGGCGGAACTAAAATTAGAAGAGACAAGATCCCAATATTGTATTTAGCTTATCATCCTACTCAATTATTGTTATATTCATATGATTACCATATTATTCTTCTCCATAATATTCAACTAATCATTGCATTGGGTTATATAATTGGATTAGGACTTCCTTATTTGGATTTCCGGACTGAGGAAGAAGGAGTTCGGAATTGTCTCAATCATACTCAGGCAGTGCTATATTTTTCATAATGATAATCTTACTAGGAAGGATCAAACTACATAGAATAGTATCGTGAATAATTGTATTGGGAGAATCGTACCAGAAAAAAATTATACTTGGAGAATCATACAGGGAAGAATTGGACTTGAAAAATGTACTGGGAAAATTGGACTAATTATTCCATATCAAATTCCTTGATGTTCATACCATATTCTAGGTAAGAAATTGAATAATTTTTTCAGAGGAATACATTTGTGAAATTGAAAAGAAACACATGTAACATGCATTGTTACACAAATAGTGTATTACCCTATTTGTGCTAACAGGGTGAACATGAACTATTGGAGTTTTTTACATAGTTCTAGATGAGTGAAAGAGTATATCTTACTAGTTGTAATCTAAGGATTTTTTTCTAGTGGATTGTGTGGTATTGGATCATTTCCATACCATGTAAAGGATGTAGTTACTCTAATTGAATAGTGAACCTTTTAAATATTTGTGTTCATGTGGAAGTGTGTTTTTTTATAAGGGAAATAAATATTTAATAGGAGGAGAAGGTTGTCTAATTGCAAGGAAACATAAAATAAAACATATCACTAATTCAAACCTACCCATCTTGGTGATACAATTATTCAGACTAGGCACTTTCACATAGATTCATTACTCCCCCATGTATTAGTGAAAGTTCCTACATCTATAGGGTTTGGTACTCACTTAGTTGATATACTCTTACCTTGATGAGGTGATTTCCCCACACTACAGTTATGGAGAGGTGGCATAAAGATTTTAGAATCTAGGTAACTTTTGTGTTATGAGTCTTATGATATATCAAGAATTTTAAATTCCATGTAGATATTGGATTTTTTGGGTTTTGAACATTGTAATTATTTTCTATATTGTTTTTTTTTCAAGATTAATAAATCATATCTAGAGTTTTTTTTATTTCTCCCACTATTGTGGGTTTTAAGCTAACATTTTTTTAATCCTTTCATTCTTGTTTTGGATACATCATGTTGGGTATGTTTAAACTCACCCATGGATGGGTTTTCTTCCCACATGTTCCATGTTCTATGTGGATAATGGAATTTTTGGGAGTAATCTTATAGAATGTGGTGTTGGTAGAGTATTTGATTTGTGTTGTACGATGATGATTTTTTTAGTAGATATGTATGTTTTGAGATAATGTGATAATGTGTTTCTCTTTTTTACTAATTCTATGTCTTTATTCACTTTGTTTTATTTGTATTATGTGTTTATCTTCATTAATAAATATTTATTTTATCATAATATTATTGGAATTAGAGTTTTCTACTTACCTATTTGTCTACAGTTTGTTATTATATTTTTATTTTCATTATTTATATTTTGTTCAGGAGATAGGTGGTTCTGTATATGTTTATTAGGATAAGGCCTCTCATATGTGTGATATTCCTTATTAGTGATTTTAATCATCCCCTGGACTACTGGAGTTATGATTGGGGTAGAACATTTGGGCAAACGTCCATCCGAAGTGAGGCCCCAATAGGTTGGGTCATGTTAAGAAGCATTATTATGATTCTAAAGGGTGTAATTTTGGTAATTATTTTTTAACATCTACCTCTATCTCCCAATACTTTTCATAATGATGACCATTCTTTCATTATACCTGATCCAGTAAAATAACCTTCCTCGATAAGACACAATCACTCTGATCAATGATACAAACTAGTTTCTCCACACAGATCCCTTCATCTTCTAAATCAATATTTTTTGACCAAATATCATGAGAAGGTTTATCTGTATACCTAATCAATTGAGATATATGTAATAAATTATTCATGAAACTATAATGAGAAGTTAGATATAATTGATAGGATATTTTCATCATACTTTCTATTATTTTGAAAGGCCTTATAATCTAATAAGATGATTTTCATGACTTCCCTATTTTTTAATGACCCATTCAATGAGAAAATTAATGAAACATATAGTCAAAGACATTAAATTAAAAAGGTCATATTCTACAATTTTATATGAATTCTTAAAAAAAATTAGTACAATTAAATCATTTCTTAATTATTTTCACTTTCTAAGTAATTACCTGTAATATTCTAGGATAAATCAAATACGATTCATCGATTTTAATCAAGAATAGTAGAGAATTAAAATATATTCCATTAAGAGATTTAAAATATTCATATGAATAAATGAATGGAATTTTTTATTATAAAAAATCCTCTAATTATAGATAAAATTCTAAAGAGACATTGAAATCTAGGGTTTATATCACTGTAATAGTTTCCAATTTTAGGTGTGGAACCTTTTATATATTATTATTACTTTTATTATAAGTTTTTTTCCTTTTTTCCAAATGTTTTCTTATTTTGGAAGCCTTTTGGAATTTGGAGACCCTTCTGTTTTGGGTCTATGGTTTTTAGAGTTCATAAGAGGTTATGGTATACTCACTATGGCCACACAATAAAGAAAATTACAAGGTGGGGCTGTAGTGTAGCTTTGGAGGCTATGTTGTGAAGCTTACCTACCTTGGAGTGGTTGTGCTATATTCCGAAGGCTAATCCATGGAGGCTTTGGAAATGGGGACTTGGATCGTTGACCACCTTTAGGGGAACCATGGCACAACCCATGGGACTATGTCATGGAGGCCAAGAGTGGGGGGTTGATTAATTTTCTACCTAAGGGGGCACCACAATGTATCCTAAGTGGCTCCACCATATAGGTTTCCATGGAAGGTATGCCATGTTGTAACTCATGGGATGCTATGTGGAATACCTCTATATAATTTTTTAAAATGAAAACAATAAATTACTATTATTCTCTTCTTTGAAATAATTAAGAACCTCTTTTTTCTCCCTCTCATGACCTATAGAACCCCCTATGCATGAGGCACACTCCCCCTCCCTCTTGGTGTAATTTTTGTGTGTTTTTAAACTAGTTTCTTCAAATAATCATCAAGTGAGTTTTCTTATTAATTCATAGTGATCTTTAATTCCTTCCCGCTCAAATTTATTTCAACGACAATTTCAAGGAAACCTTGGGTTTGTGTTAGCCAAATTTTATGTCTTGCGTTTTTATTATGTTTTTCCATACCAATCTAGGATCCCTTTTTTCATTCGAAATGTGTTTTTTTCTCAAATAAACTAGGAATACCGTCATGAAATAAAACCTAACATAGATCATCACTAACCCAAGGGGAGTCATCAATCCTCATGATATGATGAAAAGAATAAAAGTAATCATAGAACAATAATTAAGGATTATATCTCCAATAAACCGATGTGAAACCTAGGCTTTATATGGAAGCTCGAAATGGCCATGATGTAAAGTACAGTTTCATGCATAAAAAATAACTACAAAAAAACTAAAAAACTAAATATGGTCCATTGAAATAAAAATATAACTAATCATTAATAAAAATTAATTGAAATTAGATCAAGATATAAGTGTCTTCCTTGGGAGATAAAAAATAAAACCAAAAAACCCCAACATGATATTTGTGTGACCTATTGGTCACCATCCATAAAAAAACCAACTCATACGAAGAGCGATCCAAAACTAGATCATGAACCTACAATAAACCTTGATTCCACCAATGGTGAGTGGCACAAGTAAGGTGTGATAATAAAACAACATAGTATGTAAGAACCATTGAATCTATACATTTCCATTACCAAAAACAACCCACATACACAAGTTCTAAAATATAGGTACAAAGTAATATTTTATTAATTTCTAAAACGAATACAATTGTTTCTTATACCCACTTTTAAAACCATTTAAATTTTTCATTGAAAATTTACATTTTATGAAAATCACACACTTAAAACAACATTAAAATAAGAATAATAAGTAATCAAAAATAATATCACACAGTTGAATTAATCATCAAGGCAAATTGGAAATAGAATATAAAAAATATGCATAAACTAAAGGATTTTCACTAATATGAAAACTAAGTCAAAAACCATGTAAAATTTATATGTAAAATATATGAAGTATGCAATACTTGGAAATACTAAAACATATAATGTTGAGACCCAATATGTACTCATTTTAGAACCATTTGATGGCCTATCAACGAGTTCCCTATGTCTACAACCAACCAGGTTTCTCTCGGCTAGCCTCACTAGGGGCACAATACCCTTTAGTCTTTTACCACAAAGGGGACTAACTCTATCTCATTAAGACTAAATAAAATCATATATCATCTCTCACTGAGACACTTAGGATCCCATTAAAATGGTAATAGTGAGAGGTGAGGTGGAATTTATATAAAATGTAATTTTTTGGTCTGAAGTCCACTTAATCGGTGTATGTGCTCATTTATTCACATAGCCTCAGGCTCACCTCCTCAAATTCCATAGGCCACCGAATAGTAGTGGGGGTCTAAGGTGGTATTGTGAGAAGAATATAAAACCATATTAGAGTGTGAAATCAAAGATAAATAAACCAAACAACATACACATCAGAGTATGTAGAGAAAATAAATAATATGAAACAAAATCATGCAATAATAAAATGAAATGCTGCATAAATACCAAAATAGTCATTCTCCCATTAAAAACAGATCTATTACTAGGTCTAATACATATAAATGAATAAATAAAAGAAATAAATAATAAAAGTACAAGTATTCATTTAAAACTTTGATCTATACCTTGATTCTAATCTCCAATACTCCTAAGATGCTCCACATGATCCTAATACTCTACATGAGTATCTATGATCGATCATGAAACCATATTATTCCACCCTATCCACCATGAATATTTTATCAACCAAAAATAAGACATATGGTCTGTATGTACATTGAGGTTCATGTATAGGTGGTTAGAAATGAATCTCAGTAGGCCATCCCTAATGGTGGACCTATAACATGGCGTCTTAAGTGATTCTCATACAATATACCCACCTAACCATGAAAAAAGTATAATTAAAATAAATAAATAAATAAAATGAATAATTATCCTTAGGTCTATGACCCTGATTGACCATACCTGCCTCGACCAGTGTCAGGGTGGCTCTGATCACCTCAAGACGATCACGCCTCCTAAGAACATGTGTGATCCAGATCCATGGTAGTTCCAAATGTTCCTCCTGACTCTATAGACCCAAATAATGTAAGTAAAAACATCTAATATCAAAATAAAATTAATCTTCTATCAGCAATATTTATATACATGGAAACTCCCATCTATATCCTCGCAACTCTGGGGATCCATACCATGACAGTCTAATAATCTAATCTCTAAATCGAAGGAATATCCTATCACTAAGAACCATATCTGTGGTAGAACCCATATGTATTCTTCAGAATCTAGGGACCCATCCTATCACATTATAAACACTAATGCTCAAAATCCAAGTTGGCTTCTATCACCGTGCTCTATATCTATAGAAGATCCCATTCGTATCATCATGACTCTGGGGACCCATCTTGTAGGATTCCAAATATTCATGTTCATATTTCAAGGAACATCCTATCACCAATATCCACATCCATGGAAGATCTCATATGTATCCTCATGACTTATGGAACCCATTCAGTAATAGTCCAACCATCAGAACTCCTCATCCACGGAAGATCCATTCATTGAGCACTAAATCCATGACAACTCCTAATATCCGAGCTCTAAATTCATTACAGAACCAGTCATATCAAATATTCCTTTAGTGGGTAATAAAATTCCAACATAAATAAAAATAAAATAAAATATATCAGGGGTTGGTTGAATGACCACACATATCACCATCATCTCAGCCCCATTGTTTGTATACATTGATTCAGGTTATAAGTTGTCACTTGAAACTATCACTACCTGAACATAGATAGATAATAGGGTTTTTCTATTAATAGGAAACCACATAGGTCCTGTAGGTTGGTATAAAATTAGTTGAATCCCTCTTGGGATCCTAAAAATTAGTATTCAAGTGGGGGAATCCCTCTTGGGATCCTCTTAGTCAAAACAAAAGCGGGAAAATCCCTCATGGGATCCTCGATCACAACTAGTCTCTCAGGGAAATGATATTCTCATGGGGAAAAACATCAAAAAAACACTATAATATCCCATTGCCTTATATTCATAATATTTAAAAACTCAAGAGAGAGATATGGATTCAAGCCCATCCCCTTTTCAAGTCACTCTAGATTGGGCTAAACACCTAAACTATTTGTCTTCTGAAGTCACAACCCCATCCCACTAACTATGTATTTTTTCATGCACTGTAAACCAATTGTATTGGTGATCATATTCCACATCCTCCAATATTTATCATGACCCTTATCTTGGTCTTTGTCTCTTTCTCTCTCAGGAGACCTCTGGTTTTTCTTACTCAAGAAAAAACCTATCCATCATAGGTCGTTCACCCTAAATCCCCTCTTTAGAAGTTATTTAAGCACCCCAAGGGATCAACCATCAAGTTCTACATTAAATATCACTAATTATGGACTCCTATTATGTTCAATTATGTGTATAGGGTGCAAAATATCTGAAATCCTCAAATGGGTAACAAGGGAGTAGTACACACTAGTGAAGAAAACATTATTTACATCGGTTATTTTTCATTTTTTACGTCGGTTTTTAGCCGACATTAATATGGAAGACGTTATAAATAACGTTTTTTACGTCGTTTATTTAAAAACCAACGTAAAAAACATAACATCACGGTTTTTATCACGTCGGTTAATTAATAATCAACGTGAAAAAACCAGGGGGTGGGGTTTATAACGTCGGTTATTATATAACCGTCGTGATAAACCGGGGGGTTTATTACGTCGGTTATATAATAACCGACCTTATAAACACGTGCGGGGGAGTTTATCACATCGGTTATTAAAAAAACCAACGTGATAAACCCTTCCCGATTTCTTTATCACGTCGGTTATAAAATAACCGATGTGGAAGACAATTTTTTTTAAAAAAAATCGAATGCAGTCCTCTGCTCTCCCCCAGATTCAACTAGAAACCAAATCAAGATTTCATACCACAAAAATAGAAGGAGATCAAAACAAGAACTAAAGAAAATTTAAGCATTTACATTGATAACATATAAAACTTACCCCACTTGAAAGTCCCCACCCTCATGTATACCCCCTGGACAGCCCTCCCCCACCCCATTAGAGCCTCCACCACACCCCCGGACTGCCCCCTGACCCCCTGGACAGCCCCAAACACCCCTTGACAACCCCCATCACCCTCCTGAATAGCACCCACTCACCCCACTTGACAGCCCCCACCCCATTGGAGCCCCCACCACACCCCTGGACTGCCCCCCGAACCCCTGGACAGCCCCAAACACCCCTTGACAACCCCCCACCCTCTTGAACAACACCCCCTCACCCCACTTGACAGCCCCCACCCCATTTGAGCCCCCACCACACCCATGGACTGCCCCCCGCCCCCCTTGACATCCCCAAACACCCCGGGACAACCCCCCACCCTCCTGAACAGCACCCCCTCACCCCTTCACCCTACTTGATAGCCCCCACCACACCCCTAGACTGCCACCCGACCCCCTGGACAGCTCCAAACACCCCAGGACAACCCCCACACCGTCATGTATACCCCCCCCCCACACCCTGGACAGCCCTCCCCCACCCCATTGGAGCCCCCACTACACCCTTGGACTGCCCCTCGACCCCCTGGACAGCCCCAAACACCCCTGGACAGCCCCCCCCCCCCCCCCACCATCATGTATACCCCCCACCCCCTGGACAACACTTCCACACCCCTGGACAGCCCTCCCACACACCTGGACAGCCCTCCCACCCCCCTGGACTGCCCCCCCCCCCACCGGAAAGCCCTCCCAGACCCCCGGACACCCCCCAACCCCACTGAACACCCCCCCACACCCTTGGAACCCCTCCCCCCCAGACCAGAATCCATACCAGAAAAACCATCATAAGTATACCAAAAAAAGAAGTAGAGAAAAATTAAACATTCACATATATAACATTAAAAACTTACACTGTCAACTTCAAAGAAAACTAAATCCAACCTAAATGACTACTAAATACACAATTACAATGACAATATTCAAAATTACATTTTACATTACAAACAACTAAAATTCAATCAAACCTGTAAAATAATTTGACCACTCCACTTGTAAGTGTTTGATGTATTCAGTAGTATAGGGTTGAGGGTCATCAAAAAGATACAAATGAAAAGGATAGTTGTTAAAATGTATAATGAATAAATCAAATTCAAATATTATGGAAAAGTTTAAGAGGAAATCTTACCAGGTCAAAATTCACAACTGTCCCAGTTGTTAATATTTCATATATAAATCTTAACATATAATATCTGCATTCGATGATTCCTTCTTGTTCATGACAATTCTGTTTGAATGAGTGTAAATTCAATATATTATTTTTATGTAATAAATCAAAAAGTACAAATTATAAATGGATATTTACCTTCGCATTTACATATTTGATCTTTGCACTCCTTTTCTTTGTGTTTTTTTGAAAGTAGGCCCATGCCCTGTTAGAAAATAATACGAATGGGGTAAATTTAAAATTCATTATAATATATAAAACTATTGAGAAATTGAAACTTACTTTCCCAATATATTCTTAAAACTTTCCTACACATGATCATGGACAGAGCATATCCAATAAAGTGCTTTCTCCCTTGCTCAAAAAACCCCTAACATCCAATGATCACTGATAAAAGGAAATTTAACATTAGTGGTTTTTTATGTTAAAAGATAATTAACTCTTTGAGAGAGATTTGTTTCATACCTCTCACAAAAAGGCATCATCCAACATTGTGTGACTATATTCTTTTCAAGTCTTTCAGTAATATAAAGCATTATTTGTTCCTCATCCAATGCACATGCTTTAGGGGAAATAAATTGTGGGTCCATGAATCTATATACATCTGTCAGCTCATTCCTCTCACAAATTTTATAAAGATACCTAATACAAAATAGAAATATGTATACATTTTTAATAAATATAACGCAGGGAAAAGGTGTTAAGACTTACATGGAAAAAATTTCACCACATTGATGCCCAACTTATCTCTAGTAACAAGCTCCATGATATCAGTTTTCATAATCCCCACACTTATTTCACGTCCACAAACATGAGCTTCCATTGGAAACTCATAATGACCCACCAACAAATTTGAATATCTTGACAATCTGTCAAGACTACTAGAATTTGTATCTGATGTCATAGACATTTGTCTTTGTTGTTTTCTATACATTATTTCTTTACCTTTGAAGTATTCTTGTAAAAATAAATTGAAAAATATATTAGTTTTCAAATGATAAAACAACTTTAATAAAAAAAAAGATATAACATTCATACCTCTATGGTAATGATTCGAAGAAGTATGGATGTCCAAATTAAAAAATGGTTGATACTATGTCCAACTGTTACCACCTTATCTGTAGGTAATGGTACCCGAGCTGATCTATCTATAATATCCTGTACAGTGACCCTCTGATTCTCTACCTCTAATTGTTGATGATGAAATGTATCTCCTATACAATATACCAACCCATATGCTATTATATGATGTTGAGGATCATCAACATAAAACTCGCAATAAGTAGGAAGCTATGGCGGAGGAGTAGGATTAAAAATGGGGTTTGCAGGCTGAGGTGGGGGAGTGGGAGCTACTGGCGGAGGTGGAGGATAAATAATGGGGTCTGCGGGGGGAGGTGGAGGAGTGGGAGCTACAGTCTGAAATTGTATTTGCATGTCTGCAAACATAGACTACACCGACGCTCTAATCTTGTCCTCCATCGTCGCATTAATATTATGAACTTCAGCCTCTGAGGATTCTATTTTTTTTATAAACCCCGTCAACGTTAGAAGTTGAATAATGTGGCAACACTTTTCTTACCGATACACCTGCTGGATATCCTCTTACACGACCAGGATGTTTGGGCTTTCCCAATGCTACAGATAAAATATCTTCCCTCCCAGTAGCTGTAAATGTCCCCTGTGAACTCTGCTCCTCAAGAGAGTCATGTATCAATTAATTGAACATTTCTATAATGATTGAAATTATATGAAGAAAATAGTTAACTTAAATAAATAAAATAGATATCTTACAATCCTCTCATCTACGATTCTCGATTCTTCCGAAAGATATTTCCCTTTTTTGCCCTTCCGAGCTCTCTTCCATTTTCCATGTCTAGATGGAGGGGATGGAGGGGCCACATCTCCACAGCTTGAAGACTCAACTCTTAGTTGTTGAAATTTTCCAGCCATCATTTGTTCTTCCAAAAATGCATACCCTCCCCGAGATAAACTATGAGGGTATACATTTTTAGATTGGATCTCCTGATGATATTTCCTTGTTTTCTATAAATTAAGAATAAGAAATCATTAACAAAACATTAATAAGATCATTTATATAAGAAATCTTATAAAAGTTTACATTTCCCTTACCAAAAATGACTATTTTCTTCTACTTTCAAAAAACTGTCTCCATGTGTCTTCATCTATAAAAGGATATATACGACATCGATTATCATGACTCCTATGACCATAAATGAAATCAGATGAGAGGGTTGATTTGAAATCCCTCCATCTCTTGGCAGCCAACGATAAGCATTTCTTCCTGACTCCTCCAGTGTCAGGAATATCAAATGTCATCTGATAAAGAAGATTTTAAACATATTATATATACTAGAAACATTTAAAGAATAGTCAAAAAATAGAAAAAGATCTTACCAAAATCATCTCCCATAACTGAGAGATTATCTCTTTATCCACACTTCTCCAGTCATTATACAGAATTCTTACTTTTCTCTTAGCCTGGTTTTCTACAAAACTCTTAAAATATTTTTCATTTGGACCTTTAGGAATATCAACATCATCAAACTCAACGAGTATTCTCTGATCCTGCATACGGGCAAGTGCTAATTTTGGTAAACATGTGCACCCACGTTTACCAACCTTTGAACTCTTTGTCGTAATAGGAGCATGTGAATGTTACTCCCCAGAGGTATGACCAATATGCTCATCTCCATAATCATGTGGTTGATCAACTGAATGATCCTTCATTATCCTTCAAATCAAAAAAAAAACAAACGTTAGTTCACAAATATACAAATTCAAATATTTTAATACTACTGTAATCAAAAAATAGAAAAGTGTACTAAGTTACGTAATAGTAAACATTGGTAATATGGTAAGCATGTTAAACAATGGTAAAGATGGTCAAGATGGTCAAGATGGTAAATATGGTAAACCTGGTAAACATGGTAAAGTAATTGTAACTGAACAAAAATAATAGATATATAATTCATGTAATGGTAAACATGATAAAGTAAACTAAACAAAATTAAAACAAACAAAAACATATACTTATTTTGCTTTAAAACATGTTTTAATAAATAAAAAACTTAAAATATCTAACATTTTATGAAAAAAATAAATGTAAACAAGAAATAAACATATGTTACCTATAATTTTAGGAATGTACAAATGGATTGTTTTCCCAAATTCCTTCGTCGTGATCGTTCCTTATGGAACAAACCATTTCTTCAACATGATCATCATTATGTTCTGTTAATCTTTCCATGGAAGTAGGGATCTCACATAAATCAGCATCTTCATCATGTTCATCCTCACCAACATATTGTTTTTCCCTTGTAAAACAACAGCCCACTGCATATCTGATTGATCTACTACATAGAAGATTTGTTTTTCATGTGTTTCCATTATAAAAGAATCAGCTGTGTCTTCTAATCTATTCAGATTAACAAGTTTCATTCCAAATTCATCGTGTCTAACACTGTTGTTACCGATAATCCATTTACAGTTAAAAACAGGAACTTTAATTTTAAAGTAATCAACCCCTCATATGTGTTCAATCACTCCATAATATGCACTTGATGCAGAAATTGGGTTTTTTTCCTTAGCACTCGAAAAATGCATTGCTTCTGCAAACACAAATACACCACTATTCTGAACTGCACTTCTGTTGTCCTGAGCTTTTGTTTGAAATGTATAGCCATTAATGTCATAACCGGACCATGTTATCACATTTAAACATGGACCACCCACTATCCATTTTAATGTCTCTGATACATCTGATCTACCAAGCAAAGTATTTTTAATCCATGACTAAAAAGTTTTGTTGTGCTCATTCAAAATCCACATTTCTTTCTTCTTTGGATGACATTGTTTCAACTCATTAATATGCAATGTGACATACGGCTGAGCATCACCTATGTTATTCAAGATGTATGATTCTAACTTCTTCATCTGTTCAGCTGACAATGATTTGACTTTCAAGCCACGAATCCCCTTCCCCTCATTATTAACTCTTTCATGGTGAGATGGAGGCAAACCTATGTGTTGTGTCGTAGTTAAGTATCTCGTAACAAACTCTACTACCTCCTCAGAAATATACTTTTCAATAATGTAGGCTTCAAGTTGTTATGGATTTTTAACATACCCCTTTAATATTTTCATATACCTTTCAAAAGGATACATCCAACGAAGATATACAGGTCCACAAACCTTTATTTCTCAAACTAGATGAATCATTAAATGCACCATTATATCAAAAAAAGTTGGAGGAAAATACATTTCCAATTGACAAAGTATAAAAATTGCATCCTTTTCCAAAATTTTCAAAACATTCACATCAATCGCCTTCTTACAAATTGAATTGAAAAAATAACACAACTTCATTATAGTCTTTCTGACACTAATGGGAAATATTCCACGCAATTCAACTGGTAGAATTTGTTTCACCATGACGTGACAATCATGTGATTTCATACCTATCAACTTCAAGTCCTTCAATGAGACAAAATTTTTTACATTTGAAGAATAACCTTGAGGCACCTTGATATCATGAAGACACTGACAAAAGCTAATTTTCTCCCTCTTCGATAATGTATGACAAGCCGGGGGAAGAAATGTTCGCCTTCCGTTAGGAGTGGGATCTAACTCCAAACGTTTTCCCATTGATAGTAAGTGTAATCTTGCATTCAACCAATCTTTTGTATTTCCTTTAATATCTAAAAATGTTCCAATCAAACAATCACAGATATTCTTCTCTACGTGCATGAAATCAATATTATGTTTATCTTCATGATACCTCCAATGTGGTAGCTCAAAAAATATTGACCTTTTCTTCCAAATATGTCTATCATTACCAGATTTCTGTGTCTTTCCCAATGTCATATCAAGGTTTTTCACCCTCTCAAAATACAGATCAGGGGATAAAGTTTTGGGAGCAGTATCAAATTCTTGTGAGCCATTGAATGCCTTTTTTATTCTTCTATAAGGGTGATCCATAGGAAAAAACTTGTGATTACCTGATAGAGCGCTGTCGTGGGTGCCCTCAAATGATTAATGTGATTTTGGGGTACTTAGGTGCAGTAGAGTGGCTGACCAAGGTCGTCTCTCAAAGGAGGAAGTGAATTTAACAACTTATTAAAGGTATTCTAAAAATAAAATAAAATAGAATAAAATAAAAACACTACTTTATGGGATTGGGGTTTTTTTATAGTTAATGAATCTAGAAGAAGTTTGCTGGAAGAAGATTGTATATTATTTTTTTTTAGTTTTGAAATGAATTTTGATTAAAATGACACAACAAGAAGATGTTTTTTTAGAAATCTATTTTAAAAGGCATAATAGATCTAACTCTACCTCTTCATTCACTTATTAATCATTATCATTTAAATAAATATCCACTTAATTATGATCCCCTAATTTTTTATCCCTCGAACCCTACGAGAGTTAACTTAACCACAAAGATGAAATTACTTAAACCCTAGGCTAGCTTCGGAACACACAATCGCAGCACCCTGCTTTGATTGTTGTTCTAAGGTTAGCTTATGATCAGTGGTTAATTAGGGAACATATCCATTATGTAAATGAGGATGAATTGTGTTTAGGTATTATATTTTAACTCTACAAATTTATCCTGTATGGTCTTGTATTACTGATTAAGATAGCGCTCTCACAATTTACACAAAATCTCGACCTCGCGTGTTTTGTATTAATTGTTCAATTGCTTGCTTAGTTTCTTGTAATTTAAAAACACAATTCATGGATCATATTATGTGAATTACAGTAGCTCATTGATTCAAAATAATTAAATTAATAGGGTAGAAGATAGATCGATTACTAAAAGACTACTCTTACATGGGTGGCGTAATCATCGTAGAAGCGTTTTGCATGTGCAAAGGTTTATAATGGGTATAACCCAATAACGCTTCT
Organism: Viscum album; assembly: GCA_963277665.1. Classification (NCBI taxonomy): domain Eukaryota; kingdom Viridiplantae; phylum Streptophyta; class Magnoliopsida; order Santalales; family Viscaceae; genus Viscum; species Viscum album. Next base: position 269,908,724 of record OY728167.1, on the reverse strand, counting down.
ACTCAAGAATTCCAGACCAAAGAGGAAGATTAAGAGAAGAATAAATTTAAACAAAACAGAAGAAAATAGAATAAATAAAAGAAGAACAAAGAAATTTATTACACAAACAAAATCATTACAACATGAAGGAGAAGAAGAAGGCTTCGTCGAAGGGATCCTTGCTTCAAGAGCTACCCTTATTGAAATGGTTGGATAATTGGAGTGGATCCACAACTCTTCATCCCTAAACTTCCCAATGCACGTCCCAGCCCCTCCAAATGAGAAAAACTCCAATTTATAGAGGAGAGGGGAGGAGAGGTTACAAGTGGTTTCAAGTGTGAATGTGGAAATTCGGCCAAATATTTTATTCCAACTTCCACCGCCCATTTGACCACCAAAACGCGTTAATTGTCCGGCCTTCCAGTACGATAATATGTGCGGATATGGGTTCTCTATCGCCTCTAAAAATTTTTGCTTAATCCAGACCCAGATGAAGGAGTTATGGCTGAAATACATAAGCTTCTCCATTCTGGAGAGTCCATCCCAACTTTGAATTCATGGCCCATTTCAACACCCAAATGCACTCTTAAGCTCTAGTGGCCTGAATAAAAGTTGTAGATAATTAAGTTAGGAACACTGTTACAAAATTTAAAATTCAAATAATAAATATAAAAATATTTATCTTCAAAATACTACAGTGAACTATAAAGGGTAAAACTGGAATTTTCATCAAATATTCAAATGAATGATCTAATCCCAAATACTTTATAATTAAACATATTTAACACAATGTGAGGAAATTATATCAACTATTATTAATAAAATATTAAATAAAATAGTGTTTTATCATCTCCCCCACACTTACCCTTTTGCACTCCTGAGAAAAACCTCATATCAAGTAAACATCAATATCAAATCAAAACCAATTTTAAAACACATATCCTTAAGATCAATCAATTTCACACCAAGAATCAAAAGATATCATGCCTCATAAAAAACATATTTCAAGTTATCCATTTATATCATTCAATATATTTCCACTTCATTTATCCTTCCATGCACAAAACACTTACCTCGCTTGAATTTTCTCTCATCACTCAAATATCATTTTTTTTTGCAATGTCTTTCTCATTCAAACTCATACAAGGGTCACCATAGGATTGATAGATTCCTACATCGCCACCCGATGTGAGTCAAGGACATATGTTTATCCTGAGGAATTTTCAGGGTTGTTCTGTGGCTTTCGGTAGGTAGGATTTAGATGTGAAAAATTATGAGGCTGAATGAGGAGGGCTTGACTCTTTTTGAAGCAAAATTGCATTAATCTAATTTTCACTTAAATATGGTCTACTTGTTAATCCCCATAGTATTAATTAAGCTTCATCATCCTGAAAAGTCATGAAAAGTTTACACCATTCATCATTTCTGCATCAAAAATGTCAATCTTCTCAAACATGATTTTCTTGAAAGCTCTAGATAGGCACAGCTTTCCACCTCAATTAGAAGCTCCAGAAAAGGCACAGCTTTCAATATAATGAATTTCTTCAACAGAAAACACATCTATTAAGAATTTAATTTTTCACCCAAAGTTTCACAGAATGTGGTATCACAACACAACATAGCTTCCCCCACACTTAAGATCAACTAGATTATGCAATTTCACTTCAATAGTTGGTTGGATAGAGAAAATTGGCTTGTAATGTGGCTAACCTAACAGGATGTGAATGGCTTATAAGGGCTAAAAGGATTAAATATTCAAGGTAGGCCATTATAAAAAAGGATTCTTTGAAATAGGGGCTTTAATACCAAACAAATTCCTCAATCATTTAAACATAAGTACCTCAAACCCTCAAGTTTTGACAGGAATAGATCAAATTCTGGTTAAATCAAGCATGGTTTGGTTCTCTCAAGAATTGAGGTGAATGTAAAGAATATGAAAATAATGGTTCAGAATCCTCACAGGAAAGTGATTTCAAATATAAAGACAGTGATATGTGGCATGGGATTCAAAATTCAGTGTACTTTTCATGAAATTACGGAATATTTGAACTTTAAACAAAGTCATTTTCAGCATTTATTTAAGCTCAGTTTCATGGGATAAATTGTTTCACTCATTGATATGCATTTCACAATTGTGATGAGAATAATTTTAGCTCAAAAATTTCAAAAACACAAAGAAAATTGAAAAAATAAACACACAAAATTTGAAGAAACACACAATTTTTTTGTTTGTTTTTTTTAAACAGGAAAAAAATTGAAATTACTAAACTAAAAGGTTCCCTCCCACACACTTAAAATATTGCATTGTCCTCAATGTGAACCTATGAGATGATATATGCACATGAAATGCAGAATTTTTAAATAGGACAAATAATATAAAAGTGAAAGGGATAGGAACAGCTTGATGTGATCAAGTGATGATGGGGTCATGCAGTGTGATAAAGTCCATTGCATTAGTAGGAAGTCCCTCAATGTATCTCTTCAAATGTTGCCCATTGACTATAAATCTCCTTCCAGTGTTCTGTTGTGTTATCTCCACTGCACCATAAGGAAAAACCTTAGTCACAATATAAGGACCTAACCATCTAGAACGCAACTTACCAGGCATCAGCTTGAGTCGTGAACTATAGAGAAGGACTTTCTCTCCAACAGGAAACTCCCTTTGTTGGATCATTTTGTCATGAGCTGCTTTTGATCTTTCCTTATAGAGCCTTGAGTTCTCATATGATGACAGTCGAATCTCCTCAAGCTCTTGAATTTGCAACTTCCATTGAATTCCATCTTGGGCCAAATCCATGTTGCATTTCTTTATAGCCCAATATGACCGATGCTCAACTTCCACTGGGAGATGACATGCTTTCCCAAAAAAAATTCGAAATGGGGACATACCAATGGGTGTCTTGTATGTTGTCCTATAAGCCTACAATAAATCATCCAATCGCTTGCTCCAATCCTTCCTATTTGGCTGCACGGTTTTCTCTAATATTTGTTTCAGCTCACGATTTGAAACCTCAGTCTGGCCATTTGTTTGGGGGTGGTATGGTGTTGATGTTTTGTGTGTCACCCCATACTTCCGAAGGAGGGAAGAAAAATTCATATTGAAAAAGTGTGTCCCTTGGTCACTGATGATGGCCTTTGGTACTCCAAACCTGCAAAAAAACTGTTCTTTGACAAAGTCCACAACAACATGAGAATCGTCAGTCCTGGTAGCCTTGGCCACCACCCATTTACTCACATAATCAACAGAAACCGAAATATAAAAAAATACAAATGAACTAGGAAAAGGACTCATAAAATAATTGCCCCATACATCAAAAATATCACAGAATAGTATGGGTTGTTGGGGCATCTCATGTCTCCTAGAAATATTCCCAGTGTGTGGGCAACGAGAGCATGACTTAAAAAACACATTGGAATCATGGAATAAACTATTCCAATATAATCCAGAGTCGAAAACTTTCCTAGCTGTCCATTGGGGTCCAAAGTGTCCACCACATGCAAGTGTATGACAGAATTTCAAAACAGACTCAAACTCATGATCATGAATACACCTCCAAATAACTTGGTCACTACACATGCGCCAGAGGTAAGGATCATCCCAAACATAAAATCTTGACTCACTCTTTAGTTTTTGGACTTGATGTTTCTTTACCTTTGCAGGGATTTTAGAGGCAACAAGGTACTTAACTAAATCTGCATACCAAGGATGTGTACCTGAGATGGAATAAAGATTCTCATCGGGGAAAGTGTCCCGAAGTGGTACCTGGTCCAAGGTGTCATCCTCTAGTGTGTGAGTAAGCCTACTCATGTGGTCTGCAACAAAATTCTCTGGACCCTTCTTGTCCTTTATCTCAATATCAAATTCCTGAAGAAGGATCATCCATTGAATCAGCCTGGGCTTTGCATCTGTCTTCTTTAGGAGGTACCTCAAAGCTGCATGGTTAGAAAAAACAACTACTTTAGAGCCCAATAAATATGAACGGAATTTATCTAAAGAAAATATGACTGCAAGAAACTCCTTTTCCGTGGTAGTGTAGTTTGATTGGGCTGAATCCAGTGTCCTCGATGCATAGGCGATCACATGTGAACGTCCCTCCACCCTCTGAGATAAGACAGCTCCAACCGCAAAGTTGGAGGCGTCACACATAAGCTCAAAAGGAATCTCCCACCGTGGGGGCTGTATGATCGGTGGGGTGGTCAGACACTTCTTTAGATCATCAAATGATACCCTGCACAAATCATCAAAATTAAAGTCAATATCTTTTTGAACCAAACGAGATAAGGGTAGAGCGATCTTACTAAAGTCTCTGATGAAGCGTTGATAAAATCCTACATGCCGTAGGAAAGATCTAACATCACGCACACATGAAGGATATGGTAAGGATGAAATAATATCTACCTTTGATCTATCAACCTCTATCCCATGTTTTGACACTACATGCCCTAATACAATTCCATGATCTACCATAAAATGAAACTTTTCAATGTTCAAGACCATATTATTCTCAATACAATGATTCAATACATTTCCCAAACTATTTAGACATTCATCAAATGAAGATCCATACACTGTAAAATAATCCATAAATACCTCCATGTAGGTCTCAATAAAATCAGAAAAAATACTCACCATGCATCTCTGGAAGGTACCTGGGGCGTTGCAAAGTCCAAATGGCATCCTCTGGTAGGAAAATGTTCCAAAGGGATAGATGAATGTAGTCTTCTCCTGATCTTCTAGAGCTATGGTAACCTAAAAATATCCAGAAAATCCATCCAAGAAACAATAGTTTGTTTTCCCAGCTAGTCTCTCGAGCATTTGATCAATAAATGGGAGGGGGAAATGGTCCTTGCGAGTGGACTGATTTAGTTTCCTATAATCAATACACACACGCCAACTATTTTTCACCCTCATTTGAACTAACTCATCTTTCTCATTTTTAACAACAGTAACACCACTCTTCTTAGGCACAACCTGAATTGGACTTACCCACTGAGAATCTGAAATGGGAAAGATTATACCTGCCTCGAGCAATTTCTCAACTTCTTTTTTAACAACTTCCAAGAGGGTGGGATTGAGTCTCCTTTGTGGCTGTCTCACCGGTTTAGCCCCGTCATCCAAGAGAATCCTATGCATGCAAATGGAGGGGCTAATACCTGATATGTCTACCAATGTCCAACCAATTTCCCAAATGTTATCTCTCAATAGATTCAAAAGTATTTCTTCATGTTCAAAAGAGAGATTGTTAGCAATGATAACAGGTAATCTATCACCGCTCAGCAAGTATGCATATTTAAGATTTGGGGGCAATGGATTGAGTTCCAATGTAGGGGGTGATGTATGGATGGATAAATTGATGCAATAGACATATCTGCACAATGAACATCAGTATCAGAACAGAAATCATTATAATCAAAGAATAAAGAACCAAATCCATCAGTATACTCAACAGCCACGTCATAATCAGAGTTCACATGATCAAGATCAGAATATGAATCCATTTCAAAATCAAATATTAGAGAGTCTTGTTCATTAGAAATAGGTGTGGATGTTCTCTTAGACATTAAACCAGAACCAATACTCATAATATCCCTAAGCATAAGACAATCAAAATCCATGGAGTTTTAACTTGGTGGTTCAAAATGGGAGATAACAAAAGCAGAATGGTCCTCAGAGGGGTACTTCATGGAGTCCATAACATTATATATCACAACTTCATCCCCAAATTCCATGGAAAGTGTACCCTCATTGACATTTATGATAGTTTTTCAGTTTTGAGGAAGGGTCTACCTAAGATAATGGGGGCATTAGAACTTACCTGATCGTCCTCCATGTTAAGCACGTAGAAATATGCTGGGAAGATCATGTCTCTTACCCGGACAAGTACATCCTCAAGGACTCCCGCTGGATATGTTGTTGCTCTATTTTCCAACTGCACCACTACTCTTGTTGGCTTCAACTCACCAACCTGCAAGGAAGAGAATATAGAGTGAGGCATCACATTTATGGAAGCTCCCAAATCACAAAGAGCATCAGAGAAGTGCAACTCCCCTATGGTACATGGGATGGTGAATGTCCCAGGATCCTTGCACTTTGTTGGCATTGCTAGAGTTGGTGTAATGAGTGCTGATACATTCCTTCCAAGGTTGATCCTCTCATTTCCCTTGAGCCCTCTTTGATTGGTGCAGAGTTCTTTTAAGAATTTGGCATACCTTGGGATTTTCTTAATGTCTTCAAGTAGAGGAATGTTGATCTCCACACGCTTGAATGTGTCCAAAACCTCCTTTTTCATTGCTTCTTCAGCCATCTTCTTGGTTTGAACAACCCTATTGGGAAAAGGAAGGGGTTTAGGAGGAACATCATCAATCTTTTTCTTACCTTTATCTTTCTCCTTGGATTTCTCATCAGTTGGTTTGGAATGCGGCCTCTATGGAGTAGAGGTGAATCCCAGTGGAATGGTAGGTCCAGATGTATTGTTCATTTTCTTCCCACTTATCAATGTTATGGCACTGACATTCCCCTTTGGATTTGGATTGGGTTGGGAAGGTATATTTCCATAATTCTTACTAACAAGTTCATGGAGGGCGGTGGAAATTTGTCTCATTTGAGTCTTCAACTCCCTCAGCTCCGAACATTGACTCTTCAGCTCATTATGTTGATTAAGAACAATTTGCTTCAAAAGATCATCAGTATTAGAATCTACCTTTAGTGGAGGATTCCCTTGTTGTTGTCTTGTTGATGTTTGAGCTTCAAATCTCCTTTGGGGTTGTTGGAAACCCTACTGGTAAGGCGGAGGCTGCTGGAAGTTTTGTTGAAAAGGGGGGCCTTTGTTGATTTCCAGAGCCATACCTCATGTCCGAATGATCTTTCCACCCTTGGTTGTATGATGGATCAAACTTCTTTTGGGGATATGTTTGTTGTTGCTGCTGAAATGGTCTCCCTGAGAATATTGTTGCGCAATCCTCTGTCTCTTGTAGTTGTGGGCAACAGTCAGTTGGGTGGCTTGTCTCAGTGCAAATGCCACAAGGCCTTGAAGGAGGGGGTAGATATGTCTTTTGTGCCAAAGAAATTTTCCTCACCATAGTTGTCAATTATTCTAACTTGGTATCAATCAAATGACTCTCAAGAGAAGAAGGACTTACCTGATGTACTCCCCTGACATGTGGTGTACCTCGATCACCAAATTGTTGGGAGTTTTGGGCCATCTTGTCAATCAATGCACGTGAAGCTACTGGTGTCTTGTCCAAAATTATCCTCCAGCTGTAGCATCAACCATGCTCCTCTCCATGGGTGTGATCCCTTCGTAGAAGTATTGGATGAGGAGTTTCTCACTGATTTGGTGATGCGGACAGCTTGCGCACAACTTCTTGAATCTCTCCCAATACTCATACATTGAATCCACTTGTGCTTGCTTGATCCCTGAGATCTCCTTACGAATGGATGTTGTCCTAGATACTAGAAAAAATCTCTGAAAGAAAAGACGTTTCAAATCGTTCCAACAAGTTACATCTTCGGGTTATAAATAATACATCCAATCTTTCGCAGCTCCATCAAGTGAGAATGGGAATGATCTTAATTTAATTTGATCTTCAGAAACATTTCTTGGTTTCAAGGTTGAGCAAACCACATTAAATTATTTCAAATGTTTATTGGGATCCTCACTTGAGAGGCCATGAAACTTTGGAAGTAAGTGAATTAACCCAGATTTTAGTTCAATGTCCTATTCGAGATATGGGTATGCAATGCAATTTGGTTGATAGTTAATATCAGGTGCAGCCAATTCTCGAATGGTTCTATTAAGTTCATTTCCATTATTTCTAGCCATTGGTTCCTCTTTTATGTTTGAATTTGAATTGCTTCCAATTTCTATGTTTCCAGAAGAGAGGAATTCACCAACTGGTTGAATATTGAAACTTCTCGTAGACTGAGAATGTCTGATTCGATCCCTAAGGCTACGTTCAATCTCAGGGTCAAGATCTAAGAGATCTTCAGGATTAGTTCATGTCATAAATCAAATAAAAATTAAAATAAAGTGAGTGGACCATTGTAAAATAAAAATGAGAAGTTGAGTTGATGGTCCAAAAAGAAAAGAAGAGGATGAAAAAAAATGAAAACTTGAGAAAGGGTAAAGATGAAAGAGAGAGGTGAAGAAAATAATAAAATGAAAAATAAAAAAAAAATACCTCTAAATGGTTGAATAAATTACTTGCCTCCCCGGAAATGGCGCCAATTTGATAGAGCGCTGTCGTGGGCGCCCTCAAATGATTAATGTGATTTTGGGGTACTTAGGTGCAGCAGAGTGGCTGACCAAGGTCATCTCTCAAAGGAGGAAGTGAATTTAACAACTTATTAAAGGTATTATAAAAATAAAATAAAAGAGAATAAAATAAAAACACTACTTTAAAGGGTTGTGGTTTTTTTATAGTTTATAAATCTAGAAGAAGTTTTCTGGATGAAGATTGTATATTTTTTTGTTTTTAGTTTTGAAATAAATTTCGATTAAAATGACACAACAAGAAGAAGTTTTTTTAGAAATCTATTTTAAAAGGCGTAATCGATCTAACTCTACCTCTTCATTCACTTATTAATAATTATCCTTTAAATCAATATCCAATTAATTATGATCCCCTAATTTGTTATCCCTCAAACCCTACGAGAGTTAACTTAACCACAAAGATGAAATTACTTAAACCCTAGGCTAGCTTCGGAACACGCAATCGCAGCACCCTGCTTTGACTGTTGTTTAAAGGTTAGCTTATGGTCAGTGGTTAATTAGGGAACATATACATTATGGAAATGATGATGAATTGTGTTTAGGGATTATATTTTAACTCTACAAATTTATCCCGTATGGTCTTGTATTACTGATTAAGATCGCGCTCTCACAATTTACACAAAATCTCGACCTCGCGTGTTTTGTATTAATTTTTCAATTGCTTGCTTAGTTTCTTGTAATTTAAAAACACAATTCATGGATCATATTATGTGAGTTATAGTAGATCATTGATTCAAAATAATTAAATTAAGAGGGTAGAATATAGATCGATTACTAAAAGACTACTCTTCCATGGGTGGCGTAATCATCGTAGAAGCGTTTTGCATGTGCAAAGGTTTATAATGGGTATAACCCAATAACGCTTCTACTCAAGAATTCCAGCCCCAAGATAAAGATTAATAGAAGAATGAATTTAAACAAAACATAAGAAAATAGAATAAATAAAAGAATAACAAATAAGTTTATTACACAAACAAAGTCATTACAACATGAAGGAGAAGAAGAAGGCTTCGTCGAAGGGATCCTTGCTTCAAGAGCTACCCGTATTGAAATAGTTGGATAATTGGAGTGGATCCACTTCTCCTCTGCCCTAAACTTTCCAATGCACTAACCAAACCCTCCAAATGAGAAAAACTCAAATTTATAGAGGAGATGGGAGGAGAGGTTACAAGTGGTTTCAAGTGTGAATTTGGAAATTCGGCCAAATATTTTATTCCAACTTCAACCGCCCATTTGACCACCAAAAAGCGTGAATTGTCCGGCCTTCCAGAAGGATAATATATTAGGATATGGGTCCTCTATCTACTCTAAAATGTTTTGCTTAATCCAGGCCCAGATGAAGGAGTTATGGCTGAAATACAGAAGCTTCTCTATTCTGGAGAGTCCAGCCCAACTTTGAATTCATGGCCCATTTCAACAACCAAATGCACTCTTCAGCTCTCGTGTCCTGAATAACAGTTGTATATAATTAAGGTAGGAACACTGTTACAAAATTTCAAATTCAAATAATAAATATAAAAATATTTATCGTCAAAATACTACAGTGAACTATAAAGGGTAAAACTGGAATTTTCATCAAATATTCAAATAATGATATAATCCCAAATACTTTCTAATTAAACATATTTAATGCAATGTGAGGAAATTATATCATTTATTATCAATAAAATATTCAATAAAATAGTGTTTTATCAACTCCCCCACACTTACCCTTTTGCACTCTTGAGCAAAACTTCATATCAAGTAAACATCAATATCAAATCAAAACCAATTTTAAAACATATATCCTTGAGATCAATCAATTTCACACCAAGAATCAAAAGATATCATGCCTCATAAAAAAAACTTATTTCAAGTTATCCTTTAATATCATTAAATATATTTCCACTTCATTTATCCTTCCATGCACAAAACACTTACCTCGCTTGAATTTTCTCTCATCACTCAAATATCATTTTTTTTTTGCAATGTCTTTCTCATCCAAACTCATACAAGGGTCACCATAGGCTTGATAGATTCCTACATCGCCACCCTATGTGAGTCAAGGACATATGTTAATCATGAGTAATTTTCAGGGTTGTTCTGTGGCTTTCGGTTGGTAGGATTTAGATGTGAAAAATTATGAGGTTGAATGAGGAGGGCTTGACTCTTTTTGAAGCAAAATTGCATTAATTTAATTTTCACTTAAATATGGTCTACTCATTAATCCCCATAGTATCAATTCAGCTCCATCATCATGAAAAGTAATGAAAAGTTTACACCATTCATCATTTCAGCATAAAAAATGTCAATCTTCTCAAACATGATTTTCTTGAAAGATCCAGATAGGCACAGATTTCCACCTCAATTAGAAGCTCCAGAAAAGGCATAGCTTCACCTGTCTTGAAAGCTCCAAAAAAGGCACAGCTTTCAGTATAATGAATTTATTCAGCAGCAAACACATCTCTTCATAATTTAATTTTCCACCCAATGTTTCACAGAATGTGGTATCACAACACAACATAGCTTCCCCCACACTTAAGCTCAACTAGATTATGCAATTTCACTTCAAGAGTTGGTTGTATAGGAAAAATTAGCTTGTAATGTGGCTAACCTAACAGGATGTGCATGGATTATAAGGGCTACAAGGATTAAATATTCAAGGTAGGCCATTATAAAAAAGGATTCTTTGAAATAGGGGCTTTAATACCAAACAAATTCCTCAATCATTTAAACATAAGTACCACAAACCCTCATGTTTTGACAGGAATAGATCAAATTCTGGTTAAATCTAGCATGGTTTGGTTCTCTCAAGAATTGAGTTGAATGTAAAGAATATGAAAATAATGGTTCAGAAGCCTCACAATAAAGTGATTTCAAATATAAAGACAGTGAGATGTGGCATGGGATTCAAAATTCATTGTACTTTTCATGAAATTACTAAATATTTGAACTTGAAACAAAGTCATTTTCAGCATTCATTTAAGCTCAGTTTCATGGGATAAATTGTTTCACTCATTGATATGCATTTAAAAATTGTGATGAGCATCATTTTAGCTCAAAAATATCAAAAAAACAAGGAAAATTGAAAAAATAAACACACAAAATTTGAAAAAAACACGAATTTTTTTTGTTTGTTTGTTTTTTAAACAGGAAATAAAATTAAAATTACTAAACTAAAAGGTTCCCTCCCCCACACTTAAAATATTTCATTTTCCTCAATGTGAACCTATGAGATGATATATGCACATGAAATGCAGAATTTTTAAATAGGACAAATAATATAAAAGTGAAAGGGTTAGGAACAGCCTGATGTGATCAAGTGATGATGGGGTCATGCAGTGTGATAAAATCCACTGCATCAATAGGAATTCCCTCAATGTATCTCTTCAAACGTTTCCCATTGACTGTAAAGCTCCTTCCAGTGTCCTCTTGTGTGATCTCCACTGCACCATAAGGAAAAACAATAGTCACAATATAAGGACCTAACCATCTAGAATGAAACTTACCAGGCATCAGCTTGAGTCGTGAACTATAGAGAAGGACTTTCTCTCCAACAGGAAACTCCCTTTGTTGGATCATTTTGTCATGAGATGCATTTGATCTTTCCTTGTAGAGCCTTGAGTTCTCATATGATGACAATTGAATCTCCTCAAGCTCTTGAATTTTCAACTTCCACTGAATTCCATCTTGGTCCAAATCCATGTTGCATTTCTTTATAGCCCAATATGCCCGATGCTCGACTTCCACTGGGAGATGACATGCTTTCCCAAAAACAATCCGAAATGGGGACATACCAATGGGTGTCTTGTATGTTGTCCTATAAGCCCACAATGCATCGTCCAAGCGCTTGCTCCATTCCTTCTTATTTGGCTTCACGGTTTTCTCTAATATTTGTTTCAGCTCACGATTTGAAACCTCAGCCCGACCATTTGTTTGGGGGTGGTATGGTGTTGATGTTTTGTGTGTCACCCCATACTTCTGAAGGAGGGAAGAAAAATTCCTATTGCAAAAGTGTGTCCCTTGGTCACTGATGATGGCATTTGGTACTCCAAACCTACAAAAAATCTGTGCTTTGAAAAAGTCCACAACAACACGAGAATCGTCAGTCCTGGTGGCCTTGGCCTCCACCCATTTACTCACATAATCAACAGCAACCAAAATATACAAAAAACCAAATGAACTAGGAAAAGGACCGATAAAATCAATGCCCCATACATCAAAAATCTCACAGAATATTATGGGTTATTGGGGCATCTCATGTCTCCTAGAAATATTCCCAGTGTGTTGGCAACGAGAGCATGACTTACAAAACACATGGGCATCATGTAATAAACTATGCAAATATAATCCAGAGTCCAAAACTTTCCTAGCTGTCCGTTGGGGTCCAAAGTGTCCACCACATGCAAGTGTATGACAGAATTTCAAAACAGACTCAAACTCATGATCATGAATACACCTCCAAATAACTTGGTCACTACACATGCGCCAGAGGTAAGGATCATCCCAAACATAAAATCTTGGCTCACTCTTTAATTTTTGGACTTGATGTTTCTTTACGTTTGCAGGGATTTTAGAGGCAACAATGTACTTAACTAAATCTGCGTACCAAGGATGCGTACCTGAGATGGAATAAATATTCTCATCGGGGAAAGTGTCCCGAAGTGGTACCTGGTCCAAGGTGTCATCCTCTAGTGTGTGAGTAAGCCTACTCATGTGGTCTTCCAAAAAATTCTCTGGACCATTCTTGTCCTTTATCTCAATATCAAATTCCTGAAGAAGGATCATCCATTGAATCAGCCTGGGCTTTGCATCTGGCTTCTTTAGGAGGTACCTCAAAGCTGTATGGTCAAAAAAAACAACTACTTTAGAGACCAATAAATATGAAAGGAATTTATCTAAAGAAAATATGACTGCAAGAAACTCCTTTTCCATGGTAGTGTAGTTTGATTGGGCTGAATCCAGTGTCCTCGATGCATAGGCGATCACATGTGAACGTCCCTCCACCCTCTGAGATAAGACTGCTCCAACCGCAAAGTTGGAGGCGTCACACATAAGCTCAAAAGGAATCTCCCACCGTGGGGGATGTATGATCGGTGGGGTGGTCAGACACTTCTTTAGATCATCAAATGATACCCTGCACAAATCATCAAAATTGAAGTCAATATCTTTTTGAACCAATCGAGATAAGGGTAGAGCGATCTTACTAAAATCTCTGATGAAGCATCGATAAAATCCTGCATGCCCTAGGAAAGATCTAACATCACGCACACATGAAGGATATGGTAAGGATGAAATAATATCTACCTTTGATCTATCAACCTCTATCCCATGTTTTGACACTACATGCCCTAATACAATGCCATGCTCTACCATGAAATGACACTTTTCAATGTTCAGGAACAGATTCTTCTCAATACAATGATTCAATACATCTCCCAAACTATTTAGACATTCATCAAATGAAGATCCATACACTGTAAAATAATCCATAAATACCTCCATGCAGGTCTCAATAAAATCAGAAAAAATACTCACCATGCATCTTTGGAAGGTACCTGGGGCATTGCAAAGTCCAAATGGCATCCTCCGGTAGGCAAATGTGCCAATGTGACAGGTTAATGTAGTCTTCTCCTGATCCTCTGGAGCTATAGGAACCTGAAAATATCCAGAAAATCCATCCAAGAAACAATAGTGTGTTTTCCCAGCTAGTCTCTCGAGCATTTGATCAATAAATGGGAGGGGGAAATGGTCCTTGCGAGTGGACTGATTTAGTTTCCTATAATCAATACACACACGCCAACTGTTTTGCACTCTCATTGGAACTAACTCATCTTTCTCATTTTTAACAACAGTAACACCACTCTTCTTAGGCACAACCTGAATTGGACTTACCCACTGAGAATCTGAAATGGGAAAGATTATACCTACCTCAAGAAATTTCTCAACTTCTTTTTTAACAACTTCCAAGAGGGTGGGATTGAGTCTCCTTTGTGGTTGTCTCACCGGTTTAGCCACATCATCCAAGAGAATCCTATTCATGCAAATGGAGGGGCTAATACCTGATATGTCTGCCAATGTCCAACCAATTCCCTTATGTTATCTCTCAATAGATTCAAAAGTTTTTCTTGATGTTAAAAAGAGAGATTGTTAGAAATGATAACAGGTAATCTATCACCGCTCAGCAAGTATGCATATTTAAGATTTGGGGGCAATGGATTGAGTTCCAATGTAGGGGGTGATGTATGGATGGAGAAATTGATGCAATAGACATATCTGCACAATGAACATCAGTATCGAAACATAAATCATCATAATCATATAATAAAGCACCAAATCCATCAGCATACTCAATAGCCATGTCATAATCAGAGTCCACATGATCAAGATCAGAATATGAATCCATTTCAAAATAAAATCTTAGAGATTCTTGTTCATTAGAAACAGGTGTGGAAGTTCTCTTAGACATTAAACCAGAACCAATACTCATAATATCCCTAAGCATAGGACAATCAAAATCCATTGAATTTTTACTTGGTGGTCCAAAATGGGAGATAACAAAAGCAGAATGGTCCTCAGAGGGGTACTTCATGGAGTCCATAACATTAAATATCACAACTTCATCCCCAAATTCCATGGAAAGTATACCCTCATTGATATTTATGATAGTTTTTGCAGTTTTGAGGAAGGGTCTACCTAAGATAATGGGGGCATGAGAACTTACTTGATCATCATCCATGTTAAGCACGTAGAAATATGCTTGGAAGATCATGTCTCTTACCCAGACAAGTACATCCTCAAGGACTCCCACTGGATATGTTGTAGCTCTATTTTCCAACTGCACCACTACACCTGTTGGCTTCAACTCACCAACCTGCAAGGAAGAGAATACAGAGTGAGGCATCACATTTATGGAAGCTCCCAAATCACAAAGAGCATCAGAAAAGTGCAACTCCCCTATGGTACATGGGATGGTGAATGTCCCGGGATCCTTGCACTTTTTTGGTATTGCTAGAGTTGGTGTAATGAGTGCTGAGACATTCCTTACAAGGTTGATCCTCTCATTTACCTTGAGCGCTCTTCGATTGGTGCAGAGTTCTTTTAAGAATTTGGAATACCTAGGGATTTGCTTAATGGCTTCAAGTAGAGGAATGTTGATCTCCACATGCTTGAATGTGTCCAAAACCTCATTTTTTATTGCTTCTTTATCCATCTTCTTGGTTTGAAAAACCCTGTTGGGAAAGAGAAGGGGTTTATGAGGAACATCATCAATCTTTTTCTTACCTTTATCTTTCTCCTTGGATTGCTCATCAGTTGGTTTGGAATGCGGCTTCTATGGAGTAGAGGTGAATCCCGGTGGAATGGTAGGTCCAGATGTATTGTTCATTTGCTTCCCACTTCTCAATGTGATGGAACTGACATTCCCCTTTAGATTTGGAGTGGGTTGGGAAGGTAGATTTCCAGAATTCTTACTTACAAGTTCATGGAGGGCGGTGGCAATCTGGCTCATTTGAGTCTTCAACTCCCTCAGCTCCGAACATTGACTCTTCAGCTCATTATGTTGATTAAGAAAAATTTGCTTCAAAATATCATCAGTATTTGAATCTACCTTTGGTGGAGGATTCCCTTGTTGTTGGCTTGTTGATGTTTGAGCTTCAAATCTCCTTTGGGGTTGTTGGAAACCCTGCTGGTAAGGCGGAGGCAGTTGGAAGTTTTGTTGAAAAGGGGGCCTTTGTTGTTGTCCAGAGCCATACCTCATGTCCGACTGATCTTTCCACCCTTGGTTGTATACTGGATCAAACTTCTTTTTCGGATATGTTTGTTGTTGCTGCTAAAATGGTCTCCCTGAGAATACTGTTGCGCAATCCTCTCTCTCTTGTAGTTGTGGGAAACTGTCAGTTGGGTGGCTTGTCTCAGTGAAAATGCCACAAGGCCTTGAAGGAGGGGGTAGAGATGTCTTTTGTGCCAAAGCAATTTGCCTCACCACAGCTGTCAATTCTTCTAACTTGGTATCAATCAAATGACTCTCAAGAGAAGAAGGACTTACCTAATGTACTCCCCTGACATGTGGTGTACCTCGATCAGCAAATTGTTGTGAGTTTTGGGCCATCTTGTCGATCAATGCACGTGCAGCTACTGGTGTCTTGTCCACAAATGCTCCTCCAGCTGCAGCATCAACCATGCTCCTCTCCATGGGTGTGATCCCTTCGTAGAAGTATTGGATGATGAGTTTCTCACTGATTTGGTGATGCGGACAGCTTGCGCACATCTTCTTGAATCTCTCCCAATACTCATACATTGACTCCACTTGTGATTGCTTGATCCCCGAGATCTCCTTATGAATGGATGTTGTCCTTGATGCTGGAAAAAATATCTGCAAGAAAATACGTTTCAAATCGTTCCAACAAGTTACATCTTCGGGTTGTAAATAATACATCCAATCTTTCGCAGCTCCATCAAGTGAGAATGGGAATGCTCTTAATTTAATTTGATCTTCAGAAACATTTATTGGTTTCAAGGTTGAGCAAACCACATTAAATTCTTTCAAATGTTTATTGGGATCCTCACCAGGGAGTCCATGAAACTTTGGAAGTTAGTGAATTAACCCAGATTTTAGTTCAAAGTCCTATTCGAGATTTGAGTATGCAATGGAATTTGGTTGATAGTTAATATCAGGTGCAGCCAATTCTCAAATGGTTCTATTAATTTCATTTCCATTATTTCCAGTCATTGTTTCCTCTTTTATGTTTGAATTTGAATTGCTTCCAATTTCTATGTTTCCAGAAGAGAGGAATTCACCAACAGGTTCAATATTGAAACTTCTCATAGACTGAGAATGTCTGATTCGAGCCCTAAGTCTATGTTCAATCTCAGGGTCAAGATCTAAGTGATATTCAGGATTAGTTAATGTCATAAATCAAATAAAAATTAAAAGAAAGTGATTGGACCATAGTAAAATAAAAATTAGAAGTTGAGTTGATGGTTCAAAAAGAAAATAAGAGGATGAAAAAAATGAAAACTTGAGAAAGGGTAAAGATGAAAGAAAGAGGTGAAGAAAATAATAAAATTAAAAATAAAAAAATACCTCTAAATGGTTGAATAAATTACTTGCCTCCCTGTAAATGGAGCCAATTTGATAGAGCGCTGTCGTGGGTGCCCTCAAATGATTAATGTGATTTTGGGGTACTTAGGTGTAGTAGAGTGGCTGACCAAGGTCATCTCTCAAAGGAAGAAGTTAATTTAACAACTTATTAAAGGTATTCTAAAAATAAAATAAAATAGAATAAAATAAAAACACTACTTTAAAGGATTGGGGTTTTTTATAGTTTATAAATCTAGAAGAAGTTTTCTGGAAGAAGATTGTATATTTTTTTTTGTTTTTTGTTTTGAAATAAATTTCGATTAAAATGACACAACAAGAAGATGTTTTTTTAGATATCTATTTTAAAAGGCGTAATCGATCTAACTCTACCTATTCATTCACTTATTAATAATTATCATTTAAATCAATATCCACTTAATTATGATCCCCTAATTTGTTATCCCTTGAACTCTATGAGAGTTAACTTAACCACAAAGATGAAATTACTTAAACCCTAGGCTAGCTTCGGAACACGCAATCGCAGCACCCTTCTTTGACTGTTGTTCTAAGGTTAGCTTATGGTCAGTGGTTAATTAGGGCACATATCCATTATGGAAATGAGGATGAATTGTGTTTAGGGATTATATTTTAACTCTACAAATTTATCCCGTATGGTCTTGTATTACCGATTAAGATCGCACTCTCACAATTTACACAAAATCTCGACCTCGCATGTTTTGTATTAATTGTTCAATTGCTTGCTTTGTTTCATGTAATTTAAAAACACAATTCATGGATCATATTATGTGAATTACAGTAGATCATTTATTCAAAATAATTAAATTAAGAGGGTAGAAGATAGATCGATTACTAAAAGACTACTCTTCTATGGGTGGCGTAATCATCGTAGAAGCGTTTTGCATGTGCAAAGGTTTATAATGGGTATAACCCAATAACGCTTCTACTCAAGAATTCCAGCTCAAAGAGAAAGATTAAGAGAAGAATGAATTTAAACAAAACATAATAAAAGATAATAAATAAAAGAAGAACAATGAAGTTTACTACACAAACAAAATCATTACAACATGAAGGAGAAGAAGAAGGCTTCGTCGAAGGGATCCTTGCTTCAAGAGCTACCCTTATTGAAATGGTTGATGAATTGGAGTGGGTACACTTCTCCTCTGCCCTCAACTTCCCAATTCATGAACCAACCCCTCCAAATGAGAAAAACTCAAATTTATAGAGGAGAGGGGAGGAGAGGTTACAAGTGGTTTCAAGTGTGAATGTGGAAATTCGGCCAAATATTTTATTCCAACTTGAACCGCCCATTTAACCACCAAAACGCGTGAATTGTCTGGCCTTCCAGAAGGATAATATGTGAGAATATGGGTCCTCTATCTCCTCTAAAAATTTGTGCTTAATCCAGGACCATATGAAAGAGTTATGGCCGAAATACAGAAGCTTCTCCATTCTAGAGAGTCCAGCCCAACTTTGAATTCATGGCCCATTTCAACAACCAAATACACTCTTCAGCTCTCGTGTCCTAAATAAAAGTTGTATATAATTAAGGTAGTAAAACTTTTAAAAAAATTAAAATTCAAATAATAAATATAAAAATATTTATCTTCAAAATACTACAGTGAACTATAAAGGGTAAAACTGGAATTTTCATCAAATATTCAAATGAATGATCTAATCCCAAATACTTTGTAATTAAACATATTTAATGAAATGTGAGGAAATTATATCATTTATTATCAATAAAATATTCAATATAATATTGTTTTATCATGACCCATGTACACTATTTTCCTCCCATGATGCAATTGAAAATATGACATCTGTTGTTCGCAAATTGGACATGATTTATGCCCTTTAACACTGTATCCAGACAAATTTTCATACGCTGGGAAGTCATTTATAGTGAACAGAAGCACTGCATACAGTTGAAAATATTCCATTTTATAAGAATCATACACCCTAATACCATCAGCCTATAACTGTTTCAAATCATCAATCAACGGTGATAAGTAAACATCAATATCATTCCGGGTTTCTTTAGACCAGAGATCATTATACTCAACATGACATATTGGCGCTTCATACAAACTTCAGGGGAGAGGTTGTCAATTACCAATAAAACAGGCCATGAACTATATGTGCTACTGAGGGTTCGGTATGGATTCATTCCATCTGTGCACAACCCTATTCTGAGATTTCTAATTTCATTTCCAAATGTAGAATTCTACGCATCAATTTTCATCCATTGTGGACAATCAGCTGGATGACGTATTTTTCCATCACATACCTGCTAATCAGCATGCCATCTTAACCTTTTTTCATCATGTGAATTAGCAAATAAATGTTTGAAACAATGAATTATAGTAAGATACCGAAATACCTTTTAAGAGATCTTTGTAATATCTACATCAGCCTGTGATTTGTGTTTCACCTTATACCGTGATGTCCCACATTTAGGACACTCTAACAGAAATTCATATTCCTTCCTATATATAATGCAGTCATTCGGATAGGCATGTATTTTCTTGTATCCCAATCCCATTGGGAATAATATTTTCTTGGCCTTGTAATGTGAATCTGGAAGATCGTTATCTTTTGGAAGAATGTCTTTCATCAATTGTAGCAGCTCTGTAAAACTTCTGTCACTCCATCCATGTTTCGCCTTCAGGTTAATCAATCATAACACCACCGACAAAACCATAAAATCTGTACAACCAGGATATAATGGTTTTTCAGCATCACTATATAGACGCACAACTGTCGGTTCTATCTCAATTTGTTCTGCTACAATATCGTGAATCATTTCTTCATTCCATCGGAGTTACCATCTTGCGAATCATCATCATCAGAGACATTCCGTCCAGTTTCACCATGCCAAATACAAGGGCTGTAACTCGGATAAAAACCATGACAAATCAGATGATCTTTTGTGTCTCTACTTTTAAACTTCTTCATATTCAAACATTTTAGGCATGGACAGAAAAAAATGTCACTACTTGGAACATTTCGTTTAGAAAATTCCAAAAAGGCATCAACACCTTCCTCATATTCATTTCTCATTCGATGTGCCATAATACAACTTTTACTCTTTATTACCTATAACAAATATCAAAAATATATATTTTTTTAAGATAAGACAAATATATGTTTATATGGAAAAAATCATAATTTGAATGTAAAACAATTTTGAAATATAAAACAAATCTATGCGTATTTAAAAAAATATGCTTGAATGTTATTTTTAAAACAAAATATAGTAAGATATAACAGTTTTAAATTCCATTGAATCAAATAAAACCATGGCGCCTACAGTGGTTGATAGAAAATTAGAGAAAATGGTGTAAACTTGAGAATCAAATCATATTTAAAATAAAAATTCAGATGGAGAAAATAAAAATGTAAAGCCAATCATCACGGCACAATCATCATGTCATAATCTCAGAAACCACGATGCAGTAGTCAATCCCCCTGGACACCCCCCAACCCTCTAGATAGCCCCCCCCCCCCCCCCCCCGGACACCCCCCAACACTCTGGATAGCCCCCCCTTGATATCCCCCCACCCCTCTAGACAGCACCCCCCACCCCTCCTGGACACCACCCCCAACCCCCTACCCCCTGGACACCCCCCAACCCTCTGGACACCCCCCCCCCACCCCCCAGACAACCCCCAAAACCCTCTGGACAGGACCCCACCCCCATGGACAGCCCCCCACACCCACCCACCCCCTTGGACCCCCCCCCCCCAACCCTCTGGACACCCCCCCCCCTAGACACCCCCCACCCCTCTAGACAGCACCCCCCACCCCTCCTGGACACCACCCCCCACCCCTTACCCCCTTGGACAACCCCCTAGACACCCCTAACCCTCTGGACAGCTCCCCACCTCCCAGACAACCCCCAAAACCCTCTGGACAGGCCCCCACCCCCTTGAACAGCCCCCCCACCCCCTTGGACACCCCCTAGACACCCCCAACCCTCTGCACAGCCCCCACCCCCTAGACAGCCCCCACCCCTCTAGACAACACCCCCACCCCTCCTGGACACCACCCCCCACCCCCTACCCCCTTGGACACCGTTCTGGACACCCCCAACCCTTTGGACCCCCCCACCCCTTGGACAACACCCCACCCCTCTAGACAGCACCCCCACCCCTCCTGGACACCACCCCTGACCCCCTTGGACACCCCCTGGACACCCCCCGACCCTCTGGACAGCCCCCCACCCCCCGGACAACCCCCAAAACCCTCTGGACATGCCTCCACCCCCTTGGACAGCCCCCCACACCCACCCACCCCCTTGGACACCCCCACTAGACACCCCCCAACCCTCTGGATAGCCCCCCACCCCCCCCCGTACAACCCCCCAAACAATGGTTTGCATATAAAAACTAGGCATGATGAACAACTAAAAACACATGCATTTAATATATACTTCAGCATGAAATAGATGGAATTAAATATTATTAAATATGGCTACTTAAATGATCGTATGATAATTAAAAATAACCATTGATATTCAACTAGTCAAATGATCACAAGTTTTCTCGATAACTAATATTATAATGTGGTAATGGATAATCCTAGAAATCTTAAACATATTGTCAAGGCCTTGGCCAAGGCCTCAAAAAATACTAGGGTAAGCCCTCAGCAGAACTGATTTTTATTTGGAATCATGAGACATAGCGATGCATCGAAGGGCCATAGAGGTCAACAGCCATTACATTATATGTCTAATAGATTCTCATATAAAAGAGGATAAACATAAGCAACAACAACATATAAAATATCATTTCCGAATTCATACATTTAA
Organism: Viscum album; assembly: GCA_963277665.1. Lineage (NCBI taxonomy): Eukaryota > Viridiplantae > Streptophyta > Magnoliopsida > Santalales > Viscaceae > Viscum > Viscum album. The sequence continues at coordinate 269,886,580 of OY728167.1, read as the reverse complement.
TCAATAACCATTCTATGCAGTAATATAGGTGAATGAGATCATTAGTTGTCAATGACAACAAAAATTACCATCAATGTCGGGCATTCGCGAAACAAAAACAAACTAAATAGAAGTAGTTGAGGCTTACGTGAATATTTCGAGTCGATCTAATAGATCTGGGGATGATAAATAAGATGATGATGGAAAAAATAGGTAATAGGGTTCAAAATCGAAGAATCTTACCTAGTTTAAACAAAAAAATCGCAAAACATAAATATAGACTATCTGGGAAAAAAACAAATGAAATAAAGTCGTGGAAGGCTTACTTGAGTGTTGCGAGTTGAGCTGATAGATCCGAGGAGAGTAAAGATGATAAAAGATGAAGGAAAAATGATTTTAACACAGTGAGATCGACGAGCTGATTAGGGTTTACCACACGAGAGAGACGAGCCGCCGGACTGTCTATCGAAAAATCGTAAATGACAATCCACGGGGCTTGTTAATTTTTTAAATTTTTTATAACGTCGATTATTTAATAACTTGCGTTATAAACTGTCTTTTTACATTTATAACATCGGTTATTATAATAACCGACATTAAAAATGTATCAGATACGGATTTTTTTACGTCGGTTATTTTATAACCGATGTAAAAAAATCGGCGTGTTGTGTTTTTACGTCGGTTATAGAATAACCGACGTAAAAAAAACATCAGAAATCAAAGTTTTTTACGTCGGTTATTTTATAACTGAAGTAAAAAAATTTTCAGGTTGTTTTGTTACGTCGGTTATCAAATAACCGAAGTCAAAAAGGTCTCAAAATCTGCTTTTTTTACGTCGGTTATTTTATAACCGACGTAAAAAACACCGCGCTTTGGTTTTTTACATCGGTTAATTTATAACTGACGTAAAAAACAAACGCACATGATTGGTAACGTCGGTTATTAAAATAACTGACGTTAAAAATTTACTCACCGCATTTTTTACGTCATTTATAAAATAACTGACGTAAAAAACCACATTTCACAAATTATCACGTCGGTTATATATAACCGATGTAAAAAATGGTGACGTAAATAACATTTTCTTCACTAGTGACACATCATGTAACCTGAGTAGAAAACATGTACTCCAAAATCCCCACACTGGGTATGTACTTCTACATGGATAAGGTACACTTGGGGTATTTCCATATACTACTACATATCCACATCACACCCACTACAGGTCTTTGGAACACCTGGGGTCTGGCCGTGTACTATTATACAACCATGTCACCCTTACATGAGGTGTATCCTAAGTACTCAACGACATGACCATGTCCTACTACATGGTATATACGAAGATGAAAAAAGTATTTTCCCAAACACTACATACTATATAAACTAGAATAACACATGGTGTTTGTTATTAAAACTAAACACCATGTTATTGGGATTTCTTGAATGAAAACCCCTAAAATCATCCCAAAACCCATATTTTCCCTTAAATAGGTACAAATAAACCTGTAATGGGTCCCCAAAAATCATAATAGGGCTTTAAAATAAAAAAGAAATGACATTAAGGGGATATAAAACTAAAAATGAAAATATTTCCTACATTTGGGGGGAGACTGTGGATTCTTTGGGTCAAAATTCACACCCAAAATTCATTGCACCCTGATCCAGTCTCGATCACCACCATGGATGGAGTTCAGAATCACATCATTCCCCCTTCCCCCTCAGTCTGGTCGTCACGTGAAAGGGGCAGCCCTACCCCTTCTTTCATGGGTATGATTTAAATGGGAGGGGGATTGTATAATTAATTATTTATTTAAATTTAATTTAAAACCCATTTAAAAATATTTTCTTGAGTTGAAATACTAGAAAGGGCTTCACAACTTGCCTAAGAACACCCCCCCCCCCACCACCCGCATTCTGAACCCAACAATAGAGTCATAATCTCAATATGATGCTCCGATCAAAATATATCATCTTCCAAACCCAAGAAAATAAATTAAAATTTAATTAATTAGTATTAAATACTATATGAAAATTTAAATGGATCTGATTTCTCCCATACTCTTTCTCTAGTGTAACAACCTATTCTGATATAAATGAGGTGATGAGAAAAGTTTTATGTGATCATTTAGAAGTTTAAAATGATAATTTTACCCCCCATGAACCTCTAAACCCAAAAAAATAAATTATTTCCCACTTTCACAATATAAAAAAACATAGGGTTTTACAATATCCCCACCATAACACTCCTTATTCTTGAGAAGTCTTCATGGAAGAAAATGTACCATGATTTCACCCAGTGCATCTTCACAATTAACATTATCTTGACCATAGAATATCCAGACCCATTGCATCCACAACTCTCCCAACATGATATACTTTCAACCATTAAAGATATAATACCCGCACCATAAGAGTACCCTTATCATCACCCTATAACCAATACCAACATCTGTGGCATGTTCTCTGTCCATCAGTAAATGTATTGACTAGATGTGGGAAACTTTGTCAAACAAGAGCATCAACACAAGAACATCAGCCATCCATTCTCACCAATCCTAGAATGGAAACCTATGCATTCCATAAACCAATTTAAATGAGTATTTCACCCTCCAATATCCTTTGGTGTCCTCTACACCATAAATATTTCCTTACACCTCTTCTTGAGAACCGAACTCAACAGGTCCACTATGGCTACACCACTTTGATTTTCTCAATATTCAAACAAAACCAATGGACCCACACATGGTACAAATGACACTATTCATAACTGTGATACTCGTTCACTAACCAAACAAGGCATTATCCCAGAATTCATGCCAAGAACCATTATAATTCTGAAGGTAGAGTGATTATCCAAAGAACCTCTCATGGGATATCATGCTCACCCAAGCCACGAACCATGAACCTAGGCTAATGAACCTAAACCAATAACCATGATACTCACATAGGTCTAGTACAATAAGTTGGATCACCCACAGTACTCCACTTCAAAATCAAGCATTACTCCTATGCCAAAATTAACCACATGTTTAACCTCCATTTGGTGTTCTTCCAAGTTAGGAGAATCCATCCATTCTATCACCCAAATATTAAAATTCATCCAAAAAATAAGGAAAAGAACCCTATTAGTCCTAGCCTAGAAATATCACCATGATACTAAGGAACTCTAGGTGTCACACATTCCAAGTCTCAAGTACTCAAGGTGATTTTTGACAAAAGAAAACCAAGTCATCTTCAGGACTATACCATAAACTTAATTACACCACCCAAGCATGAATCTCAAAAGCTATCACATACCCATGATTCAAAAACTTGAGCCAACCCCTCTCATGGGTTTCCATCAATCATTGTAAAAACACTAATTCAATAAACAATGAATTGCATCTAAATGTCTCTATGTATCCCACAAAGTCCAAAAATTAGGTCTCATTGATGGTCACACCTCATGGGACACAATCCATATTGTTGTCTCAATAAACCACATCATCAAAAAATCTAAACCACTCACTCAATGTTTTCATTAACACATAACATACATCATATTACAAAACTGTTAGCAATCAAGAACTAATTATCAATATGCATACACCTTTGAGACTGGTTCCTGTAGAACCACACACCCACTGATCATCACTATCATAACCTATGACATCTTCCTAGGAAATCCATACCAACGAACAACAAAAATGAAGCTTGGTTAGATATAATAACATTCCAAGGTATATGGGAAAAATAATATAGTGTTTTAATAGAACATTAATTAACTAGACCTATAGGGTATATTGAACTAAAATCTCCCTAAGGTGGTCCATATCCTATAAAAAACCATCTCCCAATTCATTTTAGTAGAGTTTTATTCCATGTTATACGGGGAATCTCAATATAGGTTATTACTAGAACTTTGAGTATCCAAACCTGATCATGATAAACCCACTAGTGGTTTATCACTAAGTAATAAAATTCCTCCATTGACCTATTAGGGTCACTCTATGTCCCAAACACTAAGGGACTTTTTCATAGTCATCACCAGTGTCTCACCATAGATCCACATGACCTACCATCATAGGGAAATATACATATATATATATATTCTCCCGGTTGAGTAGAATGCCATAAAGTACATATATGGTAAAATTTGATATGAGTATTTTCTTAAACTTTAATAAAATGATCCTTTCATATGTTATAAAATCTTATAGGTAGGTATACATATAATGGGGATCCTACATGCCAATTGATGATGCATAAGATTCCTCTTGTCTCTATAGTCCAAGATCTAAATCACAAGGATCTGGATTTTTCCGAATAGGCCAAGAGAAAAAAATCTAGTATAAATCATAAATATCAAACCTCATGTCGGTCGCACGAGGTGAAAATCATATCAATCATAACATCAAAAATCCATAACATAAATCCATATCCTTGAAAACTAGACTTCCTACCAGTGAATGTGTGTATAATGTACCAGTTCGGTATCAATCATAGGTTCCTCCACAGTCCTATATCTCTTAGCTACCATGTCACAAATATTAAGTAAAATAAAATAGCACTGATACCACATTGTAATTTCCTGGTCCAGAGTCCACTTGATAGTTTCCCTAGACCGGTTCACCACATGTACTCCAGAACACATCCGCATACACTACAGGTTTTTTAAAAGAAAAGGGGGTATAAGGTTGAATTATAAAGAGAATATAACCCAATATAAGAGTGAATAATAAAATATAAATAAACCAAAAATAATAAACATCATAGTTTGTGGAAAACATAAATAAATTGAAACAAAATCTAGTATAATAAAATGAAATTATACATACAAACCCAAACAATCATTCTCACATACAAGAACTGATCACCTACTGGGATGGCGACATATATAGGGATAAATAAAAGTAATAAATAACAAATATATAAGGATATACTGTCAACTCTGATCCATACCACAATTCTAGTACCAAATACTCTAAAGCTTCTCCAACCCAATCATGATATTCCACACAAATGTTACTACTTGATCATGAAACCCTCAACCTCAACCCAATCTATCATTTAAATATTATAATCTTTAAATCAAACATAAGGCCTCCACATACACCAAGGTGAACATACAAGGGGTGACAAATTAATCTCATTGGGATACCATCAAAGGTGAACTTATAACCTACTTTCATAAGTTCGTGATCATTAAATATTCTCATACCAGGAGAGCTCAGTCAGAGGCAAAGCCATTGACCATTTATTAAAATAAAATAAAAGTGCCCCAAGAAAACACAAAAAATAGAAAGGACAACTACAAGTCATAAAAATCATACCCATCGCCACATCCATGATAGTATGTTTCCTCCACAGTAGCATATTCCCACTCTAAAATTTCATAATGCATCAGAATCTTGGCATACTTCCTTCTAAGGTTCAACTTCTCCAAATATATAAACTCCTTAAAAGACTGCATGCCCTTTGTCAAGCCAGAGGCCACCCCACCTTCCTTCCCAGAAGACCCGGTAGACACTGGATTTGGAAGATAGGTGTAGTCTTTCCTCAACCATCTTCAAGTTGGGGCAGACATGGATTCCTCCTTCCCAACCACCTTCTTCTTCCCACCCTGAAAAAATGTCATTGTTAGAAGGTCGGACCATGTTTCCAAGATTTTCCTTGCCGCTATCAGATACATCCCCCCATTTTATAGAAATATTCACCTCTTGATAAACCTTATTCACTCCCCTATCCTGCTGAAAGTGACTGTTCATATCAACCATAGCTAGACAATGTGTTTGTTCCACAAACTCAAGTGAATCATGAACTCTCTTCTTCATTTTATCTGTATCAGTTGTTGCATCCTTCTTTCCACCTTCATTCCTTGGAGTACCTCCCTCGCCAAGAGAGTTATTCTTATACTCCAAGTCATGAAAGTGATTTCCAGTGGAAAAATTTATTATCACACCTCCATCACCACCTTCCTTCCCTTGTAAATCTTCCACACCAACATTTAAAGCTCCAACTATTGCACCATACTTAAAATCAACAGATTCCAAGTTCACCCCATTCACAAGTTCTGGCCGCTTAGAACAGAATGTTTGAGACTCTTCTTCTGTAAATACCTTCTCAATGCCAAGATCACTCTTTAGGTGATCGAAGACCTACCTAACTGTCAGCTCTTGTGGCCTCTGGTGCTCTTCTTTCTGACCATAACCATCTTTGGTCTCCACTGCCCCAACCACATTCACCAAAGACTGCACCACCGCTACTTATTGTCCATTGGACACCGCAACCACACACACTCCCTATATTTGAGGGCCTTCCACAGGTTCATGAATTGAAGGAATACTTCCCAATGGAACCTCCAACTGTGGGAAAACTAAAGTTTGTGCACCACTGTCGCCATTTCCCATCCTCATCTCTCTTTTTCTATCCATGTTTTTGTTGTGACATACCATTTCAACAAGACCAAAATGACCGAAAGCAATACAATAATGCATCCACGATTAAAATATCACATCCTACTTCCAACGAAACTCCTACCCATCCGTAATCCAAACCTAGCTCATAGTAAATCGCACAACATCAATCTGAACACAGATCTGTGGACATATAGGGTGACATATCACCTTGGTTCGTCAATCTGATCAAAGGTATCGGCCTATCATGTTCCAAATCGCACACAAAATGGATGGATTTCGAAAAGAAAGTGGAAGACCAGGGAGACTCACCCATGTCGCCATCTTTGAGGGATCATGCCGCATGTGGTAGTCAAAACTCCATCGAAACAGAAAAAACAATTCTCCATTGCATCGAAGAGGAGCTATAAACCATGAAATAATAAAATCATCCTATGTCTCATAATGAATCATCAGATGACTCATGTTAATCAAACTGACTACCGCACGCTCTTGAAGATCCCAAGCATTGAAAAAAACTGGTCAAATTCATCCAATAAAGGGCGTTGATGACAAAACTGAGCTACCAATGTGAGATTACATAGATCTGTGGAACACTCAACCAATCCTCATGACTTTGAGGACCCATCCCACGATAATCTAAATATATGATATCATATTTCAAGGTATATCCTATAACCAAGATCCATATCCATGGAAGCACTCATATATTCCCTCAAAACTCTAGGGACCCATATTACGGTAGTCCAAACATCCAAGATCCTACTCCAAGTATACTCTTTTCACCTAGATCCATATTTTTGGTAGCTCCCATCAATATCCACATGACATTGAGAAACTATCCCACAATAGTCCAAATATCTTAGATTCTAATCTGAGGAAGATCATATCACTAAGACACAAATCCATGGAAGTTCTAATCTATATCCTCACAACTCTAGGGACCCATCTCATGGAAATATAAACATCTGAGCTCCTAATCCATGGAAAATTCTATCACTGAACTCTATATCCATTGAAACTCACATATGTATCCTCATGACTATTGGGACCCATCCCACGGTAGTTATAATATTCGATCTCTTAATTCAAGGAAGCTCATATCACTAACCTCTAAATCCAAGGCTTCTCCTAACTTTTGAGCTAAAAATACAAGGAAACTCTAACCATACAACATCATCCCTGATGGTGTAAACCAAGTTACAATGTAAATAAAAATAATATAAAATATATCATCGTCTAGAAAAATACCCACGTTCATCTCGATAATCTCAATCCCATTGGTCTTACACATCGGTTAAGTTTCCATGGTGTCACCTGCAAACATCGATACTGAAATACATATACCCACTCAGGGTCTTTATATCGATGGTAACCCACTTGGTTCTTTTAGGTAAAAACATAAGTGGAGGAATCCATCATAGGATCCTAAAAATCATTATATAATATAATTCATCCCTCTTGGGATCCTCTGGGCTAGAACATATGTGGAGACATCCCTCTTGGGATCAACGGTCACAAATAGTCTCTCAAGGCAACACCCATCTCTCTAGTAAAACACATTCTAAAACCCAATTTCTAACATCTCATTTCCTCGTATGCCTAAAGAGGAAAAAATCATGAGGGATATGGACTCATGACCATCCCTTTTCCAAGTCACTTTAGATTGTCCTGAACATCAAAAATATATGTCTCCTTGAGTCGCAGACTAGTCCCACTTGTGACACCCCGAACCTTTTTCATGTGTAATAATAATATTGTATGTTTTTACTTCATTTAATTTTTATACCATCCAAACAATGTTTTCAAAATAAAAACAAGTCATGTTTTTTTCAATGAAACACTGAAAATTTTACATTACAACAATGCCAAAAGATTCCTACTACCGTAGCATAGCTACTAATAGACCTATCAAAATCACAGGGAGACCACCAAATAAAAAAATCCCAAGAAAACAGTAAGGTTCCTTCAGATCCATCACGATAAAGATCATTATAGCTAGAACCACAACAATCATTCTAAGAATCAAAGGAATGATGAGCACCATCTTCACCAAGTTGTCTTAAAGTTAGAACACCCTAATCATGTTTTTATAAGGCCATAAAGAAAATTCAACCATTGCCTATTTTAGGTGACCGTTGAATTTATAGTGGCTATGAGACCTTATAGTTGTTGGGTGTTATGGTTATTTTATTTTAAGTATTTATTTATATTAATATTTCTAAGTGTTTTTAGTATGCATTAAAGTAATATATTTTGAACATGTTTGTAATTAAATATTTTTTAGATTTTGAAAGGATAATGTATTAAAAGTTTAAAAGGGATTTGAAATCATCACTATAGGAAAACAGTCATTTTGCGGCGTTTTTTTCGTGGTGGTTTTAAAAATCACCGCTAAATGTATTTCGGGCCGGAATTTCGTGGCATTTTTTAAACCGCCGCGAAAAAACTGCCGCTAAATGGCTTATTTTTTATTTAATTTTTTTAGTTTTATTTAATTTTTTTTAAATTTTTTTAAATTTTTTCGAGGATTAGCGGTAGTTTTTTAAAAAACCGCCATGAAATAGCAGCGGTTTGGGTAAAACCGCCGCGAAATGAAAGGAAAAAAAATAAAAAAAAACACGAGAAACCTCAAAATCACTAAAATGACGATAATTTTTTATCTAGGCATCTGTTGGAGCGCCACAACCAGTCAAATCGAATCTCATGAAGAGATCTAGAGGCACGTATAATCAAAACCATGAGATGGTCTAAGGTGCAGAAGATATGAGAGTTCTACGAAAGTTGAAAAAAGTTCACCAACTTCAAACGGTCATAACTTTCGCTCCGGGTGTCCGTTTGGGCTTTACCACATATCAAATCGAAGCCAGCGAAGAGAGCTACACACTAGTTCAACAAAACAAAGCTTTCGTCGTGTTTTTAGACCCCAAAAACCCCTCTGAAGGCCTCCAAAACCCTGTTTCTGTCACTGGTGTCCCGTCGAACATGTCTTTAAACAGACCTAACTTTCGATCGGCGTGTTAGTTCAGACTCCTCCACCTACCAGATCGTAGTTCGTTCCATGATCTTCGGTTTGACTGGTCGCGGTGCCCACATGGACTCTTGGATCATAAGTTATGACCTTTTTAGGGGGTATTGGGTTTGTTATGTTTTTCGATGCCTCGTTTCTAGCACCTGTTCCTTGTCAGTTTTTTTAAAACGGTCGTAACTTCCAATCCACTGGTCCATTCGGTCTCTTTCACCTATCAGCTCGAAGATCATTTTACGATCTTTGATTTGACTGGTCGGAGATCTGGAATTGACTCTCAGATCATAAGTTATCTTCGTTAATGTGAGTCCAATGTTTTTGTCACTTTATGACCGTTTTGATGGGTTTTAACGGTTGCTCCATTTATTACTGTTTATTTGGGTTTCTATGACTTGTTATCTTTATCAATGGTTTTTTGGGGGTAATTATGATGATTATGTTGAATTTTTAAGGGGTTTTCCAAAGTTGTCATGAGTTTTCATGCGTTCTCAGGCTTTCTAATGCTTCCTTCTTCATGCTTCTCCATCTGTTTTCATGCGTTTTCAAAAATTTTCATACCTTATCACGGCTTTTCGTACTTTTTCATGTGTTTCATTTATTATTTATTATTTATTATTTATAATATACTTTAATTTATTTATTATCTATTATTTGTTACTGGTTATTTCTTATTTATTATTTATATTTATTTATTATTTATTATTTATTATTTATTATTTATTATTTATTATTTATTATTTATTATTTATTATTTATTATTTATTATTTATTATTTATTATTTATTATTTATTATTTATTAATTATTATTTATTATTTATTATTTATTATTTATTATTTATTATTTATTATTTATTATTTATTATTTATTATTTATTATTTATTATTTTAATAATAATATTTTATTTTCTATATATTATATATTATATATTATATATTATTATTTATTACTTATTTATTATTATTTACTGTTTATTATTTATTATTTATTATTTATTATTTATTATTTATTATTTATTATTTATTATTTATTATTTATTATTTATTATTTATTATTTATTATTTATTTATTTATAATTATTAATTATGTGTTATTTATTATTATTATTTTTATTGTTTATTATTATTATCTATTATTATTATCTATTATTATTATTTATTTTTATTATTTATTATTTATTATTTATTTTTAATTATTAATTAATAATTATTTATTATTTATTATATATTATTTATGTATTATTATTAATTGTTGTTTATTATTTATTATTTAGAATTTAGAATTTTTTATTTATTATTTATTATTTACTTAATTATAATTATTAATTATGTGTTATTTATTATTATTATTACTATTTATTATTTATTATTTGTTATTTGTTATTTATTATTTATTATTTATTATTTATTATTTATTATTTATTATTTATTATTTATTATTTATTATTTATTATTTATTATTTATTGTTTATTATTTATTATTAGTTATTTCTTATTATTTATTATTTATTATTAGTTATTTCTTATTATTTATTATTTGTTATTTGTTATTATTTATTATTTGTTATTTATTATTATTTATTGTTTGTTATTTATTATTTATTATTATTTATTATTATTTGTTATTATTTATTATTATTTATAATTATTTATTATTATTATTTATTATTTATTATTTGTTATTTGTTATTTGTTATTTGTTATTTATTATTATTATTTATTATTTATTATTTATTATTTATTATTTATTATTTATTATATATTATTTATTATTTGTTATTTATTATTCATTATTTATTATTTATTATTTATTTACTATTATTTGTTATTTGTTATTTATTATTATTTATTGTTTTTTATTTATTATTTATTATTATTTATTATTATTTATTAATTAGTCTTTATTATTTATTATTTATTATTATTTATTTATTATTTATTATTTATTATTTATTATATGTTTATTATTATTTATTATTGTTTATTGTTTGTCATTTTTTTGAGAATTATTGTTTTTCATTTATTATTTATTATTTATTATTTATTATTTATTAATTACTTTTTATTATTATTTATTATTTATTATTTATTATTTATTATTTATTATTATTTATTATTTATTATTTATTGTTTATCGTTTATTGTTTTTTATTTATGGTTTTTTATTTATTATTTATTCTTTATTCTTTATTCTTTATTCTTTATTATTTATTCTTTTAATTTATTATTTATTATTTGTTATTTGTTATTTGTTATTTGTTATTTGTTCTTTATTCTTTTAAATTTGTAATTTTATTATTTTATTTTCTTAATTTTATAATTTATGTAAATATTGTTATAATTTATTTGTTATTTATTATAATAAACAGTAAATAATAATAAATAACTCAATAAATAACTAATAAATCAATGATTAGTAATTATTAATTATTGGTAATTAATTATTGAGTTTATATAAATTAGTTATGTATTATTTGTTTTTTCAATTAGTATATATAAGTATATTAAATTCTGTTTATTAACCACATGATGAGCTTGCTAGAGTGGTAAAGTCTTTGGAAAATATGTAAGAGGTTAGGGGTTCAAATCTCACCAAACACGGTATTTCTTTATATTGCATGTGCATGGGCATGTGATACGAAATAAATAAATAAAATACGAAATAAATAAATACAATAAATAAATAAAATATGAAATAAATAAATAAATAAAACAAAATAAATAAATAAAATAAAATAAATAAATAAATAAATAAAATGTGAAATAAATAAATAAATAACTAAAATAAATAAAATACGAAATAAATAAATAAATAAATAAAATAAATAAATAAAATACGAAATAAAAACCGCCGCGAAATAAATAAAAACCACCACGAAACGTTCTTCGGCGGTTTTGAAAACTGCCGAGAATAGTTTCCCGACTTCCCATTTAGCGGCGGTTTTAACCGCCGCTAAATGATCATTTTGTCGTAGTGCATAACCCCTGTGTTTTAAAGAAAATACCAAGAGAAGTACACACAAGTTACTTCTTGATTTTTGGTACAAAGAAATATTTTTTTGAGTTAGAAATCATACTTTGGGAAAATAAAATCGATGAATATGGTTGTTTTTAGTGTAATTAGTGATTTATGTACTTAAGTATTTCAAACGTTTTAAAAAGCTACCTTTAGATTTTTTCATCCTTCGATTAATAAAAACAAGGTTTCAATTAAAAATATGTTTTTGATTTTAAATATAAAACTAATATGGTATTTTTTAGGGAATATTAAACTTTGATTTTTGATTTTGAACTTTTATGTTTTAAAAACTAAAATGTTCAGAGAACTAATGTAAATAATAGTTTTAAAGGTTTTGAATAACCATAAGAATACATTTATGTTAATTGTTTTTTTAAACATCTTTATATTGTTTCATAATATTTTATAAAAGTAAACTCTCTCCTTAATAGAAAAAAATATACCTTATGGTCATCCCTCTAGCTGGGACAAAGGAGGAAGCTCACACTACTGCAGGAGTACTCGGTCGAGCCTAGACCATTCAGCCTCAGAAAAGGATAGCTACGGGTGGGTGTGTGCACACACCTACCAGCGCACGGAGGAACTAAGAAGTGTGCCACCGTGTGGGGAGGCATGACGGAAAGGGTGGGCGTAGAAGTGCACCCATAGAGACCCGGTACGAGGCGGTACCTGGGAGGGGGGAGGGGGATTTCTGATCTTATTTTGGAAGCTCCAGGCTTATAAATCCAACCCGAAATCCTCCCCATTTCGATGTGGGGTAGACTTTTTAGAGGGAGATCGTGTCACAGTCGTATGATCTAACCGTGCAGAACATGGACCATCTGATTGGCCTGTCCTGCGAATCCACACCGTCGTGGTTTTCCTCTTTGTTTTTTATCAACCTTTCGACCCAGTAAGGATCTAATCTCAGCAATTCAATCCATTTTAAAATCACTCATCGCTCGAAGCCGTCTAATCTGAGATGCGTCTTGATCTCAACCATTAATCCTTTTAAAAAACCCTGTGGATGCACCTCAGCCGCTGGATCCATTTTCGGCTAATCATAGCCATCCATTCCTTTCCACACCTTATCCCCATCACCTTCTTCTTCCTCCCACCTTAAGTCATACCATTAGTTGTGGCTACACTACTTTCTTCGGGTTTTCTACACCTGTGACACCACCTTTCTCCATGGTGGCCCTCCTTCCTCCTCTTTTTCCACAAGACCGAACACACTAGGTCTTATTTTAAACCTAGGTGCCTCTGTTTTTCCTTGAAATTTGACCTTAAATATATGATTATATATAGTTTATAAATATAACCTTATGGAACCAAGAACCCTACGGGTTTTCTCCTTCCAGCACCTCCATCGACCTTTGTTCCTCTTCTCCTTCTTCTTCGAACTATGTAAGGGTCCTAGGTTAGTCTTGCTTTGTTTTTTTTATGGTTTGTATATATATATATATATATACATGAATATATATATATATATGGTTTTACTTATAACCTACTGATTTTATTGAATGATTTTATAAGAATGAATTCTTGTTTTTAAAATATGTTATTGTCATGTAAATCACGATATGGTTTAATGATTTTACCTAAAATTAGTTTCACTAAATATAGACAGGGATGTATATATATATATGTTCTTAAAAAATAATTACCATTTACTTTTATTTAAGGAAGAATAAATTCTACTCTAATGGAATTCATAATGAATTTGAACCATGCTAGGTTCAGTGGAGTTTTATGTTGATGAAATTATAAATATGTATGTATTTATATATATATATAGGTACTTATTTATGAAACAATCCTCGGTTTTACGTTGTGATTTTCAAATATTTAACTTTGGATTAAATTATGTTTTTATTATACGTATATTATCTATTGGAATCTAAAGTGTTTAAAATGAATCCTTAAGTACATACAGTTATATATATATATATATATATATGAATATTCTTTGATTCTGATATTAATATGGGTTCACAAAGGGTCATTAAAAAATTTATAACAAGCTTTTTGAAGTGTGAAAGGTTTTCAAGGATCAATTTGGAATTTATTTTAGTAATAAAAACCCTTTATAATATGTATATATATGGATTACATACTAATTTTCATAAGTTTAAATGGTATCGGTTATGTTAGTAAGTGGTGTTCTTGATTCTCATGCTTTTCAATTTATAACTTTGGGTTAAATAGTTATAAGTACCCTTGTGTAAGGTTTATACACGAACATGCATGGTAAATTGTGTTTATGCATTCAATACCTCATATGAAACAATTTATTTACATTTAAATGGTTTCTGTTTTCAACCTATGATTAATTTTTATCTATGTATGCTTATATATGATTTATCTGTTTGTCATTTCCATTTATTAGTGCATGATTTGATCATGGATAATATCTATCTTGATGTCATAAATATGTATTCTAATGATTTGAATGTTTACTACCTTGTAACAAGTGTTTTTAAAGTTATTATTTTATGTGATAAATAAACAATTTTTTATTTATTTATCACTTATGATAATTTATGAAATAAGAATTTAATTATTCAAAGTGGTATGAGAAATTTTGAATAAGAGGTAGTATTTAATTATTCAAAGTGATGGGGAAACTTTTCATAAAAGAAAGAATTTAATAAATCAAAGTGGTATAGGACACTTTGATTTAAAGACATTTAGATATATGAGGCATTCATTGGACATAGTAAGTGTCAGGTGGGGCCCGCTATAGCCCCTCGATGCATCGGTAGGTATCATGAGACAAATAGACGTGGAATTGGTTGTATACTTTCCTAATCTTTGATATGAGGTTTTGGTTGAGGCCTTAATCATTTTTAGAAGTCTTGGATGAGGCCTTGATGTAGTGTTTCAGACTGTCCGACATATGAAATTCCCTATGTTTATAATTTTAATTAACTAAGTGAATATTTGACTATTAGAATATACTGGGTTAAGATGCTATACTTATGAGTATCAAAAGAAGTAGATACACATGGCATAATGTTTATTCTGTACTCAGAAATTTATCTTCCAATTTATGATTTTTAGTTAGTAAGGAAAGAAATTAAAGTTATTATTTTATGCATAACTCTGATCATGTATAACATTCATTTGTAAATTATATACTTTCACTTTCTCATGTCACACTTAGTATAGTTAGAATAACTCTTGATTTATATGTTGCTCACCATATATTTTGTATAATCATGATTATGATTGGAACATGTTTTATTATAGCCATGTTAATGTTCCTAAAATTTTTCTTCGGTAATTCTTGGAAAATTGTTATGTTATGCTTCATGTATTTTAGTTTTCTTTAAGAAATGTTTTATGAATATTTTTAAAAGGAATGTTTATAAAAAAATTATTTGAAACACTAATTTTCAAAAAACCCTTACTAGGCATTCGTATGCTCACCCTACGTTTTCAATCTATTTTTACAGGTTTAGTATATTTGAGTTACAATGATTTGTAGATGATTTATAGAGTATTTTCTTTATAGTATTTAAAGGATTGTAATATTTTTATCTAGTTTTCCAGAACCTAAATTGCAAAGTTCTTCAGTAGTGAAACATGATGTGTAATTCTTCATCTTTTCTTTTATAAAAAAAATTACACACCATGTTTTAATGAAAACACACTGGATCCAGGGCAGTCTAGGGCCGGGGTGTGACATTTGGTATCCTAGTATCGGTTTAGACAACACTCGAAAATTATAAAAACATTAAAAACTTGATTATGTCTTATTAAGCAGAATCCTTCTTAAAATTTTCAAATAGAAGACAAAACAAGCCTTCTGTCTCTTCCAATGAAAATACTAGAGACCATAGTTTCTAGGTCATGTTTAGAAGGCTATTGGAATTTTGAAAACCTTCATTTATCATGTAATCACCTATACTTTCTATGCAAAAATCCTTGGGTAATTCAACTCCACTGAGGATCAGGCCTTGACTACTTCCTTATGATGACTGCACAATTTCTATTCTACGCATGTAAAGGAAATTATTTTTAGGGTTTATTTAAATGATTTTCCCTAGCTAGTAATGCTTCATCCCTAAAGTAATTTTAAGAGGTTGCACATTATGGTGACCTCTAAGCTGCGTACCTTTGTTAAATTATGACCTACGGACTTACTATTCAAGTTATAGACTTTGAAATTCTTGAGGATGAGTCTACCCAATTGCATTATAGGCATCATGTTTTGGCTGATGTTTCCCAAATCTATACACTCCATGATTTTCTCTATTGGAACTTTAGATTCCCACGTCCCATTGATCCATGTTTCCCGTGCTTCATTTGGACCAAAGAGTTCGATGAGTTTGGAACCATTTTAGGGATCTGCTTAACCAGAAACTGGGGAAATCTTCGACGTTAGTTGAACCTGGAAAGGGACACCATGGTGGAAGTCAGAAAGTCTGTGCTAGTGAGATTATGAGAGGGAACGAATAAATATGCAGCACCCTATTGAGTTTCATGAACTTTTTTTTCAATGGATAATATTATATTTTATGATGTGGTATTTTAATATACTTTTACAGAATAACGTCTATGTTATAATATGGTTATACCTTACTGAGTAAAACATGTAACTTGAAATTTTCAGATGGAAGATGTGGGTTTACCAACAAACCTCTTATCACTTCTTACTGAATTGCTATAGTTAATAATCATCAATTCATGTTCAGAAGACTACGACCCTTTTGTGAACCTAAGCATGTCTTGAAAATGCCTCTATAAAGTGTCCCTCAGATCAAATGTCCTCTGTTCCTACAAAAAAGATCACCACATCTATAACTGTATCACAAATTCACAATTTGAAGATTATAAGCAGATGGGGAAGTACCATGAAGGTCTCCTCCTAGGTTTCACCTTGTCTAAGAACTACCAAGATTTGGGGAAGTTTTGAGAAGCTTCATTGGAGAGTGACCTTTGAGTGACCTATCTATTATATGTCCTAAGTTTTACTATGTATGGGATGCTCTATGACATCAAATTTTTCAAGCACAATGTAGTTCGAGGGATTTATAGGGAACTAGCCCACTCTCAAATCTCTGATCTCCACACCTTTCATGCCTTCCTCTGGAAACTTGAATGCTTTATGAATAGGTATGATCCTACTTGGTCACAGTGTATATGGGCCAAGTAGGTTGAGGAATTAGAAAATAATCTGGGAATCCACCTGGGGACGTCAGCGGATTATCCGTCGTGGTGGTCCTGGTAATGGGGGACCTCGAGAGTGATGTATGTCTGGTTTTGCTGGTGGAAGTGTACGAGTGTTTTAGAATTTCAAGGATTAAATTCTTTTAAGGGGGGATAATGTGACACCTCAAACCTTTTTTAGGTGGAATAATAATATTTTATGGTTTTACTTTGTTTAATTTTCATACCATCCAAAAAATGTTTTCAAAATAAAAAAAAGCAGGTTTTATTCAATGAAACGCTAAAACGTTTACATTACAAAAAAGCCAAAATAATCCTACTACCCTAGGATACCAACTAAGAGACCTATCAAAATCACAGGGAGACCACCAAATACAACAAAAATCCCAAGAAAATAGTAAGGATCCTTCGGATCCGTCGTGATGAAGATAATTATAGCCAGAACCACAACAACCACGATAAGCATCAGAGGAATGATGAGCACCATCTTCAACAAGTTTTCTTGAATTTGAAACACCATAATCATGTTTTTATAAGGACTTAAATATAATTCGATTGTTTCCTATTTTAGGTGACCATTGAATCTATAACGGTTATGAGACCTTATAGTCATTGGGTATTCTGGTTATTTTATTTTAAGTATTTATGTATATTAATATTTCCTAGTGTTTTTAGTATGCATTAAAGGAATATCTTTTAAACATGTTTGTAATTAACTCTTCTTTATATTTTGAAAGGACAATGTATTAAAAGTTTAAAATGGATTTGAAATCGTAACCCTCATGTTTTAAATAAAATACAAAGATAAGTACACACTAGTTACTTATTTCTTTTTGGTATAAACAAATATGTTTTTATGTTAGAAATCATACTTGGGGAAAATGAAATTGATGACTATGGTTTTTTTTGTATACTTAGTTATTTAGGTATTTATGTATTTCAAGCGTTTTAAAAAGTTACCTTTAGATGTTTTCATCCTTGGATGAATAAAAACATGGTTTTAAGGAAAAATATGCTTTTGATTTTAAATATAAAACTAGTATGGGATTTCTTTTATGACATATTAAACTTTGTTCAACTATTTTTTAACATTGATTCTTTTAAAACTCAAATGCATAGAAAAGTAATGTAAATAATAGTTTTGATGGTTTTGAATAACTATAAGAATAAATTTATGTTCATAGGTTTTTTAAAACATCTTTATATTGTGTAATTATATTTTATAAATGTAAACTATCAACTTAATAGAAAAATATATGCCCCATGGCCTGCCCTTTAGCTGGGCCGAAGGAGGCATCTCACGCTACTATAGGAATAGGAATCTAATCCTAGACCCTTCAGCCTCATCACGGGCCCGCCACATGTGTGTGTGTGCGTGCGCCTACAAGTGCAAAGAGGAACCAAGCAGTGCACCACCATGCGGGGTGGCACAACAGCAGGGGTGGGCACAGAAGCATGCCCGTAGAGACCTGGTATGGGGTGGTACCAGGTAGGGGGTGGGGTATTTCTGAGCTTATACCGGGAGCACCAGGATTATAAAGCTAGCCCGAAATCCTCCCTATTTTGATGTGGGACAGACTTTTTCAATGGAGAACATTTCATAGCCGTTTGATCTCGCCACACGGAACCTGGACTATCCGATCAGTTTGTCCTTCGAATCCACACTGCCACGGTTTTCCTCTATGTTTTATTAGTTGTTTGATCCATCCAGGACCTACTCTCAGTCATTCAAGCCGTTTTAAAATACCGTGTCGCTCGCATCCATTCGATATGAGCCATGTCTTGATCTCAACTGTTCATCCTTTTAAAAAAACCCACAGACGCACCTCAGTCGTTGGATCAATTTTTGGCTAATCCTAGTTATCCATTATTTTACACACCTCACTCATATCGCCTTATTCTTCCTCCCTCCTCATGCTGCACAAGTATCTGTCACTACACTACTTTCTTCAGGTTTTTTTCTACACCCGTGACACCACCGTTCTCCATGGTGGCCCTCCTTCCTCCTCTTTTTCCAAAATACCGAAGACACATGGTTTTATTTTAAACTTAGGTGCCTCAGTTTTATATTGTAGGTTTCCCTTAAATATCTTATTATATACAGTTTATAAATATAACCTTTTGGCACCAAGAACCCTATGGGTTTTCTCCTCCCAGTGCCTCCATCAACCTTCGTTCCTCTTCTCCTTCTTCTTCAAACCAGGTAAGGGTCCTAGGTTTGTCTTTTTTTTGTTTTTGTTTTACAGTTTGTATATCTATATATATATATACATGAATATATATATATATATGGTTGTTCTTATAACCTACTTATTTTCTTGAATGATTTTATAAAAACGAATTTTTGATTTTAAAAGATGTTCTTGTCATGGAAATAATGATAGGGTTTTATGATTTTACCTAAAATTAGTTTCAATACATATAAACACATATGTATATATATATATATGTTCTTACTAAATCATTACCAATTCCTTTTATTTAAGAAATAATAACTTCCACTCTAACGGAATTCATAATGAATATGAACCATGCTAGGTTTAGTGGAGTTTTATGTTCATGAAATTATAGATATGTATGTATTTATATATATATATATATAGGGGCCAAAAATTAGGGCTTATGGGCCATGTAAAGGACTAAATGCCCACTTGGCCTTCGAGCTATGTAATGGGTCTCCCTCTACCCAGTTAAAAGAGGTATTTGCTTTGATTTAATAATAAATGAGGCTTCTCCCCCAACCTTTTTAAAATATATATATATATAGGTACTTATTTATGAAACAACCCTCAGTTTTACATTGTGATTTTAAAATATTGAACTTTGGATTAAATTATGTTTTCTATTTTACATAAATTATGTATTGGAGTTTAATGTTTTTATAATTAACCCTTATGTACATACGATTATATATATATATATATATGAATATTCTTTGATTCTGATATTAATATGGGTTCACAAAGGGTCGATAAAAAGGTTATAACAAACATTTTGAAGTGTGAAAGGTTTTCAAGGATCAATTTGGAATTTTTTTTAGTAATACAAATCCTTTATAATCACTATATGTATATATATGGATTACACACTTATTTTCATAAGTTTAAATGGTGTTTTTTATGTTAGTAAATGGTGTGGTTGATTCTCAGGATTTTCAATTTCTATCTTTGGGTTAAATAGTTAGAAGTACCCTTGTGTAAGGTTTATACACAAACATACTTGATAAAATGGTTTTAGGAATTTATGCATTCAATACCTCACATGAAATAATTTATTTACATTTAAATGGTTTATGTTTTCAACCCATGATGAATTTGTCTCTATGTATGATTTTGTATGATTTATCCATTTGTCATTTCCATTTATCAGTGCATGATTTGAGGATGGATAATATCTATCTTGATGTCATAAACATGTATTTTAATGAATTCAATGTTTACTACCTTGGAACAAGGGTTTTTAAAGTTATTATTTTATGTGATAAATAAACAATTTATTATTTATTTATCACTTATGATAATTTATGAAATAAGAATTTAATTATTCAAAATGGTATGGGACACTTTTAATAAGAGACCGAATTTAATTATTCATAGTGATATGGGACACTTTGAATAAAATATAGAATTTATTAAATCAAAGTGGTATGATACACTTTGATTTAAAGACATTTAGACATATGAGGAATGAATTCGACTTAGTAAGTGTCAGGTGGGGCCCGCTATAGCCCCTCGGTGCATCGGTAGGTCTCATGAGACAAATATATGTTGAATTTTCCAAGGCCTTTCCCAATCTTTGATATATGGTTTTGGAAAAGGGATTAAAAATTTTAGAAGCCTTGTCCAAGGCCTTGATAATGTTTTTCAGAATGACCGGCATATGCACTTCCCTCATTATGTTTATAATATTTAATTAACCAAGTGAATATTCGACTAGTATAATATACTGGGTTAGGAGCCTATACTTGTGAGTATCAGAAGAAGTAGATGCACATGGCATAATGTTTATTCAGTACTCAAAAATTTAGCTGCCAGTTTATGATTTTTAGTTAGTAAGGAAATAAATTAAAGTTATTATTTTATGCACAACTCTGATCATGTATTACTTTCATTTGTAAATTTTGTACTTGCACTTTCACACATCACACTTAGTATAGTTATAATAATTATTGATTTATATGTTTCACAACATACATTTTTTATAAGAAGGCTTATGATTGGAACATGTTTTATTGTAGCCCTATTAATGTTCCCTAAATTGTTCTCTGGTAATTATTAGAAAACTTTAATGTTATGCTTCATGTATTGCATATTTCTTTAAGAAAATGTTTTATGAATATTTTTAATGGTTAAGTTTATAAAAAAATTTATTTGAAACATTAATTTTAAAAAACCCCTTACTGGGCATTCATATGCTCACCCTACGTTTTCAATCTGTTTTTATAGGTTCAGTAGATTTGAGTTATACTGATTGGTGGATGCTTTATAAGGACTTTTATGTATAGTATTTGAAGGATTGTAAAAATTTTATCTGGTTTTCCAGAACCTAAACTATAAAGATCGTATGTAGTGGAACATGATGTGTAATTCTTTAGATTTTCATTCATAAAAAAAATACATCGTGTTTTAATGAAAATGCACCAGCTCTGGGACAGTCTGGGGATGGGGCGTGACACCACTACCCAGGGAATATCTTCTGCACCATAAACCAATGAAACTAAATATAACATTCTGAACCCTCTAATAATTTTTATCATCCTTATATTAGTCTCACTACCTAAATATCTCAGGATACCTCTAGTTTTTCTTACTTGATGAAGAACCTATCCACCATGGGTTGTTCAACATGAATCACTACATAGAAGTAATTAAAACAGCCCAAGGGATCCAATATTTTGTTTTTCATGGAAAAAAACTCATAATGGACTCCAATTATGTGTAATTATGAATCTATGATGAAAAATACCCAATCCCCTAAGGGATTAATACACTAATTTTACACTGAGTATATGACGTGTACTCCAAAATATCCACCATATCCTTATACATCTACATAGCCAAAGAACACCTGGGGTCTAGCCATATATTATTACACAATCAAGGAATACCTATTAATTTGTTTTTTGCTACTACAAGACCATGTACCCCTTACTTGGGGTGTGTTTCGATATACCCATCCACCTATTCATGTCCCACTTCATGGTGATTACATAGATTATATAGTGTTTAATCCAAAAATATATATATTCCCTAAATAGGAGGAATATACAATATTTTTTCTTCAAACTACATGTCATGGGATCATTATTTCTTGAATGTAAACCCCAACAATCAATAGAAACCTCGTTTTCCCCGAAATAACTACAAATTGAACCCCATGAGATCCCCAACTAACACAATAGGGCATTAAAATTAAAAAATAAATCTACCTGGATCTATGGATTAAAATATAAAAAAACAACCTCCATGTTGAATCTTCTAATTATTTGGCTCTAAATCCCCCCCAGAAGTCATTTTACCTTGATCTAGTCTCTATTTTCTCCATGGATGAAGTTTGATACGTCCCCCTTCCCCCTTCACTCTCGGGCTATCCATTATGCACAAGGGAGGAACCCTACACCTTATATTGTGCATAGGAAGAAAGTGGAGTGTTTGATTAATTTAATTTAAATTAATTACTTATTATATTAAATTAAAATCCCATTTAAAACTCTCATCCCAAGTCCAAAAACATTAACAATGTTTACATGTAATATAATAATAAAAAATTTGACTCAACCATAGAGTTATAATCTCAATTCAATCTGATCAAAATATATCACCATCTTAACCCATATGAATAAACATATATTTAATTAATTAATATTAAATATTCTATGAAAATATTAATAGCTGATATTTACACCAAATTCTTATCCTAGGGTAAAAAATGTATTCTGCGACCACAAAGGTATCAAGGAATTTATCCAAGACCATCTTATAGGTTGGAAAATTACCAATTTTCCCATAATGAGACTCTGAAACCAGAAAAATATAATCATCACCAATTTTCACAACCTGGAAAACATAGGGTTTTATATAGATAATATCAATCAAGAACCAACATAATTTAATTACAATCATATATTCTACCTCCCTATACACATCCATGTGAAATATCACCTTAAAATAAAGGACTTCCAAGGAGGTGTACACTGTTAAAGAAAACCATTTTTAATTTTATAATTATGACTTCACATGAAAATGAATATTCATTTTCATAATAAAACACCTTTCTATAAAATTATATTTCAAGATCTAATGGAAATAAACAAAAAAACATTATTAAAGTTAAAAATAGGCCTCTAATTCAAGATTTAGGAAACAGGCATTTAAATAACATTCCAAGAAAAAATTAATGTTAAGAACCCCTTTTTTGAGAAACTAATTTTTAGAAAAAAAACAATAAAAATATCTTTATAAAACATTTAGGAATAAAAAAAATATTACCCAATATTTTGAAAAGTAACTCCATGAAATTTTAATAAATATATGTCCAGAGCCATATATGTGCTCATTCACATATATATGTGTATGCATTCATATTCATAAATATATGTTGTTGGTCCCAAAACTATGTTTCGTGTTGGATTTTTTTCAAACATTCTGTAATAAATTATTAATATAATATTGGAATGGTAATATTAATTGATAGCATTGATAAAATACATACAGATCCTTCCTAGTAAGTAAAAATTTCTATATTAGGTGAACATATGAAGATATCGCACAGTGAGTGATCATTTCTAGATCTGGAGAAGATTAGAAGAGCACCAATGTGATATATGGATGTTGAAGGATAAATGATATACAATTAATCTAGGGTGGAATTATTCTCACCCAGATTAAGTATGAATGAAAAAAATGATTTAGGAGTTGAATTATTCTTACCCTGATAATATTTCACATGACTTTTTGTTTAATGGAAGTCATGGACGGAACCCTCATCTTGAGGAGTTGTTATCATCTGGTTTTTGGATGAAATAAGAGTACATATAATCCATAATACACAAATAATGAATTCATAATCCTAGAAGTGGAACATAATGTTTCATATCTCTCCATTATTTGAGAATAAACATGTTTATTACTTAGGAAGGTTGCGTAATTTTCTCAGAGAAAAGGAAGATCTCTTGGGAAAAATTAGAGGTTTCATGAACATGGTGACTCCAAGACATCTAATAGAAATATGAAAAAGGAAAGTTTTTTTATGGAAATGAAAAAGATTCACAAAAAGTATAACAATATTCATGATGTTGTTAAAAATTGAATATTTAAGGATATCTCATCAAAACCGATAAAAGAAAAGTGATTCATGAAATATTTGTGTGAAATGGTAATGTTTTGTGAACATATTTATTCCATGTAATCCTAAGAAAATATAGTAAAGGAAATATTTTTGTATAAGTGAAAATTTTTTGTGTAAAGTATCAATACTTTTGATAATTTGTCTGTAAGAGAGTATTTTATATCGCATCATTCAAATAAGTAAAAGGAAAGTATTTTATGATAGTTTAATAGTTTCATGAAATTCAGAGTTGTGCGATGGAAATGAGTTATGAACTAAAGGTGACATCAAATCATTGAAGTTCGGTGCACTAGAAAAGTCATGTGAAATGTTGGTGGTGCACAAGGTAGTTGTATGAACTCACAAAATAATGATGGAGTTTCATAATGGTGGTGAGTTTCATTCTAAAGAAAGTTCCAAATTGATGATGATCATAAAAACAAGAATGTTTCACACATGTTTGATGGTGTGAAGGGTAGTTGCGTAAAAGGATAGACACATCTATAAATAGGAAGAAACCCCATCATTTGATATAAACCAAACTTTTTAATGATATGATGGCTGTAAATCATGAAATATTTTAATGAAGTAGAAATGATAATAAAATTTTCATGAAGAAAGGACTTTCATCTATTTTACCTAGTGAGTTTCATGAATGCAATCATGAGGACATCAGTTACGAAAAAGAACATCTTGCACAAAGAAATACCATTACCATAAGTTTACTGAAGAAATAAATTATTTGTGTAAGAATAATGGAGATTCTAGAAATATTTAATTTTGCGTGAAAGAGTGGAATTTCACAATATAATTATTTTTTCCTGAAAATTCAGGATTTGGGTGAAAGTGAGGAGTTTCACGGCATAATGAATGTTTCATGAAAACAGAGGAGCTTCGCGAATGTGGGGTTTCACAAAAGGAGAAGTTTCACAGAAAAACACATTGAATATATTTTTTAACTAAACAATGTTTTTAGATATCATCAAATCAATACTACGATGCAAGAATAATCACATGTTAATTAGGGAAAAATATTTATGTTTCTATTATTTTAAAGTAAATCTATAATTCTATAAACTATGGAAGTACCTTCAATAAAGTAGTGTATGGGAGTGAAGAAGAGGTAGTGTGTCTTGGGCAGGGAGTGACCAAACCTAAAACATTTTAAACTCATTAAACTAGTCATGGATCAACCAAAACCATAACATTATATCCACAAAAATAGTGAATCTTGGTGGATGTTGGAATGATGAAAACAATGTTGGTGTATGCTCCTTTGACTAGTCCTTTATGGTAAACCAAGTAAAAATTCATGTGTATCATGGATGCTTTAATTTCCAATAAATCTATTATTATTATTTTAAGGATTTCATTGAGTGTGGGAGATTAAACATGTTCATTATATTGAAGGAATAAGATATTAAAAAGGAAGAATGGGAATAAAAGAAAATTTTAAATTTATATGTCACCAAAATTCACCCATTCCCCCCAACCCACTTAGGGTGAATCTTGTTCCAATAAGTTTTATTAGAGTGTAAAGGTCCAGAGACACTACATAACCTCATAATCAATTCTTGGTTTTGTGAAAATGGATTCTATGATTAAGCCTCTATTTTTTTTATTAAACTAACTTTGATTGATCATAGAAAGAAATGTTGATGTTCCTTTAGAAAATCAACAAAGAGTTTATAGATTATATCTGAAGATATTTTTACTTGATAAAGCATAATTAATGGACATTAAATGCAGATACATTAACGACCTTGAATAGAACTTTTTCTGATGAAGTTTGTAAAAAAACCATTCATTGTGTTATTATTTTTGAAATTTGGAAGACCCTAGAAACTACTTATGGAAATATGATAGAGGAAAATAATGTTGTAAAGTCAAACTCAAAATAATATTGTAAAAATATTCTAAGGAGGTTTCCTTATGACCAAAGATAGGAAGAAGAAAAAGAACAATAAGATGCCCCTTGGGAGATCATATATTGATAATCATGGTGAATGATTCTAATTTAGTTATTTAATAATATTATATCCTTATTGTAGAATTTTCTTATAGATCTATAAATGAAAATTCCTACCTTGAAAATATAGAACCATAGGGTGTAGTTAACCTATAGGTAGAACTGGAAAGTGCTCTTAAAAAACTAGAAATTCAAAAGAGTGAAAAATCACTAGTTTTATGGGATGTTAAAATAATCAAAAAAATATTTGTATTATCTTAAAGTAGAGATGGAACAACATTAGAAATAATTAATGGATAAATATATTATTTAGGTTAACTCTAAATAAGTATTTAATCCTAATAAGAATAATAAAGTGAAAGAAAAGGTGACTGAAAACATCAAAGATTCTTATAAAGAATAATAGATAAATATTGAGTCACTTGAGGATGAATTTCTTTAAAGGCAAAAACTTAAGGATCCATTCAAAGATGTGGGTGTTGAGAAAAAAAATTTTGGAGGCTTTAGTGGTGAATATTAACAACTCATGTCTGATATAAACTATAACAAGTAAGAATAATCTATTACATATGGTCTTCAATTAAGAGTGAGTATGTCCTATTATCAAGAATAGATCCAATCCTTACAAGTGAAGGTGGATAAGTGGGAGATCATATAAAAGGTGTACTAATAAATTATATAAGATTATTTTACATATTATAAGAGGATAAGAAGTATATATGTAGCCCTAAATGTTAACATACATAATATGGGTTCCAATATGAATTAATTAAGTGGTATTCTTGAAGAAATATCTCAAAATATCAGAATCTAGATTGATATGGAAAGGGAGATAAAATAAAACTTCCTCACTCTCAATACACAGCTATAGGAGAGAGAAAAATATATGAATTAATAAAGCTTCATACTAAATAATATTTAAAATCATATTAAGAATAAAGATAAAATGATCTGGGATATTGAGGAAAATCTCCATCTATTTTAAGGAAATGAGAAGTTGGATTTTTCCTCTAAATAATAAACTATAAGTCTATTATGCAATGCTTCAAATCTGAGATCCAAAAATTAGAGAAACAATATTTATAAATCTGAAAATAAACAAAAATTACCTAGAAAAAATAAAAGTAAAACCTCTCAAAAGAGAGTACCTATGAGCTGATAATATTATGGGAGATTGGGGAACACTATAACTATTTTTCAATAGGATAGAAGTATTTATGATCTATAAATAATGGATGAATTAACATTTAAACTAATACATAGTGAAACAAGATATGTGTTTAGTGGTAGATGATTTATTTTTACTCATCATTGTCATTTGGGAAGTCAATGAAACTATAAGAATGTGTGGAGGAAAAAACATACCATAAGGAGATCCTATACTCATATGGAATACAAATAAATAGCTTATAATGAAAAAATTCCTATTAAGTTGGAAAATAGATTCATTGTTTTAGAAGATAAATATTGATCAAAATGATGGGTTCCAAAACCACCCAATATGTTACACTCAAAGAAATAGTAATAAAATGAATGGTAGAAAATATGGAAGAGGAAAATGGAAGCTTCACAATTTTTGAGTGAGAAGCATGTTCACTCAATGAAATAATCACCTCAAAAGGGGGATATTTTTATTAGACATTTATTAAATTGAAACAAAATATAGGGAGCCCTAGTGAAATTATAGGTAATATCTCAAGAAGAGAAATTAAAGTTAAAATAAGTTCCCACCAATAGAGGAAGAAGAAAGAGAATAAGTGAAGTCATAAGATTTTAACTTTGATAATTAATCATGGAAATATATGTATAGGCATTGTGTTAGAGAAATAAATTTTTATGAGTGAGTTTAAACCCACTATTTTGAAAATTTTCAATCCAATTAAACCTGCATATAGAAATAATATTGAGAATCTGTGTAAATAATGCATAATTATATGTCCAAATTAGTTGGAATTTGGAAAGATGTTATAAAAACATTGAAAAAATATAATTATTTACAATAAAATATCTAAGGGCTTTTCTATTTGGATGAACCATAATATTATCTTTCATAGTGCCTAAGGTACCCCTCTATGTTCTAAATGTAAATTATGCCATCAACACAGGGAGGAAACCAACTATCTTTTTTTGTCTTGTGTTATAGCCTCTGCTCTTTGGAATTATGTTACTGACCTGTTTGACTGCAGATGGTTATCCTCTGAGTCTATTTTCTCTCAGCTAAAACATTGTGTGGAAGTTGACTCTTCGCAGAAAATCAAGAACCTCTTCCTTTCCATTGTTGCTGAGCTCCTACATGTGATCTGGTATGATAGAAATGCAATTATTCACAGCAATTACTCATTTAATCTTAATGCAGGTCAGATGAGGATTATTATTTCCATTAGGGAAGAATCCCTGCTTCAGAAAGCCCACTACGGTAATTTGGTTTGGGGCTTTGTGATTCTTCAACGGCTCAAAATTGATGACATATATACTAAACCGAAGAAATATCTTGAGGAGTTTTGGCAAGATCTGATCCCTGTATGGATCAAGATCAACGTAGATGGAGATTCCAGAGGCAACCCGGGTCCTGTGGGATGTGGGGACATTTTCAGAGACTCTCTAGGACGATTTCATGGATGCTTCTATTAGAGTTGTGGCAATGCCTCTGCTCTTGAAGCAGAAATGATGGTGGTGATTCAGGCCATTATTTTTTCAAGCTTAAAGGATGGAACAAATATGGATTGAAAGTGACTCCACAACCATTGTGCATGCTATTTGGAATGGGGTGATTCACCTTGCCTGGCCTCTTACCGCAAGCTGGTTGAACTGCCTCAATTCTTATCTTGAAATCAGATACATTTCCACCCATATGTATTGGGAAGAAAACATGGTGGCGGATGGCCTTGGAAACAAAGGATTAAACCAAGATATGACATGGAGTGATACTTTTCTAGTTGACCTTCTCCCTCACTTTGAAATAGATTGTAATAAGATACCATAGTTCTTCTTCATGTAACTCTTCTCTCCTTTTTTTAATAAAGCGTGTCTTGGTCTCTGACCAGGACTTTACCATAAGGTACCCCTCTCCCCATGCATTTAACTATTTATAATATATGTTTGAATTGGTATAGAATTATAGGGGAGATACGATCCATGGGGTGTGTATTTACTAAAAGGAAACATATGGATAAGCTAAATGGAGATACTTGTGACAAGAATAATAAAAATAATTGAAATTATCATATGGTATCAAATTCAAAAAATTGATGTTAAAAATTGGTCTAATTTTTCAAATTTGTATCTAAATGTAGTGTTTTTTATAAAAGGAATATCATATGATGAAGTTCTTGACATGATACTGAAGAATTGTCAAATCTATATTTGAATGCTTTAGAGGTTCCAATTAACATTGAATGATCTATTATTGGTATTGGGCCTCAATTCAAGTGGTATTGGAATGAAAAAATATATATATTGTTTGAGAAATAGTAATATTCATTTATTTCATATTTTTCTATTTTGTTCATATAATATGGTATCAGCTTACTATTTTCAATATATTGAGAACCTACTAAAAATACAATAACATTCCCAAAAAATTATTCTACCTATTTTTAATAGGAATTAAATATTTAGTAGTAGATCAATGATTGGTATGAATAAGTGGTATCAGTATAAAAATGGATATATTTAGGGAGATTTTGTGATAATCACTCTAGGATGGTTATCCTTATCTGATAATGAAGTCATGTGATGAATTGAAGATCATGCATACCAAGTGATACCATGAGGTTATCATTAGCAAGTGGTGTTATCTAGTTTAACATGTTGTATGTCTCAAACACCTATTCTTAATTTCTTATTCATTGAATATTTGGTGTTAGTGAAATTGAGATCATAAGATGTTATTTAAAAGAAATAAATTTATGCTACTAGAATATATGGAAGTAAGTTACTGAAATGGGAAACATTGGTTTTTTTGGATTAAAATCTTATTTCCTGTAAAGAGTTCTAACTTAGTAGGATTCGTGTATTTTTTAGTGACTCAATTCCAAGTGGTAATTTAATTCAATAAAAATCTATCAAAACTGTGTTTCTATAACAAAAAAATTGTTCAAAACATGAAAAGTTGTAAAAAATGAAATTTATTCAAGAATAAATTCATAGATGATATCAAAAGTAAAATATAGATCTCAAATGGGGAGAAAAATATCTCTATATATGTTTTTCAGGGGTTTCAATAGAAGGGTGTACCCCCATAAGATTCTGAAGTACATTATAAATCTATTGAATGGAGATTATTGATTAATGGTGTAGTGTTTTTGATTAATATATACCATATTGACTTTATAGTTATAACTGGAGGAGACATAAGGGAAATTTGGGTTCAATGTCTCCCTACTATTCAAGATTTAAAAGGGGAAGATAACATAAAAGGAATATCTATAGACCCAAATGGGGAGAGAAGAAGAATAATAAATATGGTTTCATCTGTAATATTTAATTTTGATGTCAAAGGGAGAGAGAAAATTCCTTAGGGAGGAAAAGGAAGAATCATAAATCCATATCCTTGAAATGTTTGGAGTATCTAACAGAGGATGGATTTTTTATAGTATTAAAAAAATATTCCAAAGGGGGAAAATGTTGGACCCAAACCTATGTTTAGTGTAAGATGTTTTTTCAATCACAATTTGATACAGTATGACTATAGTGTTGGAATTGTAATGAATGTTACTAATACATGGAAGATATTAATGACATGAAGATATTGCACAGTGAGAGATCATTTCTTTCTCAAGTGAAGATAAGTAGAGACTTCCCAATGATATATCATTTATGAATCAAGTGAATATAGTCAGAGCACCAGTTTGATATCCTGATATTAAAGGATAAATGAAATATAATTATTCTCACCAAGATAAAGTAAGAATGGAACAGAATGGTTCTATTGTGGAATTATTCTCACCTGGATGAAATTTCACATTTTATTATGATTTATGGAAGATATTTACTTAACCCTTATCTCAAATAGTTAGTCTCAACTAGTGTTTTTGAATTAATATGAGAGAAACCATGCATAAAATCACAGAGTATGAATTCAGAGTCCTGGAAGAGGAACATAATTTTAGGAAGTTCTATAGAGTTTTATAATAAATGAGTTTATGGATTAGGAAAATTTCATAATGTTTTTAAAACAAAGGAATAATTAACATAAAAAATAGAGGTTGTGTGAACATGGTGACTCTAAGACATCTCAAATAAATCAGGAAAAGGAACAATTTTTCACAAAAATGAAAAAATTTCCTGAAAGTTATTTTAAGTTTCTTGAAGTTGTAAAAAAATTATGATTTTATGTTATCTAATAAAAAATATAAAAGGAATGTGACTTGTAAAATATTTTTTTGAAGAGGTAAAGTTACATGAACATGGTGATTCAAAGTAATTGTAAAAAAATATGGAAAGGAAAATCTTTTCATTCAAGTGAAAAAATTCCAAAAAATGTATGAATAGTTTAAAAAAGTTTTATACAATATAATATTTGTTACTTCCTCATAATAATATTGAAAAGTAAATTTTTCTTTGAAATTTTTTGCAGTTTCATGATATTCATAGTTTTGCGATGGTAGTGATTTTCTAACTAAATGTCACATCAAATTGTCAAAGTTCAATGGAAACAAAAGTTTTGTGAAAGGTACATGGAATTCATGGTACTTTCTCAAATACAAGAAATATGAATGGAGTTTTGTGACACTGTTGAGTTTCTCACTAAATGAAATGTAAAATTAATGAATTATAATGAGCCATAAATGATGTGTGGAAGTTCGGTGTCATGAAAAGAATTTTAGCTAAGGCCAACCATGTCTATAAATAGGTGGCTACCCCCCCACCAACACCACCATTATTTGGGATAATATAGAATTGTTGAATATCTGAAGTCTTTGAATCATGATTGAGTTGCACAAATTTTAAATTAAACCATAAGTTACATGAAGAAATGTATTGTGTCATTTTGACTGAGTGAATTCCATGAATGCATTCATGCATACATTAGTTTCTTGAAATAACTTATTTAATGAATATTTAATGTCACAATTAATTGTGAAAATATAAAACATGCATCTATAATACCAAGGAAGATTCATTAAAGACATAAATTTATGTCTAAACATGTAGTTTCCAAAAATAATGAAATTTGTGTAAAAAATGAGTAGGTGTGAAAAATTGTGGAATTTAATATATAATGAAATTTATGTGAAAAGAAAGTATTTTCATGAATGTTGATATTTTATGAAAGGATAAGTTACAAAAACATAACACATTTAATATTCATTATAAGTGAACAATAAATTCAAAGAGCATCGAATCAAGAATTTTATGCAATCAGAGTCACATTCTAATATGGAAAAAATCCATATAATTCTAAATTTCTGAAGGAGATCTACAAGTCTATATACCGCGGAAGTACCTTCACTGAAGCAATGTGAGGGAGTGAATAAGGGTTAGTGTGCCTATGCTGACGATTGAATATACCATAAACCTTTTAAATTTATTACTCCTTGAATTTAGTGACCATAGATTAAACATTGTATCCACCAACCAAGTGAATCTCCAAAGAATCGGGTGCGTCTGACACAACATCAGTATATACTCCTTTGATGATCTCTTTCTAGTGAACCAAGAAAAAAATCTTATCTATCATGGTTAGTTTATTGTTATAAATATATTTTATTGTTTTATTAAGGATTGCATTTATTGTGATAGATTTAATGTGTTTATTCTAATGAGACAACGAGATCCTAAAAGAATGAGAAATAAAAATCAAAGGAAATATTTAAATTTATCTATCTCCCAAGTTCACCCCATCCCCGTTAGAGTGTATCTAGTTCAAAAATATGTTAATTTATAGGGGTTTTAAAGAATAAAAATAAATAATGGAATTAAATTAACTCATCAAAGTGTAGGAATTTCAATGATAAAACATCACGACGCTCAAAATGAAAATTATTCAAACAACTGATAATTCAATTTCAAAAAATAACTCTCATTATTTCACTAAAATATAATCATAATTTAATCCACCAAAATCCTTCAAAAAGGGAACTTATTTATTTTCTAAAACATCTAAAAAATATACACTTTTAATATATAGTAATAATTATTGAAAACCATAACAACCCCTTTTTTAGTCAATCCTTTAACTTGATGGGATTTCAAAAATAACTTTATAAATATAACAACATGATGAATTCAATTTAAAGGAATTTAAAAATATACAAGTTTCTCATGGAATGTTATGGAAAGGAAATGTATGGGAAAACCAACCTTGATAGTGTGAGAATTTGATGAAACTCTCAAAAAAGAAGCGACCAGTCCAAAAGATAAATTCACAAACCCTAAAATCAATAGAAAAATACACATAATCTAACCATATCCCTATGGTTTTACAAAGAGGGAACCAATCCAAGGTAAATAAGAAAAATGATAAATAACGGAGAAGAAGAGAAAGGGATTATTTATGAGGATCATGGAACAAATGGTCATCGCGGGGTTGGAGGCGGACTTGATGAGGAAGGCAGAATGCACACAAGTGGACATGACGCATTGCGTGGAATTGGAGGCCTAATGACAAGGGAGCGGACCAAGAGAATGAAGGAGGCCTTAAATGGATTAATCATGGAATTCCAAGAGGAGGCCCAACACCCTTTCTTGGGGGAAGTATTCGGGCCTATAATTACATTAATTAAGGCCCAAACATGCTTTTAAAAATCCAACCGAAGTGGAGCTACGAATTTTCAAGCCCACACCACCATGGAATCTTCAAAGTCAAAAGGTGGTGGGATACTTGTCTCTAATTTTCCAAAAGGGTGTGCTACTTGTCTCCTAAAGTCATGGGCAAGTGAAAAAGTTTTCAAAGTCATCATTTAGGCTTTTTGACTTGTGAAAACTAGGTGTTATACTAATGTAGAAGCCACCCCATGGTTTGATTCTAATTTCTTTCTCTCTTTGGCTATAAATAGCCACCCCCTTGTACTCTTGAAACTTCATGAATGAAAGTAATGTTATTATGGTGAGTTTTTCTTGAAACCTTTGTGTTCTTTCTTAATTATTGACTTATCAAAGGATTGTTCATCCTTTGTGGAATCTTGTGGTTAGAGTTCTTAGAGACAAGTTCTCTTTGGGTTCTACCATGACCATTTCCCCCTTCTTTCTCATTTTCACTATCTGCACACCACATTCACTTGTTTTCATGCGGCGATTCGGGTGATCAACGTGCGGACATTATACAAGGTTCCTAGGACACTTCCTATCGGGTCTTTAATCACGTATTATTTGGTATCAGAGCCCATTTGCAAGAAATAAGGTTCCTTCTTTCTTACAATTTCTTCCATTTTTATTTCTCTTCGAATCGGGCCGACATCAATTCTGGTCCATTTTCTTCTTCACCTACAGACGTTATTTCTTCTTCTTTTTGGATGTATAATATATCATTCTTGTAGTTGAGAACCTCATATTTATTCTCCATTTGGAATCATCAAAATCAAAACTAAAAATAGTGAGATACAGCAGGTTCAAATTTTGCGACAAATTATGCAATTTTAAAACCACGCAAATCTCACGTTGATTCCATTTAATGTTACAAATTATTGATTCTTATACATTTAAATATTTAAAAATTAATCTTGTTTCTTCTGAATATACAAAAAAAATATCCAAGAAAATTATAAAAAAATCGAAAAAAAAATTAAAGGCTCCAAAAAAAATTGTAACATTTTGAATTCATCATCCCATTTTCATTCTTCTTCTTCAATTTTCTTCCTCTTCCAAAATTTTTCATCTTGAATCCATTTTGAATTTGATCTTTTAATTATAGTTTGGGATTTCCATATTTCAAAGTTCCTTTCAATTTGTTGAAATTGGGTAATAACACTATAGGAAGCAAGTTGAGTGGTAAAAGGAAAGAGTGTTACATTTTGATAAAATCTAAAATTGAGTGAAACACGAGAGAACATATTATTTTTGAGTGTAAACACGTGAGGGAGTGTGTGAGGTCCATTTTCCATTCTATTCATTTTTTTTACAGGATTCCTAAATGGAAAAGTCAAGTAATACTAATGAAGCGGACATTAAGATGTTCATGAGGGCTATACAAGAACAATTCCGAAGGTTGAATGCAAGGATGGATGAACTAAAATCCCCTTCTAATTCTAGAGCACCACCAAGGAGGCGGGTTGTTGAAGAAGAGGAGGAGTTATCCGATTTTCACGAGTCACCAATTCGGAGAAATCAACCACCATGGAGGAAATTCAACGATCTGGGAGGAGTAAAGTTGAGGATCCCTTAATTCCAAGGTAATAATGATCCTGAAACTTACTTGGAATGGGAAAGAAAGGTCGAACATGTTTTTGGTTGTCACACCTATTCAGAGGAAAACAAAGTGAAGTTGGCGGCTGTGGAGTTCACTGATTATCTAGTATTTGGTGGTACCAACTACAAGCGAGTCAATGGCGAAGTGGAGAAAGACCCATCCACACTTGGGAGGAGATGAAAGTGGTAATGCGTAAGAGGTTCATTTCTAGCCACTATTATCGTGATTTGTTCCTCAAGTTGAAGGGTTTGAAAAAAGGGGCCATGGGTGTTGAGGAGTATCACAAATAGATGGATATCATCATAATTAGAGCGAATATCTATGAGGAACAAGAGGCCACCATGGCAAGGTTTGTGAACGGCCTCAACCATGACATTCGGGACATAGTGGACATGCACCACTACTTGGACATGGAGGATCTACTTCACATGGATACCAAAGCAGAGAGGCAAGTAAAGTCAAGAAGGATGTTCCCTACATCTTATGGTAAGGATTCTAGACCTTCATTCAAGTTTAAGGATTCCAAACCACAAGATCATGTAAGGGAACACAAAACTGATTCGAAGGAGTTGCTCAAACCAAAACCATTCTTTCTGGAATCCAAAGGTAAAATGGAGGGTAAGGTTGTTTCCAAATCACGAGATATAAAATGTTTTAAATGTCAAGGATTTGGACATATTGCCTCACAATTCCCAAACAATAGAACCATGATTATTTTGGATGATGGAGATGTTCTTAGTGCTAGCTCAAGTGAAGATGAAATTTCATCACTTGAGGATGATTCGGAGGTGGAAGTAGAAAGCCCCGTACATGGAGGAATGCTTGTAGCAAGGCGTGCTTTGAGTCCTCAACCCGAAGGAGAACATGATCAAGAGAAAAGGGAGCACATTTTTCATACTAGATGCCTTGTCAATGATAAGGTATGTAGTATGATTATTGATTGGGGTAGTTGTACAAACGTAGCAAGTGGTTTGATGGTTGATAAATTGGTATTGGCTATGACTAGACATCCTAGGCCTTATAGATTACAATGGTTAAATAATAGTGGGGATGTAAAACTGACTAAGTAAGCACAAGTTCCATTTTCTATTGGGAAGTATGAAGACAAGGTGATGTGTGATGTTTTTCCAATTCATTCTAGTCATATTTTTTTGGGAAGACCTTCGCAATTTGATAGGAGGGTCACACATGATGGATACACCAATCGATATTCTTTTGAGAAGAATGGGAGGACGGTTATTCTTACACAATTGAGGCCTTTTCAATATTATGAAGACCAAGTGATGATTGAGAGAGATTGTGAGAAGAGAGAAAAAAATAGAGATAATTAGAAGAGTGGAAAATCAAGAGTGAAAAGGAGTTTTGAGTGAAAGCAAAAAAATGAGGGAAATAAAAGTGTTGAAAATAAGAGTGAAAATAAGAGTGAAAATAAGATTGAAAACAAGAGTGTTGAGAAAAAAGTGAGCTTATTTTCAGGAAAAAGAGAGATGTAGAGAGCTTTAGAGGTAGAGGAAACTCTCGTGCTCTAATGCAAGGGAGAATGTTTTACCACTAACTCTCCTAACCCTTCTATGACTTCTAGTGTTATGTCCATCTTGCAGGAATTTGGTGATGTGTTTCCGGAAGAAATTCCTGATGTCTTACCTCCCTTGTGGGGTATCAAGCACCACATCGACTTCTTCCCCGGAGCAACGCTTCCCAATTGACCATCTTATCGGGCTAACCCGGAGGAGACTTAAGAAATCCAATGACAAGTGGAAGAATTTCTGAGGAAGGGATTTGTTCGAGAGATCTTGAGTCCGTGTGTGGTACCGGTAATCCTTGTCCCAAAAAAAGATGGTAAGTGGACAATGTGTTTTGATTTTCGAGCTATCAAAAAAATCATGGTAAAGTATCTCTATCCCATACCTCGTTTGGATGATATGCTTGATTACCTCCACGGTCCATGCTTGTTTACTAAAATTGACCTAAGGAGTGGATACCATCAAATTAGAATGAAAGAGGGAGATGAATGGAAAACCTCATTTAAAACTAAGTTTGGATTGTATGAATGGCTAGGTATGCCTTTTGGACTAACTAATTCCCCTAGTACATTCAGGAACTTAATGAATCATGTTTTCCGTCCATTCATTGGGAAATTTGTGGTTGTGTATTTTGATGACATCCTTGTTTATTCTAAGACCCTTGATGAACATCATGAACATTTGAAACATGTTTTTGAGACTCTTAGGAAAAATAGGTTGTTTTCAAACTTGGAAAAATGTACATTTTGTTTAAATTCGGTTGTTTTCCTTGGTTTTGTGGTAGGAGAAGATGGCATGAGGGTTGATGAAGAGAAGGTGAAGGCGATTCGTAATTGGCCACAACTAGAGAATGCCAACGAGGTGAGGAGATTCCATGGACTTGTGAGTTTTTACCGAATGTTCATGAGGGACTTTTCAACCATCGCGGCACCATTAAATGAGTTGGTAAAGAAAGGGGTGAGTTTCAAGTGGGGAAAAGATCAAGAGGAAGCCTTCCCCACACTCAAAGTTAAGTTGAGCAATTCACCTCTCTTAGTTTTGCCTAACTTTTCTAAAGATTTTGAGGTTGAGTGTGGTGCCTCTGGAATAGTAATTGGGGCTGTTAATGAAATACTCTAAGCCTATCGCATACTTTAGTGAGAAGTTTAATGGGGCTGCATTGAAATACTTCACCTATGACAAGGTATTATATGATCTCAAAAGAACTTTAGAAAATTGGCAGCATTACCTGTGGCTAAGGGAATTTGTGATTCATTCGGATCATGAAAGCCTAAAATTTCTAAAGTCACAAGGAAAGTTGAATAGGCGACATGCAAGATGGCTTGAATTCATTGAATCATTTCCTTACATCATTAAGCACAAACAAGGAAAAGAAAATGTTGTCGTTGATGCTTTGTCTAGGAGATATTCTCTTATTACTTCAATACATGCTAAAATACTTGGTTTTGAAATGTTGAAAAGCATGTATGAGAATGATGTGGATTTTTATAAAATTTGGAAGTTGTGTTAAAAACATGGCAAAATTTATTTTTACAAACATGATGGATTTCTTTTTCGGAAAAATAAATTGTGTGTTCCATCTTGTTCTATGCGTGAATTGCTTGTTAGATAAACCCATGGTGGTGGATTAATGGGGCATTTTGGGGTTGAGAAAACTTTTTCCTTGTTGATTGAAAATTTTTACTGGCCTCACATGCATAGGGATGTGGTTAGTGTTTGTGGAAATTGTAATGTGTGTAAACATGAAAAGTCAAAAGTTCTTCCATATGGATTATACACCCCTTTTCCCGTTGCTTCTCATCCTTGGGTTGACATTTCAATGGATTTTGTGCTCGGATTTCCAAGATCACAATCAGGTAAGGATAGTATCTTTGTGGTGATAGATAGTTTTAGTAAAATGGCTCATTTTATTGCTTGTTCTAAAACCAATTATGCAACTCATATCGCTGATTTCTTTTTCATGGAAATTGTTAGGTTGCATGGCTTACCAAAGAGAATTGTGAGTGATAGGGATGTCAAATTCCTTAGTCACTTCTAGAAGACATTGTGGAACAAACTTGGAACCAAACATTTGTTCTCGACCACTGCACACCCACAAACAGATGGTCAAATGGAGGTGGTCAATAGGACACTTTCCACATTGTTTCATTCCATCCTTTGAAAAAATCTGAAACATTGGGAAAGATGTCTGCCTCACATTGAGTTTGATTATAATCGAGTGGTTCACTCCACTACTAATGCTTCACCATTTGAAGTTGTGTATGGTTTTAACCCATTAACTCCACTTGATATTTAACCTTTTCCTAGTAATCAATTTTCTAATCTTGAAGGTGAAAAGAAAGAAAAGTTTGTGCAGAAGTTCCATGCAAAGGTAAAGGCCAACATTGAGCGAAATAATGAACAAGTAGCCAAGAATGCCAATAAAGGTTGGCGTAAAAAGGTGTTTCAACCAAGAGATTGGGTGTGGGTACACTTGAGGAAGGAGAGGTTCCCGGAGCAATGAAAATCAAAACTTCATCCACGAGGAGATGGTCCTTTCAAAGTCTTGGAGAAGATCAATGATAATGCCTACAAGATTGAGTTACCCGATAGGTATGGGAATGTTAGTGATTCCTTTAATGTTGCTGATCTTTCTCCCTTTGAATTTTCAGATTCGAGGATGAATCCTTTTGAGGAGGGAGGAGATGATGAGGATCATGGCACACATGGGCATCGCGGGGTTGTAGGCGGACTTGATGAGGAAGTAAGAATACACACAAGTGGACATGATGCATTGCATGGAATTGGAGGCCCAATGATAAGGGAGCGGACCAAGAGAATGAAGGAGGCCTTAAATGGATTAATCATGGAATTCCAAGAGTAGGCCCAACACCCTTGCTTGGGGGAAGCATCCGGGCCTATAATTACATTAATTAAGGCCCAAACATTATTTTAAAAATCCAACCCAAGTGGAGCTACGAATTTTCAAGCCCACACCACCATGGAATCTTCAAACTCAAAAGGCGGTGGGCTACTTGTCTCTACTTTTCCAAAAGGGTGTGCTACTTGTCTCCTAAAGTCATGGGCAAGTGCCAAAGTTGTCAAAGTAATCATTTAGGGTTTTTTACTTGTGGAAACTAGGTGTTAGGCTAATGTAGAATCCACCCCAGGGTGTGATTCGAATTTCTTTCTCTCTTTGGCTATAAATAGCCACCCCCTTGTACTCTTGAAACATCATGAATGAAATTAATGTTATTATGGTGAGTTTTTATTGAAACCTTTGTGTTCTTGCTTAATTATTGACTTATTAAAGGATTGGTCATCCTTTGTGGCGTCTTTTGGCTAGAGTTCTTAGAGACAAGTTCTCTTTGGGTTCTACCTTGACCATTTCCCCCTTCCTTCTCATTTTCACTATCTGCACACCACATTCACTTGTTTTCTTGCGGCGATTTGGGTGCTCAACACGCGGACATTATACAACATTCCTAGGACACTTCCTAGCCGTTCATTCATCGTGTATCCATTATCTAGGAGAAATACTTTTGAAATCAAGAAGGAACATATCCAAATCCATGGGAAAATATAAAGAATGACCAAATACACTCTCAAGTGGTGTTTCTCGTGTGTGGGGAGGGAGATGACCCATTTTGGTTCAAAATTGAAGGAGGTAAAAGGGAAATTCTAATATTTTACCTTCTAAGGAAATTCAAAAGGTTTGGTCACATTGTTTACTAATCTGTCTACTAATTGTGAACCCACCACTGGATAGATAAACCAAGCTTCCATGGGTTTTCAATGTGGTTTACAAATTATTCACCCAACCAGACACACATTTCTGTTAAAATTGAAGGCATTATAACATTTGTGTTTCTTGGTCTATACTAATCATGTGCAAGTTGTACAACAGCTCCCAGACACACCGAACCCTCAAATGGTTTCCCATTGGTCTCTTATGGTTTGGAATCAACCACGTGGAAAACATGTTAACTAGATAATTCAAGAAAAAATTAATTTAATACACCCCCACATAAATTTATCTGCATGGATTCCCCTAATCTATGTGCATGAATAATGTAAAGATAAAAAACAACAATAAAAACCAAAAACTCAAAATTTTCATAGGGATTCAACCCAAATATCAATTATGATATCACTGAACAGAAAATATATAAAATAATAAATAATATAAAATGGTTCTGTGAAATAGAACTCCCCACCATAATACTTTATAATCCAATAATTTTATCATATTTTTAATGATCCTAGGAAACAAGAACTCTCAACGTAAAAGAAATAACCACCAAAATGAAAACATCAAAAATTAAGCCAAATAGAAAAAATGTTAATCATAGTTTGATTCCTAACATCAAAATTCACAATTGACTAGATGAATATATAATCTAAATAAGACACCTAAAGTGGATCTCCCCACCATTTGAAAGCTAACATACATGGTGGTTTAACTATACAATCAGTCAAGGGGTATACCACCAATCAAATCAAGGGAGTCTAAGAAATGTAACACAAATGGAACACCAAGACAATATACAATTCATAATTCCACTTTTTATATATTTCTCAGAATAATAATATGATACAAAATCACCCAAAAGAAACTCAAATATCAACAACATGCAGTGAATTGAAAGAGGAAAGAAAAAGTAGTAAAGGAGACACTTTGGGTTACCTCAAACTTTCAAAAATAATAACCACTAATATTTCAGATTCCACATGAGCTTCTAATTATTTTACCTAGATCCTGGACCATAGAATATTTGAATATTCCCTAGTCAACCATAGTGACGGCGGGTCCTCATAAAAATAAGTAAAGAAGTATTGGAATACTAAAACGGTCAACATTGGAAGAACATGATAAAATGATTCTTTTTTAAATAAGATTAAACATGAGAAGGAGGATACTCTGCGGTAGTTTCCTTTGGTTTACATTGTTCATTGTATGACAAACCCATTGTATTTATTGGAATTGTATTAAATTTTTTGGATGGAGTTTTCTGGAAGGTGATTTTATGGAATGCACATTTTTTGGAATATATTTTTTGGAATAAGTTGTGGAACTTGGTTTTTATGGAAGGATTATGAATAAAACATGGTTGTTTTAATGATACAATGAATGTATCATATAGATAGTTTGGATACATGGGTAGTATGAAAGTTCACCAGTTTTCAGTGGTCAAAATTAATGTGATACAATGTATTAGAGGTTTCCTCAATCAATGAAAGGATAACTGTGAATATTATAGGGAGTGGAATTGGTTTATGATAGTAAGACCTCTATAAATTTGACATGAGATTTCTATTAAGATAATAAATCAATATGTAAAAGATATACATTTTTAATTCAGCGGATGTAGACATATGCTATGTATGAGTTAGAGTATTTTTGTAACTCTTGTACATTAATTTATAAATTGTTTTCATTGTTCTCCCATGGATGTATGAATTTTTTCTAGAACATATAATTCCTATCTGTTATTATTTTTTAATGTCACTATTTATTAGTGTGTTAATGGTTGTTTTCTTGTAGTGATTAGGTTATATATCTTTCAATTTTGGGATGTGAAGTCAATGGGACTATAAAGACTTTTGGATGCTGGGAAATTGGAAGTAAAATCTTATGAATTGTTGTTACATGGGTTATTATAGAAATTTGGTTGTATATTATCCTTAAAAAGTGGTATCAGATGGATTTGGTTCAGTTTTTTAGTTC
Source organism: Viscum album (assembly GCA_963277665.1). Classification (NCBI taxonomy): domain Eukaryota; kingdom Viridiplantae; phylum Streptophyta; class Magnoliopsida; order Santalales; family Viscaceae; genus Viscum; species Viscum album. The sequence goes on along the minus strand of OY728167.1, from coordinate 269,843,133 downwards.
CCTATTATAATAATAATGGATTCAGATGAAGGAAAGATTTTAGTTGACAATTTTGATGGAACAAACATTGGATTGTGATGGATGGAGATATAATATCTTCTGATAAAGAAAGATCTTGATACTTTATTATCTATATAATGTAAAAATTAGATGGAAAAATCAAATCAGATGTGGTTGGATAGGAATTCTCTATATTTGGTAATAATTTATCTTGCAAGGAATGTGGAAATCAAAATTTGGGAGAAGAAAATCACTATAGAAGTTATAAATGCATTGGTTGACATGTTTGATAAACAAAAAACATTAAAAAAATTATTTATGATTTCATGATTATTTCTCTTGAGACTATCATATGAAAGACCATTATTAGTCCATGTGAATGATTTCATCATGATCCGTACATAGCTCGAATCAATGAAAGTTACTTTCACAGATGATGTGTGGGTGTTGCTTGTTTTATCTTCACTAATGGTAAGATGGGATTCTATGGTGACAATATTGATAAATTAGAGTGAAAAATAGAACTTATTTTTTATAAAATTCAAAATCTTATTATTAGTGAGGAGTTTAGGTGGAAAGAATCCCCAAGTACCATTTTTAAGTGGTCTCCTTACTAACAGATGGGGGCATTCACCTCAACAGAAGGATCATCGGAAAAATGTATCTAAGGATCATTACCTTGGAATAAATCTAGGTAAATTTTTTGTTCATGTACCCATTTTTAGTATTTTTAGAAACAAGGGACATATCAAGAAGGACTATAGAAATTGGAAGTAGTAAGCTTGAATGGATTCAAGTTTCAAAAGGTCAAATTCTATTAGTATGGATGAAGGTGGTATTAGTTTTTTTTTAGCATGGATATTTTGGAATAATATTGGGTTATTGACTCAAGTTCAATTAATGATTAAATTTATGAGTGAGTATTCATGGTGGAATATGTATCTAAAATATTTTAAAAGGAATATATATAAAATTATGAAGCCTTGGATATATTTGGAAATGGAAATGTAAAAATTTGGATAAATAATGAAGGTGTCTTTATTATAAAATATGTTAGTTACATTCCAGGTCATTAGAGGAAAAATATATTTTTTGGATAACTAGATGAATAAAATTTAAAAACCACTTTATTTTATGGATTTTGTATGAAAACCAAAGGAACTATATATTTATTTCTCTTGGGGTGAATAATGGAACCCAATACTTGATTGGAAGAAAATATAGAGGTGATACGATTAAAATAACATCATCAGAAGATCTGAAAGCATGGTCGTATAGATATATCCTCCTTAGTGACAATAATACAAATATTCAAGTAATAAATGACATACATAAACTTAAACACATGGATTTTAGAATATGAAAAAGTTTTATACTAAGGAAAAAGAAGAAGGTGTCCTTTAATTTAGATGGACATAAACCTTGGAATCTGATGGTGAAACTTGTTCATTTTTATGTCTGGGTACCTTCCCCTATGACTTCAAATGGATTATCTCTAAAATTTAGGACATTTATTGATTATTCCACTCAAAAGGTCAAGGTATACTTCCTAAATAATAAATCTAATGTTTTTAACAATTTATTTAGTGAAAAGATTTAGCTAAAAGGTTGTGATATTGAAAGCTAAAGTTCCATTGAATATAAAATGGTGGGGAGTAAACCGGACATAATATTTAAGTATTTTTTTATAAAATGGTGTTTATCTATGAGAAGATAGTTCATGGAACTCCATAATAGAATGGAGTAGCTGAAAGAATAAATAGGACTCTTCTAGAGAAATCATGGTGTATGATACTTAATTTTAAAATGACTAATGGAATTTAGATAGAATATATATAAATTAAAAAATTCTTGATCAAAAGAAATCCAGATTCATCTATGGGATAAGAACTTCCAAAATAACTTTAGTATGGTAAAGGACCAAAAGTGAACAGTCTCAAAACTTTCAGAATTGTGGATTATGCTCATTTTGATTCCTATGATAGAAATAAGTTATTTTCTTAATCATAAGGGTGTTTTATTATTTGATATAGTAAGGAGAACTTTGGGTATCATTGGTGAAATGATTAGAAGAAAAAATTAATCTAGATAAGATGTTTTATCTTGAATAGGAGTCTTCTGTGGAAAAATCAGAACTTGGTAGAAAGAAGATGTTATGAAAAAAACAAGTGTTGAGTTTAAGTTGAATTGAATGAGATTATTAGAATGAATTCAGATGAAAGATTATAAGGTTTAATATGCACTAAGGCTCATGAGTGAATATCAAAACCAATAGTTTTAGAAGGAATATTGGAACCAATTTTTATAAAATTATAGATTCAGTTGAGGAGATCAACTAGTATGAGGAAACCGGTTTAGAGGATTGGGCCAATATGAACTTACTTATTTTAACAGATTCTAATAAATAAGATAGTCTAGAAGAAGTAGTTATCCTCAGTGACTAATAGAAGTGGGAATTTACCATGAAGTAAGAAATTATTTTCTTTAAAGTCCAATAGATCATTGGACTTGGATAAGCTTCTACACGGGAAAGAGAGCCCTCAAAAATGATTTTTTCTGGCCGAAAGAAGAAGTTGATGGAAGTATGAGATACAAATAATGGTTATTAGTGAAATATTTCCAATAAAAAGAAGGAACTCAATTTTCAAATATTTTTTCACCATTCTTCTACCACAATACAATTTGGACAGTGGCCAACATTTTTTCCTTCAATAATTTATAGTTGGAGTGGATGGATGCTAGGATAAAATTTCATCATGGTGATTGTTAGGGGAGAACTTAATGTTTCATTGCAAGGGTTATGAATATTATATAAAGGATATAATACTTTTCAAGTTGAAGATAAGTATTTGTGTATTGAACTAATTTCCTTGAAAGTGGAATCGTTATTTTGAAACTTTTATGCTTGAGGAATGTTTTACTCGATCTGATTATGATCATAGTTGCTATTGTAAGTAGTGGAATGATGTAAAATTCACCATAATTATCTTCTAGGTGGATGATATGCTTCTTTGGGTACAATAAATTCAATTTATTGAGAATTTGGAGAGAAATTTTCTAGGTGGTTTGAGATTAAGGATCTCAGACATTCTAAGAAAATTTTGGGGATGCAAATTGAGTGGGATATGAAACTAAAAAACTTTGGTGATATCCAAGAAGGAATGAATTTTGAAGGCCATTTAAATATTTATAATTAATAAATGTAAACCTATTTCAAATACCCTTTTTAGATACATGAATAATTCTAATTCATAAGAACTATATTTAGAATACGATTTTAGGAAAATGGAAAATGTTCTTTATGATTCTGTCATTGGATGTTTGATGTCTAAAATGATTTTAACATGAACTAATATTTATTTTAAATTTGGATGTAGGAGTTTATTTATTTCCAATAATGGAAGAATTAATTCATATCATGTTAAATGAACCATCTTATATATAAAATGTTCATAAGATACTATGTTTTTTTACGTAATAATGATTCATTAAATGATTTTTGGAACTATATTTATCTAGAGAAATGGATTCGTAGAAGAGTATAAAATGTTTTTCTTTATATATAAAAGGTAAGTGGTTATTTGGATAACTCAAATAGATCCAGTGGTTAATTTTTGAATAAATAAATATGATTTTGTTGTTGTTGTGGAATCGTGAAAGGATTTTTTTTGTTTATGTGCCTACTGAAGGAGATTGGGAAAGAATCATAAGGAGGAATGTTATTCTATGATAGTTAGAGTGTCATTCACCTTTCAAGGATTCCTGTTTTTCATGAAAAAATATATCTATTTGAAATTCCATTTCATTGGGAATCAGTTGGAAGAAAGGATGTTGGAACTATATAAGGTGACCAGAAAACAGAATCATGCATATATGTTTATAAAGGTGTTGGTCTAAGGAATTATAAGGCATAATTGTGCCTCAATTGGACCTGGATAAATTAAAGGATATGGAGAAAAATAAATTGAAATTTAAGATGTTATGAATCAATTAATTAGTCATTAAGTGGGGAATTTTGGGGTTTTTTCGAAGCATTTTCATTTTTTCAAAATGATTTTTCCCGAAGGATCATTTTTTTAAAATGTGTTTTCTGCCAATTATTTTGGACCTCAGATTTTGTGAAGAGATTTTTATTGAAAATGGTTGTTCTGATGATTTTTTTATGTATCATATGGAGAGTTATGATACATGGGTAGCGCACAATGTCATCAGTTTTTAGAAGTCAAACAGAAGTTAAGACAATGTATCGAGGGATTCCTTGGTCAATAGAAGGATAGCCCTAAATCTCATAGGGTCTTGGAATCAATTTATCAAATTAATACCTCTATAAATATGATTTGGGGCCTATTTTGATATAATAAATCATCATATCGAAGATGGATGATTAGAATTCGATGAAATGATACTTCAATTTATTGAGAGTGTGATTGTTTTTATAACTGTTGTACTTTTATTTATAAATTGTTTTTTTTATCCTATGGATGTAGGTAATTTGTCTAAACCCCATAATTCACGTGTGCTCTTCCATTTTTTTCCTTTAATTCAGTATTTGTGTGTGTATGGTTGATTTCATGTGGTGATCATGTTATAAATTTTCTAGTTCCAAAACAAAAATTCAAGGGGTCTATAAGGAATTCTATAAATTTAGAAATCAGAAGGATATTCTTCTGAAATGTTGTTGCATGAGTTCTTCTAGAAATAAAATGGTGGCACATCCCCAATGAATCCCTCATTGGAACTAATAGGAATAGGGTTGTCACTCATCATGGGTCACCCTTCAAAAACCAACTCTATTCGATATCCCTCATCCATTGATTATATAATTGATAGAATACTAGATGATAGAACATGATCAATGATATTCAAATGAATACCATTCAAAAAGGGTTTTACCTTTAATGATTCACTATACCCCATCTCTATATAATTGGGGATTAATTCACTAAATTGGTCAATGAACTCATTTATATCTATTAGTCTTTTTAATATCCATAATATTCACTACCTTCCTCTACATTACATATTTGGGAATGAACAACTAAGAAAAAATGATGTTAAAGAACATCCACATCATTCCATCTTACAACGGGGATCAAAAAACCAATTTCTGCTGATCCAGACCTAATCCTTAGAACAAAACCAAGACAATTATTATTCTCAAGTATTCTAGAGTTCTTAGTGTCTTAAAGATCCATTCAATTTCCTCCTGTAACTGTAGCCTCTAACACACCTTTATCACCCTCAAATACATGTAAACACCCAAAAGAACCTATATATAACCCTTATTTAAGAATATTGGTAGATTCATCCACTAGAATATACCTTTGATAATCCATCAATTATTTTCTAGGATTTATACTCTATGTAAAATGTAAAAAATGAATCCTAATAAAAACTATATAAATAAAAATCAGACCCAGCCAAAAATAACCTTCATCCCAAAACACTAGTTTCACAAAACCAATACATAACACAAAATAGAATAAAAATTTCTATTCTTAAAACTGCCAAAAAATATCCCAATTTAAATTTCAAAACCTCAAAATCCTATGGAAAACAATTTTAAAAATCCATATATTCATTTATTAAAATCACTCTCCAAATATAAAAAATCAACCCCATTTTTAAATCCCATCATTTCAATTTCAAACCCCACTTTTCCTTTACAAGACCATTTTAATATTTCCAAAGAAACTTTATCCATTTTCACAACCAAATTAGTTTCTTTTAAAAACCAATTCAGACCAACCAAAACCAAAGATTCAGATAGTAACATAATGTGATGTCAAATATCCTTCAAGAGATACTAGTGGTTGTGCATGACTTAGCAACATTGTTTGGTGGGGGCATGTTACAAATATGAAACCACTACTGGATTTCATTTTAAACTAGGTACATAGGATCCACATGGTTTTTTAGGTAATGTAATATCACCGAGAAACAACAGTTCAACTCTCATTATGATCCCTCAAAACACATAAACTTAGAAAATAAACCAAAACACCATTAAAAAGAACCAAGGTATATCAGAAATAAAAATTCAAGGATCAAACCCAACCACCCATGGTAACTCAATACTCAGGGTTACAAGAAGCTCATGAAATTATTTATGTACCAACCTCTTGAGTCCTGACACTCCTAATCCAATCTTCTAGAATCACCCAAATAGAAAAGGAAACTCTATGAACCTAGGACCTATTAAATCCTAGGCTATAAAACCATTTTTCATAAACCATATCAAGAATGAATTATGAATTGGGACCCAACTTGGCTGACCACTTTCTTGAGGGGAATCCTTTATCCCCACAGGATAATGGTCATTTCACAATTTTTTGGGATTAATTCTCCTAAAAAACTGATGAAAATCCAGGGTTTTGTCTAGAATCCCAACATAACTAAAATGTATATCAGAGTTCCATCAGTAGAAATATGACTAGAGAAAAAACAAAAAATAATGTAAATAGGGTTCATGAAAGTAAACATTCAACTAATCATAAATAAAAAGTAATTGAAATAGGATCTTGATACAAGATTCTGACTAGGAAAAAACAACTCTGATACCAAAGAAACCACAAAAAATACCAAACACAATATCTGTGTAACATATTATTCACCATACATCCATAAAAATGAATTTCCCCAAGAGTAATAAAAAAATAGAACATGAACATGTAAGATAGCTCAGGTCTACCAACATTAAGTGGAACAAGTATAGTGTGAGTGTAAAACAAGTTAATAAGTAAGCACCACATAATCCATACATTTCCTTAATAAAAAAACCTATGAATTCTAGTATGAAAATAATGTTACAAAGTAATATTTTATTGTTTTCTAAAATAAATACAATTATTTCCTAATACCTCTTTTGAACCCATTAAAATATTCTTTGAATTCCTTATTTTATGAAACTCACCTTCATAAAACTATACTCAATTAATCCTAAAATAAAATAACTTTTATGAATAAATAAGAATGTTCAATAGGAAATAGAATATATAAAATCAGGAATATAATAAAGGATTATCATTGTTATGAAATGTAATTTAGAACCAAGTACAAGTAGTAAAATATATAGACTATGTAATCATGTGAAATTACTAAAAATATTGTGAGGATGCCCTAGATGTACTCATTTTGTAACCATCTGTTGGCCTATCAATGTAGTCCCTAAGTTTATGACCAACTCTTCATCTCTTGAATAGCCTCAGTGGTGAAATAATAACCTATGGTCTCTAACACCATAGAGTATCTATTCTATCTCATCAATACTAGATATAAACGTCTCTTATCTCTAATTGAGACTCCATGTATCCCATGAAAATAAATATAATGGGAGGTGTGGGGGCCTTTATATAAAACATCTGAATTAATAACCAATAAAATTCAATTACAATCTCTAATCCCCAAACCTACACACACCCATGTGAAATCCCCCCATAAATAGAGGAGTTCTATAGAGATTTACACTTTCAAAGAAAACAATTTTTAAAATTCCATCCTGGCCTTTGCATTGAAATAGATAGTCATTTTTCATAAAACACCATTATATCAATAAAATATTTCAAAATACAAAGGAAATCATCAAGAAACATTCTTAAAGTGAAAAATGAACCTCTAATTCAAGATTTGGGACACACACATTTAATTCCATTTTCATGAAAACATTTGGAAGTCAGGAACCCCACTTTGAGAAACAAAATTTATAAAACACAACTTTAAAACCTTATTTTGAAAACATTTAAGAAATAAGAAGAAATTTAGAACCCAATATTTCAAAAGGTAACTCTATGAACTTATCATAATTATACACCCCCCTCACACACAGATAAAAATATGTGTGTGTGTGTGTGTGTTTTCATTCAAATATATATTTTTTTATGAATTAAAATTCATATAGGTATGTGTATTCATAGGAATGCAAGGAATAAAACCAATTAATGGAATTAAAATCACCAATCAAAGTGTAAGAAATTATATGAAAAAAATATAAAGAGAATAAAAAAGGAAATCATAAAATAAAACCACAATTGAATTTCAAAAAATAACTCACAAAAATTTCACCAAACTCCTAGCATGATTTAAACCAAAAAAATCCTTTAAAAGGGAAACATAATTATTTTTGAACACATCTAGAACATATACACATTTAACATGTAGGTATAATTATTTAAAACCATATAAAACCCCATTTCCAAAAAAGTAAATTTAGAGTATTTAATAAATCAATTTATAAATCTATCAACATGAGGAATTCAATTTAATGGAATTTAAATCGCTACATGTATTACACTAAGTGTTTAGGAAAGGAAGTAAATGGAAACGCCTATCTTAATATTATATAAATGTGACAAAACTCTAAAAACAAAAAGAACCAATACCAAATAGAAATATGCACATCCTAACATCAAAAGAAATAATTCTCATAATCCAAACCTCACCCAATCCTTCAGCTAAGAGGAAACCAAGCCAAGGGAAAGAAGAAAAATAAAAAATAAGGAATAAAGAAGGAGGAGGATCGTCTTATTTAGGAGAAACCCCTTGAAAAAAATTAAGATCTTTAAATCCAAGAAAAATGGTAAGGAACACCAAAACCCCTCTAAATATGTGTTTCAAATGAGTTGGGAGGGAGAGGACCAATTTTTGATACAAATAGAAGGAGCGGAAAAGGGAAATTCTAACTTTTAGAAGTTTTGATAATGTCTCATAGTTTGGTCGCCTGAATTAAAAAATCAGGTACCAACCATGGGACCTCCACTAAATATAAAAATAACCCTCACATGGGTTGGAATCATGGTTTATAAATGATAATACAAACCAAAAAATGTCTCAATTTAAATTACATACACTCTTTCATGATTTTTCATGGTTTATACTAACTGTGTACAATTCATGAGCTAGCTCCCAAAAACACAAAACCCAAACACGATTTCCCCTAGGATTTCCATAACATGGAATTATCCCTGATATTCCTATGAAATCTATACCATGAAAGAAAAATTAACTAAAAATCCCCTACAGAAATTTAGCTGCATGGTTTCCCCTAAACTATGCGCACTAACCATGCGTGAAGGTAGAAACTACTTTAAAACTCCAAAACTCGAAATTAACATGGGTATTTAACTGTAAAATCAATGAATATATTAATAAAAAAGAAATATGAAAAATAATAATGAGTATAAAAAGGTTGAGGTGTGATAGTTTTCATCATAGGTAATTTGTTTACCTTAGGTAAATGTAGGTGGTTTCATGTGACACTCTTGATTTATGATGCAATCATGCTTTCTCTTATTTACCAAATGTTTTTTAATTAACTAATGTTATTATATAGTATATTTTATTCTTAATGATATGATTTGTGGATATCTTCATATTCTTCCTTAGTTTTTGATGAGTAAATGGGTTAAATAGGCTTGTAATATATTTGGTAAATTGAGTTACTTATAATGGGTTAATGAAAGGACGTTTATAATGAAATATATGATTTTTGGAATGAAAATACCACATGGGAGCCTAGGTATCTAGGGTGAAAATTAGTGCTAAGTATATATTTTTTATCACACCATTTTAACTAACGACTTTGAATATAGATGATGGATTTAGTGTCATGATAGGGTGAGACCATACCATTAGGATAAGGGATGTTATCTTTCAAAATTGGTGTTGTGGTGTCATCAGATGGGAAATATCATGCCTCTAGTATAAGAAATGAAAACTTTACTGGGTTTTGTGAACACCTAGATTTACCATTTTCTCACAAGTTGATACATGGAATGAGGGTTCCGACTAACCATAGATTACTTAGGTATTTATCATGGTTCATGTTTATCAATTATTTATTCCTTATGGGGGTTTTTCCATTTATAAATTGTTTAATATTATTACTTCTGTTGTTACATCTTAAAGATAAATGTTTTACTTTCTTATAGTTTATTTTCAAACTTTCATTCTTGTGTTTGGCTACGAAGGTTTATAAATTAAATACTTAGTTGGATCTTATAGTTCTTGTGTTTCTCACACCCTAAATACACCCAACTGTTGTATGAAGAATTTTTCTTGAATGATCTATGTAAAAAAGGGAAACATATGGAGGTGGTGGGTATTCTTTCTATTGGATATGAGGTTATCGATTGTGACATGGTGGGATCCTAGTCCCATTCGGCATAGTTATGGGTAACCCTTATTGTTTATTTTGGTTGTACTTTTTGATGTATTTTGGCCGATCCTAAGTGTTTTTCAAGTAGAATGTGTTTGTAGACTTCATAGTAGATTTTTAGTTATGATGTGAGATGTTACGAGCATGATTATTCTATAGGAAATTCTCAGTAGTGGAATTGACCAATTACTATCATTAAAAATTTCAGATAGAGGCGACACTCACCTATCATACCAGAGCGCGGGTCCTCTATCCATGGAGACCGTACTCTCTTGTCGCAATAGGGTGTGGGTTCTCCATACTTATTTTTAGATACAAAGGAAGAACTCCCTTGTCACACCAGGGAATGAGACCTCTATCCATGGAGATGGTACTCCATAGTCACACCAATGTGCGGGTCATCCATACTCATTGTACAAATATAGAGGTGACACTCTCCTATCATACCAGGGCACAATTCCTCTATACATGGAGATGATAATCCCCTATCATACTAGGGAACAATTCCACCATAATCATTGTGAATATAAAAAGGAAACACTACCATATCTCTCCATGGAATGAGTCCTCTATCCATGGAGACAATACTTCATTATTTCACTATGGTGTGGGTCCTCTATACTCAATGTACAAATATAGAGGCAGCACATCCCTATCTCACTAGGGAATGCATCCTCTATCCACAGAGACAGTACTCCCCTATCACATTAGGGCGCGAGTCCTCCATATTATATACACATATATAGAAATATTACTTACCCATCATAAAAGTATGTGGGTATCTTTTGGAGACTAAACCCCATAAAGTCGTGGAGTTGTGGCAAGGTGCGAACAATCTTCAAGGATTCTTTAGACAGACACACGAGATGCTGAATATTCACGATGGACCATTGTAACTACAGATAGAATCATCAACCTAGGTTGAGCTATGTGATGGATATATCCTTTATTTCTCATTTGGTTTTCTTATAAGATTATATATATATATGTGTGTGTGTGTGTGATTTTGAGTTTTGTTTCCTTCTTAGTTTGGGATGATCTGACTACTTCTTTTGTGTATTATATTTCTCCCTCTTCTATTTTTAGGGAATCCTACTGGGTATTTATATACTCACCCCTACATGGGATTTTCCTTCACATGTAGTTGATTATGCAGATGATAGAAAAATAAACATTGGAATTTGTGGAGATTATGGATATTTGGGTGCATTTGACCATGTACAGTAGTTAAGGCATGGAGATATAGAGCCGATCTCTCTCTCAGTATTTATTTTCTTGTTTTCATCAATTTGGGTCATATTTTATACATGGGAATGTATTTTTACCTTTTTTTAGATTATGGTGTTGTACTCTTTTTTATTCCCTATAGGTTATTACTGAAGGATACCAGAACACCCTGAGAGGGGAGGAGTGAATTAGGGTATCAAATTTTTCTTCAAAAGTGACAGATCATGTTCCCAAATTAGTAGGAATTAATTAAATCTATCATAAGGGATTATGAAGAATTTAAAAAACTACATACAAAAATATCACACAACAATTTTACATGCTTCACCACTAAGGGCTATTCCAAGGAGCATTTGCTGAAAATGTTTCAGTCATACCAAAAATCACTAATCTACACTAGTTGTTGAATACATGTGTTTAGACATAGTCAATATATGCCTGACACAATACCTTTACATGATTTTAGGGATATCTCACTACATCCCTTGGAACACTTCCGTCGACTCCCCCTAGCTCACTGCATTGAGAGAAGTCTTACTCAGTTTATCAACTTGAAGGTATCATTAATAGATTGGCATTGAAGACATTATCACTAACTAGCACGAGACTCTTATTGCACCATGGACCTGAATCAATGCAGTCAAAAAGCACTGTTCACTAAAAACAAGATGTTCAAAACTTCCTTTGATGAACCTCCTTTGTGAAGTTCACTCCTTTACGAAGCACCCATTCCTTCAATGAAAAAATTCCTTCACAAAGAATACTAAGTCAACATGGAATACCCAATCACCGTGAAGTACCCTTTAATCAAAAACATCATCATCAATCAATACATGTAGTCATTTTACAATGCTCAAGATCGCATAGAAATCCATATTCACAGAGCTCCCTTATCTTCAACAAATCATACTTTTTTTTCAAATTCCCCTTGAAAAACTCGTGAAAAATGATGAGGGGTAGCCTTATATTTATAGTCTCGTCTGTTCGCGATGCTCCACCGCCTCCTAGTAAATTTTCTGTATCGTTCAAAAACACCTTCACATAGCTCCTCCATTTGTGATGCTCTATTGTAATTTGAAATTGTCACAAAGCCTTCTATCAAACCATCATGTTGCGATGCTCCAATTCTTGAAATTATAGAGATAACTGTCACCATTTGTGATGCTCCAATTCTTCATCATTCATGGTACTCATCATTGTCACATAGATCACCATCAAAATTATTTTATCCTTAACGAACCACAATTCATGAATCCCATCTTCCCAAAACTCATACCTTTTCCATATTTTCATATGGCCTTCATGGAAATCCACTTTTCACGATGCAAACCATCCTCCAAATTTTGGACCCCAATAATTTGGAAAACACTGGGAAATGAAGCCACATTCAATACTATTGTTAGATAAAGATGTAAGATCCCTTTCCTTATAAACTCCATCATCTTCCAAGTGGGGATTGACAATAAACACAAGCCTATTGTCAGCTTGAACTATAAGATCCATTTTGTTTAAAACTCACTGATCTTCCATGTGAGGATTGACAAAAAAACCATACTCTATTTCCACCAAATAGCAACCTTGGTTCCAAAAATCTCCCCCGTTGGGTTTGTTGCAAATCTGCAGATAAATTAAATAAAGCAACAACCACTATCATGACCTGATATATGGGAAACAAAAAATCCAACACTCTAAGAATACGTGAGTAGTGATTGGTATAGAAACCAAGAGGAGCATAAATTGGGTTCTAATGTCTTGGAATGATTAAATATGTCCAAGCTAAGCTCTTTAGGTTTCCTCATAATACCAAAAAATCATTGTATCATAGAAGCATTTCATGGTTTTTCAAGAACATTAAACTAATTTTTCAATCCTCCATTATCCTATAACCAAAACACCATAATTCTTCATTCTCCACCACATTTTTACCATTTAATTTCTCCATCATCTCCCATTAGAAATAAAACCAATGACTAGTATTTGTTCATTGTAGAGCTCAAAACACACTACCCCTAGATCGTATCTCCCCCATATATTGGCATAACTTCCAAAAATAGATTAAGATAGTCAACAGAAATGGGGAGAGGGGAATACTCCTAACCTCCTCATGCACTGGGAGGTGACTGAACACTGTGGTTCAACCAATGTTTCTCGAACACATGTTCCGCCAATTACTTAGTAATAATGTCAGCCAATTGGTCATCAATTCCAACATGATCCATTTTAACCATGCCCTATTCAAAATTTTATTTGATGAAGTGATATCTAATTTCAATATGTTTCATATGAGAATGCTGAACATGATTCAATCTAATATTGACCACTCTCTTTTTTTCATAGTGAATCACCATTGGCTATTTTGCCTCATATCCAATATTAGTCATTATTTCTTCATCTACAATAGATGAGTACGATCCATTATAGCTATGACATACTCAACTTTAGCAGTACTAAGATAAGTACTTTTCCGTTTATTACTCAACCATACCACACATTTATTTCTAATAAAGAATGATCCACCACTTGTAGACTTTCTATCAACAACATTTCCAGCCTAGTCAATATAAAAAATGGTTGATAGTTCAATATATATTTATGTAGAAAATTATAATCCAAAATTGTGAGTACCTTGAATGTACCTCATGATTCTTTCCACTATTTCCATATGTTCTCTCTTTGGATTACATTGAAAGAGGGCCACTAAGAATGTTACAAAGATAATATCTAGTTGTGTTGTTTTCAGTTACAATAAGTTTCCAATGATTCTCCTATACATGGTGGGATCTACTTATGAACCATCCTCATGCTTTTCCAGTTTTTTCCCAACTACAATAAGATTCTACATTGGTTTGGATTCATGCATATTGAATTTATTTAGCTACTCTCTAGCATAATGTTCCTAAGAAATAAAAGTGTGGTCTTTCCTTTGAATCACTTACATCCCTAAGAAGTATATGAGTTCACTAATCATAGAAATTTTAAATTATGATTTCATGTGATTGGAAAATTCATCCACCAATCCCTGTCTACTTCCACCAAATTTAATATCATCTATGTACACCAGTACCATGAACTAATCTTTCTGAGAATTCTTCACATAGATATTCTGATCCAATCCTCCTCTTTTAAATTCAAGCTTCTTTAGATATGAATCCAACTGAGAGTACCATGAATGTGGTGCCTGTTTCATACCATATAGTTCCTTCTGTAATCATAAAAAGTTCATTTCATAATTACCAAGAAGAAACCCCACTAGTTGTCCAATATAGAATTATTCTTAAAGAACACCATTAAAGAAAAGTGTTTTGACTTCCATTTGATATAGTTTGTATCCTATTTGAATTTCCATGAGAAGAAGAAGTCTGATTGACTCCATACTAGCTACTGTAGAAAATTTTTCTTCATCATCAACACCTTCAATATGTGAATATCATGTACACACTAATCATGTATTATTTTGATCACATTACCATGACCATCAAATTTATTCTAGAAAGTCCACTTCATGCCAATCACATTTTGAATTTCAGGTATTTTAACAATATACCATGTCTGGTTCTTATCAATCTGATCTAACTCTTTATTCATGGATTTCACCCACAATTCATCATTTTAAGCTTATTCAAATGAGGATGGTTCCACAACTGATAGGAAGGAAGATTGTGCATTATTACTCATTCTCCTTGTTTTTATGGGTGTTGTACAATACCCAATGATGTTGGATTGATCAATTTATTCTCTTTGATTTCTCCTATGAGGTTCAGAAGAATTTTCTTCATCCATGGTTTCCTATTCTGCTTCTTATTCAAAATCAACATTGTTTTCTGACATCAGAATGTTTTTCACTCCTTCCTCTACACCTACATTTTAATATGTTCCATGTAAATTGTCTTCAACATATTCAATCACATCAATATAAGATCCCCTAATGTTATCTTTGGTCTTATATTTAATGACTGTTAAATAACTACTTTCCACAATTCTTCCAATAGGATCATTCAATCATTTTTAGGCTTTGTTATTCATTGAATATCCTAGGAATATTCCTTCATCTGCAGCATCACCATACATCCCTTGCTTTCCTTCATTGTTTCGAATGAAACATTTACTTATGAAAACACAAACATACTTCAAAGAGGGATTCCTTCAATGCCCCAACTCATATAGTGTCTTTGCCTCTACCACATAAACCCCTGTTCGATTTTGAGTAAACATTTCACCTTGAACATCATCTTTCTAGTAATGGTGAGAAATACGACTCTCAATTAGCATAGTTATTTCAATATTGCTCACCTATCAATTCCTGCACTCAAAAACTCCATTTTTCTGTATGGATCTCACAACTACCACCTCATACTATATTCCATGTTTCTCTAGGTAATTTTCAAACATAATGGATGTGTACTACCCTCCATTATCAGACCACAGAACAATGATTGTCCATCTAGTATCATTCTTGGCTATTCAGAGATACATTTTCATACAGTCAAGTACTTTTCGTTTTCTATGTATAACCATCACACAATACATTCTACTATAATCATCAATAAAAAGAATAAAGTACATTTATCCATATGTTTCTTCAACAATTATCAACCACAAACACTTGTATGGATGAGATCAAGAAGATTTTATGCCCTTTTATTCTTTGGATGATATGAACTGAAGACCAACTTACCTCATATGAAAGTATCAAAATTATTTTCCCATTCACGCTTTAGATTAGTAATTTCCATAAATATCCTTATCTTAGATATCTTTTTCATGTCTTGCTAATGTGACCTAACCTTTGATGCCCCATGTTTTTTTCTTCTTCAACTATCAGATAGAAAATGTTATCTTTACTATCAACCTCATATAATTTTCTATATGTTATAAAAACATTCATGATAGATTTCCCTATATTTTATTTTATAGCGAAATTTTTTTGATTGAAATCCACTATAAGTTTTGAGTTACAGAGTAAACTAAAACTCAGGAGATTGTGACGTAAACCATCCACATAAAGAATTTCAGTTTTCATTAGCTCTCCATTAGCCATTTCAGTACTTCCACTACCTTTGATCTTATA
Organism: Viscum album; assembly: GCA_963277665.1. Taxonomy (NCBI): domain Eukaryota; kingdom Viridiplantae; phylum Streptophyta; class Magnoliopsida; order Santalales; family Viscaceae; genus Viscum; species Viscum album. The sequence continues at coordinate 269,826,685 of OY728167.1, read as the reverse complement.
AGAAACATCATTAAAAATACTTACCCATCCATCAAAAATTTTCTTAACATTCGTTAAAAGATCCAAATTTATCATCATATAAGACAAGCATCCACTATTAAGAATCCAGGTGTTGGTTCTCTTTGTAGCTTTGAGTTCTACTTCTAAAAGGTTGGATTTTTCAATTTTATTATTTCCTTCCATGAAATATTAGATTGATTGATGGATAAATATGGGTTTTCAAATATATTTTACATGTGAAAAGGTTAATCATACTCATACTCTTCTTCCAAAGGATAAAACTTTTTTGTAAGAGATACCCCATATGGTTGATGATTTTTGGCTCGTCTCTACGTTCTGAATGTATTTTCCATGCCTTTACTCTTCCTACATTAAATAACTTTATGAAAAAATTTAGAGAAATGAAAATAATTTCCATAGAAATTATTTATTCTATAACAAGTAGGATACAAATTTTTTCTTCTTTGTTGACTCCCTAGATCTTCCCCAATAAAATATCTCCTTGCATCTTCACAGTATGACATGGTATGGCCCAGATAGACACAAAATTAAAATTCCATAAGAGGAAATTTCTTCTCACTTTTATTCCTCCTGATGTCTCCTTCCTAAGGAAAATGGTTTAGCTGCCTATAATTTTAGGAAATTTGTGGATATGATTAATTTATCCTTTCATTTTGATTTGAGTCTCTCTTTTTTTGGAATTCATTTTACTTTTCGATATATTCAACTTTCGATTTACCTTTTCTTTAGTTTATCTTATTTATAACCTTTGATCTTTCAGCATCACAAACAATTACACTATTGCCCATGCATGAGGATATTTGACCATTAAACACCTTTTCTACTCCATTAGAACCCGAGTTATCTATCTCTAGTATCTTAGAATATACGAATCTTCCAAACTATATTTTATTCTTTGTTTGTTTTGAATTTGATACATTTTCAAGTTTAATACTAAGAGTAACAAATTCTTTTTCAATACCCTCAATAGTCTTGGACTTCTCCTCCAGTCTGGATGTAAGTTCATTGATAAACTTTTCCTGTTATTCAATTTTGAGTTGCATTTCCACTACATCTTCTGTGATATCAAAAAAAAATTACTATTCTTTCACTACTTCTTCTAGTCATTGAACTTCAGAATAAATCTGATCAATATATTTTGATGATTCTTCCACAAATAATCTCTACTTTTTGCATCTATTAATTTGATTATCATTATTATTAATAGAATCCTTAAGTTTCAACTTGAGATCAGCATCAACAACCAAATGATTTTCACTAGATTTATCATTTGATGTTTCTGACTTTTCAACTATATCCATCATAGATTCTTGGGTTCTAGATTTAAACTCCGGTTCTTATTCCTCAAAAAATTCATTTTCATTATCTTCTTCTTTACTGAAAAATATCTTTATATTTGATTTATTTCTATATTTGAAGTCTCCCTTTTGAGAAAACATTTTCTGATGCTTCTATGAGTTTTCAACTTCAATTTCATTACAATCTAACTTCCTTGAACAATGAGAGGCATTGTGACTAACTCTACCACAATCAAAACATGATAAGTATAAATTTATCCAAATATAACTTTTCTTATCTTGAATTTCTTGGAAAAGAGTAAAAGAATTATGTCTTACTAATTAGATTCATTAATACAGTCTCCTGAAATCTCATATTTTTCCATGGTTTTGAATGTAATCACCTTGCTAACTCAACTTATTGCATCCTCTAGTTTGACTCTCATTTCATATGCAACCAAACTGCTTAGCAGATCATCTAAATAAAGTTTTTAAATATCTATTTCTTCAAGGGATTACACTTTTGGATTGTAAAGAGGTGGAAGTCTTCTCAAGATTTTATTTACAATGTGAATTCCTTTTATTTCTTCCCCAAGACCTCAAATTTCTCCTATAACTTTAGTAATTTAATTGAAAAAGGTATCTATATTTTCATCAGGATGCATCTTCAGATCATCAAACATGTTGTTCATAACTTGGAGTTTTTCCTCCTTTACTTTTTTGTCACATTCATAAATATTTTTATGTTTTTTCCATATAGACTTGTATGAAGTGAAACTTATCACCTTCATGTATATTTGATCAGATAGACCTACGGTAATGGAATTTTGTGCTTTAGCATCTGTATAAAGAATTTTTCTATCTTTTTCATTCATAGATAGTCTTATTTCATCAGGGACCTAAATCCCTTGTGCAGTGGTAAAGAGTACTTCCATTCCAAGAGATCTTAGACTAGATCTCATCATGTTATTCCAAATCTAAATGTTACTTTCATCAAATAGGGGGACTCCCCTGACATGAACTGAATTCTCCATGATAACAAAGAAGTACATATTTAACACCAGTAACCTATAGGCTCTGATACCACTTGATGGACCCTAGAACACCTTGAGAGTGTGGGTGTGAATTAGGGTGATGAATTTTTCTTTATAAGTGATGAATTTTGTTCCCACATTAGTATGAATCAATTAAACTTTTTAGACAGGATTATGTAGAATTCAAAAAACCACATGCAAAGAGATCACACAACAATTTTACTTGGTTCACCACTAATGGATTTTCCATAGAGCATATGCTGATAGTGTTTCATTTACACCAAAAACCACTAATATTCACTAGTTGTGGAATACAAGTGTTCAGACATAGTCACTCTGTTCCATGCACACTGCATTTACCAGCTTTTTGGGATGGCTCACTCTATCCCTTGGAACACTTTCGTTGACTCCCCCTAGCTCACTATATTGATAGAATTCTTACTCAGTTTATCGACATGAAAGTATCTTCAATAGATTTTCATTTAAGACTTTGTATCTAACTATCACGAAACTCTACTTGCACCATATACATGAATTAATGAACTTTGAAAGCACTTTTCACTAAAAAATAGATGTTTAAAACTACCTTTAATGAAGCTCCTTCACAAATCTCACTCCTTCATGAAGTACCCATGCCTTTGCTGAAAAAATCTTTTGCGAAGCTTACTGATTCAATGTGGAATACCCCATCATCATGAATCACCATTTAATCAAATGTATTGGAATTAGTCAAGACTTATAGTCTTTTCATGATGCTCAAGCTCACATTGAAATCTAGATTCACGGAGCTCCCTTAGCTTCGCAAAATTAGAGAATTTCCAGATTGTCCTTGAAAAAATCATTAAAAATAAAGAAGGGTAGCCTTATATTTATAGGATTATACATTCACGATGATCAACTATCTCTTAGTAGATTTTCTAGATCTTTCAAAACCACCTTCACGTAGCTCCTCCCTTCACGATGCTCCATTTCAATTTGAGGTTATCATGATGTTTTCCATCAAACCATTATTCCCTGATGCTCCAATTCTCAGAATTATAGAGATCACTATCACCATTCATGAAGCTCCAATTCTTCATCATTTTTTATGCTCATCACTGTCACATAGATCAACTTCATCATTCTTTAATCCTTCATGAACCACAATTCTCTAAACCCATCTTTTTGAAACTCATGCCTTTTCCATATTTTCATAAGTCCTTAAAGGAAATCCACTTTTCCAAATGCAATCCATCCTCCAAATTTGATACCCCAATAAATTTTAAAACACTAAGAAATGATTCCACCTTCCATACTATTTTTAGCTTGAATGGTAGGATCCATTTCCTTGAAAACTCCCTGATCTTCTGTGTGAGGACTGAAAAAAAAAATACAAAACTATTTTCATCTTGAACTGTAATATCCCTTTCCTTAAAAACTCCCTGATATTCCATGAGAGGATTCAAAAAAAATGATACCCCATTTCCATAAAATAACAACCTTGGTTCCAATAATTACATGCCTAGTTTTTACTCTAGATGTCATTGTCTTTTTATTTTTTTTATTCCTCTATACATCTACATGGATAAGATTTGGTGTGTTCATACAAGTACTCTAGGAAAAGTACTCCCATTTTAGTTATGCCTTATTGGTGCTTGTCTCCATCACAGGGCCTATGGTGGTGGGATTAGGGTAGTTGCGACATGCCCATTCACTAAATAGGCGGGCCCTTGTGGGTCGGATCATGACATTGGGAATATAATAAAAGCTATATGCATTCTAGACATGAATAATTATACTTATAATATTCACAATAAGAATCTAAATATTTATTCTAATCTCACCTACCTTTGGCATTATCGCATTGGATAAATAAATGAGAAACACATTCAAAGAATCTATAGATATGGATTGTTGGAATCATTCTATTATGAATCATTTAATAATTAATAATATTTTTTATTAAGTAAAATGACCATGTAATTTTTTTGGTAGAAAATGTAAAAGGGATAACGGGTTGTTGGATCTCATACATAGTGGTGTATGTAGACCAAGGGGTACTCAAGCGAGTGGTTGTTTAAAGTATGTTTTCACTTTTACTAATGAATTTAGTTGGTTTGTATATGTGTTTCTGATGAAAAAACTGTATGAAACTTTTTGAAAGTTTACAAAGTTTCATAAAGAGGTTCATAATCAACTACAAAAGAGTATTAAGATACTCTGACCAGATCCGGGTGGTGAATACTTGATCTAGTAATTCATAGGTAATTTGAGAGAATGTGGAATTTTTTTACAACTCACTCCACTTAGAACACAAAAATGTAATTGTGTGTCTAAAAGTAAGAATCATATCCCTTTAGACATGGTTTGGCTGATGATGAGCCTATGTGACAATCCTATTTCATTCTAGGGTTATGCTCTTGAGACTTCTAAATTTATACTAAATTGTGCTCCATCTAAATGAGTCATAAAGACACTATATGGGTTATGGTATAAGAAAAATCCTAGTTTGTATTATATAGGGATTTAAGGATGTGAATCATTCTTATGACGATTGGATTATGATAATCATAACACTAAATTTGACAAATGAATATTTGTCGGCTAACCCAAGGAAACTAAGGGATGTCATTTCTATAATATTACCAAGAAAAAAGTTTTTGTGGATATATTTTCTATGTTCTTTGAGAAGGAATTTATAAATATTGGATCCAATTGGGGGAAAGTTAAGATCAGATAAGTTTAAGACTAACAAATAGGAAGCGTTCCTGAGAAAGAAGTTGAACTAGTTCTATAAATAGTTATAGAAGATTAAATACCTCAAGTTACATAAGAACATCATGGGTTTGGTGGGATTTTTTATGAACTCAAGAGATATGTATTTCTCATAGAAAATGATGGTGGAGTCATATTCCTAGGAGATGAAATTTATACCTACTATGAATCCAATGAGAGTTCTCATTTTTAGAAATGGTTAAAATCCATGTATTATGAAATGAACTCCATGTACTAACCAAGAATGGAACTTTGTTAATGCATCTGATGGGGTAAGGAATATAAGGTACAAGTGGATTTTTTCATAAGAAAAGAGACATGGAAGGAAGAGTGTCTACCTATATAGCACGTCTGGTGGGAAAAGGTTATAAAAAATTCATGGTATTAACTATGAATAAACATCTTCACTTATAAAAATGATAATTTCCATTCCGATATTGCTCCCCATAATAACATATTTGGATTATGAGATATATTAGATGGATTTTAAACCCACTTTCCTATGATTTAATTTAGTTGAGGATGTGAATATGATACAACCCAAAGGTTTTAATGTTCCAGATGAGACTATGAAGGCATTCAAGTTGAAAATGTACATTTACAGACTGAAACAATACTCTTGGAGTTAGAAAATCTAGTTTGATGATGCTAGTTTGGTTTCATAAAAAACATATATTATTCCTATGTATATAAGAATATTTTAGGAAGTATAGTAGAATTTATATTATTGTATTTTGATGACAACTTCTAATCATAGACGATATACTGACTCTTTACTTTTTGAAATGTGGTTGGGTAAATGATTCTTAATGAATGATAAGGGTGAAGCAGCCTACATAATAGGTATAAATATATATATAGATAGATATAAGAGGCTACTTGGACTCAGTCTAGATACATATATTAGTAAAGTGATTAAGGAGTTTATCCCTAAGAACACCAAGAATGGGTCTTTACCGATTTTACATGTAATAAATTTTATAAAGATTCAAGATACTTCTAAAGAGTTGGAAATTATGGATATAATTTCACATGTGTTCGCTATTTTTTTTATCATGCATGCCATGTTATGTACCTAAACTGATGTCAAATATTCCCTTAACATAAAAAGTATATATTAATCTGATTCTGGTGAGAGTAACTAGATTTCAAGGAATAACATCTTTAAGTACTTCAAAATGACTAAGGATATGTTCTAGATCTCTTGAGGAGAGGGTGAGCTCTATGTAAAAGGTTAAAAATATGCTAGTTTCTAATATGATAGAGATTACATGGAGTTTAAATCTAGTTTCATGTTTTTTCTAAACAATGGATCTATTAGTTGGAAGAGTTCCAAATAATCCACCATAGAGAAATCAAAAATAGAGGTAAAGTAAATCACTATAACAGATGTGCAAAGGAATCTATTTGGATCAGGAACTCCATCTTATAAGATGAGGCAATTCCTCGCATTAAGGGATAGATCGAGCTTTACTGTGACAAAAATGGATCCATCGCTTAGTCTAAGAAAACCTGGTCTCACCAAAGGAGCAAACAAATTATTTTAAATTACCATGTCATATGAGAGATCATTGAGAGGGGAAATGTAAAGATCTCTTGGATGGATACATAGGAAAATGTAAAAGATCTATTGACAAATACATTACCTTAATAACAACAGGAGGGTCATGTTAGGTCTCTAGGAATTCAATACTTAAGAGATTAATGTAATGGATATATAATGTATCATGTCATTATAATAAATTAAATCTATATTTATCACTCATTCATGTGTGTTACACTTTAAATGGATGGTTAAATGATGATATACCCTTAAAGTTTGACTTTGAGTTGTCCCTCATTGATGATCATTACTGAGTATTATGAGTTGTGATGATATGTAAAGATTAGAATGAATATAATCTTATAATCATTAAAAATGGTTGTATATGAAATATGAATAATGAATTCATGAGGTAATAAGTAGAAACATATTACTTGGATTGACCTGTAAAATTATATCTCAGGGAATGTAATACGATCATAAATATACCTAGGGAAATGTTCATATTATTAATCCTTATTACCTATGGTTGTAAATATACCTAACATGGGGACTTAATACATTGATACCTTACATATTCAAGTAAAAAAGGAAATTAGATAATCATGTTGTGGTTGGGTATGTTTCTATTCATGTCATTAGTTAGAGCACAACCAAGATGATAATTTTCAACTTGTATGAGTAGTTAAGAAATCTAGCCCTTGATTGAATTAGGTTGAGGAAATAAATGACCATGATAAGTTATGTTTGAAGAACCCAAGGAATGTTGTATATTTTATCAACCACACCTTTGAATTGTTTTTTAGAAGCTTTGGTCAGTTGAAGTTCATGATTATGAGATGTATTTGAGATGTTTGGAATGTATTCAAGAATGTTCAGAGGTAGTTTGATGAAGTTCTAAAGTTGTTCTAAAAATCATAAGATTTTATCCATCTTAATAAATTTAAAAATCATAAATCATAAGTCTATAATAACTAAATATAAGACATCATGATTTAGGATAAGGCTTTTATCATTAAGTGTAAGGATCAATAGGCTAAGTGTAAGACTTTTCCACTCAACCTAAGTCATCATACTTGAGTAGAAGACTTTGAGCCTGATTGTAATTCTTCAACATAAGGATTTGATTAATCATATGTAATTATTGTAATCCTTTTACATGAGTTAAAAATTTTATGAATTAAATTTAAGACTTTATTGATCATATGACTTTGATCTCCCTGGGGTAATACTTTTATACTTAGTAAAATTATGAGTTTCTACTGGGTGAAAATATGATATTCCAAAATATGAATATTCTAAAGGAAACAAAACCCTGATTAAAGAAATGATATTCCATGTAAAGAAAAATATATCTAAAATGTGATTCAAGATGATTCATATGAGATTTAAAAAATTATTATTGATGATATATTTTTGAAGACCTAAGATGGAATATCTAAAAAGTTACTGTATTGCTCAAAGTTGGACTTGTTCGAGAAAAGAGCTCTAAATATTACATCTAGAATGTTTTTTGATGATTCTATGTTGATATTAAGATCCTCAATCATCTTATACTCAAGAATTGATGAATGTGGAGTTATTAAGTTGAGTTTTAATAGAAATTCCATGAATTCTTGTTTGTGTCACGAGCTATTTAAAAGAAAATGGAATATTGAGACTGATCCAATTGAATCAGTAAGTTTCAACTAAAGAATATGAGTTTGAAAACTAGTGAAATATATATATACTAGGAAGAATAAGTTGATGCACTAAATATTTACATGTAAGGGAATTTTGGTAACCTAATTTTATGCAATTTGAAAAGTAACTTCACATGATTTAATTTATTGTGGAGTGAAAATAAATTAGCAGGAATCCAGAATTAAGAATTATATAATGGTGCTTTTTTTGACAACCTTAAAATCATCACTTTTAATTTTATGGATATTGATTTCAATGTAAGCCATTTAATGATATTAAATATAAATCCTTTGAGAATATTAATGTTGTTAATATTGGAAGGAACAAAAATATAAGTGATTTGTGTTTCTCCAGTAGTAATCCAGGTAGTGTGAACAACTAAAGATAGTGTGAGTACTTATAACTGTGGAAGAATTCATTTGAAGATCTAGTTTTGGCCAAGTTGATAGAGTTTAGTTTCAAGAGAAAAATAAGAAGCAGTTCTACATTAGTTTTTATGGAGTGATTAGTTATTATTGAATATTTATTAAGGATAATATAGGTAGATCTAAATATTCTATTGATGAAACAAATAAACTTTATAGAATATATTTCTCATCCCAGTTACATATCTTGTATGAAGAAAGTGTGAAACTGCATAGTCTAATGTGACTATAGACTAGAATAGTGTGAATTTATTATAATACTATAATCTTGTGATTTGTTTCTATTTATAGTAGATAAACTATGGTTGGGTATACTAACAAATCACAATAATAATTAAGTTACTCTGGAAGGTTCTAGACCTTATAAAAAAATTCCCATTTTTATCTTCCCTTTTTTTACATTAATGAGTGAGATAGAGACTCCATACATGAGTGAATTAAATCTTAACAGGTTGTAGGGGTTGATTTAAAATTAATGAAATTTTAAAACACTATCCTATAGTTATTCATCCCCACTTCTTAGTGGAGTAATCCAGTATTAGAAACTTCAACTACTATCAGAGCCCAATCCATTTGTTTGATTCATTCAGGCGCTAAGAATGTAAAATATGATTTCAATGAAAAATAGAGGCATGAAAATATTTTATGTAAAAACTATCATAGTTGGAAGAAAAAAATGTTATTGTATCTTCAATCACTTGGATTAGAAGTTAGAGAAGTTTATATCTTTAGTTTTCCACCCAATGAAGATAACATTTTAATGAACTTAGATGTCACGAACGAAATTTGGTTTCCATCAAAACCGCCACCCAACCTGGCCCATGATAAGGCTCGAAGGGCGTTCCCAATCCCCATGGGCTGGCACAAGTGACCGAGTATCATAAACTAAAAACTGGGAATGATTTACCCGAGTTTATAAACTTAAAACAACAAATGAATCCAATAAAACCAATCTGGATTTTTCAAACAAAATCATCTTTTAAAAAATTTTGAAAATTGAATTAAATAATTTAAAAAAATTATAAAAGACTACAACAAATGAATAAACCCCCAATGAACATCCCAAGAACCATCCTCATGGAAAGAGTCACCGCCCTCAAGCCATCTCCTCAAGACAACACCATGAAGGACCTGCTAGAAACCCAAACCACTAGCACTAAAGATTGTACCCAAACTTGTGACCAAATAACCAAGTCTACTTACACCCAAGGGTGTATGTAGGGTGTGAGCCAAATCCCAGTAGGATACCACCACTAAGAGATTCCATCTAATAAACATTCAAAGACAAAAAGCATGCAAGTTTTCATAACATGAAATGCTAGTAACAATTTTCTAAAAAGATACAACTTTAAATAAAATAGTTTTGAAGTGGGATATTTTAAAGAATCAACACTTTTTAAAAATAATGCCAATGCTACTGAATTTTTCCATCCACACATACCGTATGTCGATGGTAAGTACAAATCATCCAATGAGCACAAGAAATAGAAAATAACCCCTAGGCACTAGCTCGCTGTGGGTCTCAGGTACCTCGTATCTCGATGAGGGTAACCATCACAATATCTGTTCTAGTGCATGATCCACTAGTAGGGAACATACCCATAACCTAGTGGTCCCTAATAATCATCATCATCATAGTTTAGTTAGTTTTTTAAGCATCAATCTTTCTACGTGAAACTAAGGCCAAACCCCAAAGGATCACTAGCATACTAGTACACATCCACCCACCTAGATAACCGGGTTTCCCTCTTATGCTCAAACAAGTTCAAGAAGTAAATAAATATACTTTTCACATGAAAATACAACTTCCACATCACACATTAACCAAACACCCCCCATTTATATCACACAAGTCACATAATCCACTTTTTCATTCAAATGCATTTTGAAATCATACTCACACCAAAATAGCCCACAACATTTTTCACATTTCTTTAACAGTTCCAAAAATCCTATAAAGAATTTATAAAACCATTAAAAGATATTCCAACTCACATAACAGACCACACACATATCACATAATACCCTTCTCACCTTAAAAATTCATTTTGTCAACAAACTCACACGAAATAGCCCACAACCATGTTTCGCACCCACATCACAATTTATTAAAGCATTTTAGAAATTTATAAATCATTCTAAAAATGTTTGACATCTTAAATGACAACTTTACCTTTCAAATACCAATATTAGGTGAACACACTCACCCAAACAGTACATATAAACCCTTTTCCCACATGGTTTAACCAAATAAAACATTTACAATTTTCATAAAACAAACCCAAGTGGTGTAACTATGCTTCGCACACAAAACCCATTTCAAATCCATCATTCAAGGCCAAAACCATACCAATACCAACCCAAAACAGAATTGGAAACCCTAGAAATTGTTATTTAACCAATCCCAAGTGTTATAAAATTACCTCAATGAGTACCACAAAAGATACACATGAAAACACTAATTTTCTTAAAACACTTTCAAAGAGCAAGACAAGGTTTTGCACCTAATACCCATTCAAAAACCCACTTTTAACCCCAAAGGAACACCAAGACCCTACCAAAGCATAATTTTCATCCCAAACAAGATTTAGTAAACCAATTTCATATGTTATAAAATACAACCAAATAATACCACAACAGTTTCACATGTAAATACACCCAATTTAAATCAAAATGAAACTATAGAATTAAATGCTTAACCAAATCCATCAAAAATAGTTTTCACACCACACATAACATATGAGGAACATTCAAAATGATTAAATCCAGTAAGCTAACTCATCATAAAATTCTTACAAATGGAATCACCTACCTTTTATGTCGAAACCCTCAAAACATGGTGCGAAACATCAACCGAACCATCGCCGCACCACAAGGAAGTGAAGAGAAACCTAAAACCTCAAGATTTCACCCAAAATACATGAAGTTAAACCCTAGGTACGAACCATAGTTTCTGGAAAATTTATAACTCAAGAAAGGGAGAAAGAAACCCAAAGGAAAGGGAAGAAATCAAAGAGAGGAGGACTTACTTGAAAGAATCTTGGAGTTTCCCCACCAAAAACCCCATCAAAGATGGGTTCCAAGGGAGCTTGGAGGCCTACCATGGCTGCTAGTGTCAAATGCGGGAAGAAATAGAAATATTAGATTTATTTTTGGGAGGGAAATGGGAATTTTAAAAATATTTTTAATGACCTGGACACACCTGCAGGGTTTGCCTACACAGTTTGGAACCGTGTGGCCAAACTGTGTGGCCTGTTCTGGCCACCCAAAACCATTCCATTATCCTCCAATTTCAAGGGGGTCCAAGGGGGAAACCGAGCGGTAAAGATAGGCCAAGGATATGGGAGAAAAATACCCAATAGAAAACAACATTTTCACCTGAAGACTCATCCAACTCAAGGGTACAAACCACATCAACAACTTAACACACAAGTGGTGCCACTAGGATTGTCACTAAACCAAGTACAAAACAACACAACCTCATACCACCCATTTTACAAAATATAAGTACAATTACCATACAATACCCCCAAGACCAAGGTCATAGATCAGTAACACAACATGAACCAAAATTTCAAACCTAGAACACCCAAAAACAAAGAGAAATCCAAGAACTAAAAAAGGATTTGAAAAAAAGCATGGAATTGAAAATCCAGGTGTGACAATTCTCCCCACCATAAATATTTTTGGCCTCAGAAATCCAAATCAAGTCCAAAATCAAAAATCAAACCCAACCAATAAAACAAGATGCACTCCCTTGCCAAGTTTCACCTCCAAAGTCCAAAACACCTCCAATGATCAATTAAGGAAGGAATACTACCACAAAATAAAACTTACACCACTTTCCTGAAATGATCAAGCACATATAGATTTTATCCCAAAATAATACTCCTCAAACACTATATGAACAAGATTCAAACAATTTACCCAAACGAACAACAACAATGAACAAGGTTACACTCACCTTACTTTATCCATACCATTGGGCATTCTCCAATCCCAACATTTACCCTCGGAAGATGTAGCCAGTTAGATAGCTTCGAACAAGACTACCTATCTCCAAGCCAAGACCAGGGTCCAATATGAGTTACTAGTATGGGGAGACACAAATGGGATACTCACCATAAGAGACAACTTGAATTTTCCCAAGACAGGATCAGGACACTAATAGGGGGAGGCCCGAACGGACTCCTTGATACAAGGGGTATACTTCCATTCCAAATTTTTGAAGGAACATACATGAGAATCATAGTGGGTCTCCCCACCATAAGAACCAACCATCTTAACTGAACAAATTGAGTCAGAACAGAAAGACCCCAAAATTTAAATAGTTAGGATGACCACACAGTTAATCCACACGGTTTAGGAAACCGTTCCCTAACCTTTGGATCCTTCTACTTTGATGGTTTTTTGGGGTATGATTACTACTAACCATGCGCAAACTGTGTGCTCAACCTATCTAGTAAAAATCCCAACCATACTCCAAAAACTCCATGGAAACCAAAGGGGAAAAGAATGACATAGGGCGATAACATGGGAACGAGGCCCTCCACCTCTTTCCACCGAATAGGAAAAACAAAAGAAAGATGATGACACTAGAGGTTTAAACTCTTCCTATATTTCATACTGAGGATAGGACTTGTGTACAAGGGTTTAAACGACCATGGGATTTCCCCTGACTACGTGCTAGCTTCACTCCGGGTCCTATGGTTGGAGCCCAAAAGATTGAAGCATCTTGGGCCTCGCAGTTAGGCTTTGGAAACCCCTGTATGGAACTTCTTCTTTCGGTGCCACAAACAACCACACCGCAACCCCATATCGGTTTACCAAGACATAAAACATTCCAAAACTCACTTTACCTTAGCTCTAAATTTCACTGAAACAAGGGCTTAGAGGATGCACACACATCACACCTTGTTTCTTCGGCTGAGAAACAACAGAAGGAAAGGACACATATACTCACCTTCCTCTAAAACGGAGGATTTTGAAGTTAATCAAAGGGAGACATACTCCCAAAATAACAGAGACTCTCAAAGGATTGAATGACCTTAACCTTCACAGTCAAATGACCACATGAAATCACAAGGTGTCACCAAACATGACCATTGCGACTGATAGGAACAATACAAGGAAAGGGATCTTATGCCAAGTCCCAAACAAGACACAATTCCGAAAAGTGACCATAACATCTACTCATGACCATATTTCCCACACTGATGGTTTAACATAAACTCAAACTTTTAAGAGACTACGAAGTTCCCAAAGGCCCTCTTAGACACCATCCAAATACTCATCCACAATAAAAACCCCAGAACACTTCCAACTTCGATGAATCGGGTAACTTAAGAAACTAAGGTCTCTTTCAAACTTCCATGATAACTCTCCTACTACAAGAGGGTCCACAAAACAATGAAAGGAAATGGTCTAAACTCAATATCCAAAGTTCGAGAAAATAATTCCTTATATTGATCAACTGGAGGATTTTCCAATGGAAAAACAATCTGAGTTGCACTTTAGTCATGCCCTAACCCTTAATTGAGGAATACCTTATCCAACGAGAAAACCCAAGGACCCAACCAAGCTAGTCCGTTGGTCAAAACGTGCTGCAACCAGATCCAAACACATGAAGGTAACCACCATAAAGGCATCCCAAACTTTTCTCAGAAGAGAGCACTAACCAGACCTTCAACCCAACTTACCGACTAAACATAAACCCAAAATACCATTCAAACAGGAGGGGTTCTTGGACTCAAAACATCCCACAACATCAACATTTTCAAAAACACATAATACACACCATCCCAAACTAGTCATCAAGACATCACGTTTTCCTTTAAAAACATTTCGTTGAAAAAAACGGTTCACCGGTTAGCGTATCCACCAATGGTACCCCATTGGCCTCACACATGCATGATTCTGTGCCACACCGGGCACCTTCCTCACATCCATCCCAACACTCATCCATCCTGTTGGACTCCTCATGTATTAATCATGTTTTAATGATAAAAAATCCTATTCAATCTATAAAAATACTATTCATTCTATAAGACTTGTTAATTCTCTGTAATCTGTCATAAATCATGTAAAATTGTTTAGTATCCTTATGCTTTAAGTAAAGCTATCCAAAGATCTTAAGTGCTATACATTCAATTTGATTACTGTACACTATCTTTGATTTAATTTATAATTCATTATTTTATGAATGATTAAGTCTAATCCATTCTATGAATATCACTGATTAAGTCTAAATATAGATATTTGACTATGTTTGAGACACCGTGAGTCTGCCACCGGTTATGTTTTTCTGGAAAAGGACCCAGATACCGTGACCCAGATACCGTGACCAGACACCATGACCCAAACACCGTGACCCAGACACTGTGATCCAGACACCGTTACTAGACACCATGACCTAGACACCATGAACATACACCGTGACCTAGACATCATGACTAGACACCGTGACCACACACCATGACCCAGACACCATAACCCAGACACCGTGACCAGACACCGTGACCCAGACACCGTGAACTAGAAACCGTGACCCAGAAACCATGATCAAACATCGTGACCATCATTCACCACTTCAAGAAGACACCAGTTCATGGAGACACTGTTTAGAGACAAATTATGACTGTGTTTCTTAATCTACTTTTTCATTTTTCAATTTAATCTCTAACGGTCGTATTTGAAGATTTTAAATGCATTGAAATAATTAATGTTTATTTGTAGACATGTCACCTGAAAGTACAAGGTACGAGGTGCAGAATACATGCACCTTTCGGCTTCAACACATGCACTCTAAGAATAAAATAAAAGTGCGGCCCAGAAACAAAAACAGTGGAATAATGCGAAGCAAGTGTGTGAGAACGACAATGAAGAAAACACTTAGAGCATTTTTTTAAGAGAAAATTGACACATGAAACTCGACACTGCTGAAGAACAGACGAAGCATACTCGAAATACCAGAGTCGAAGACATCTTCATGCTGTCAAACACCACAACAAACACACACCAGATCTAGCTGCCTTATGACACTCTTTTTTCCACACGAGGACTCCATTTCTGCATCTGCTTCATCCTAGAAGTCCAGAATTTCATAGACAACCACTCAGAG
This sequence comes from Viscum album, assembly GCA_963277665.1. NCBI lineage: Eukaryota > Viridiplantae > Streptophyta > Magnoliopsida > Santalales > Viscaceae > Viscum > Viscum album. Next base: position 269,810,828 of record OY728167.1, on the reverse strand, counting down.
CAATTCTAAAAATTATATCATCATTACTTCTCTATTGTGTATCATTTTATTAACTTTCGAGAAGTGTGTATATCTGTATAAATACACACTTTTTCTCTTGCATTAAACTGAAGGATACAAGATATCCTTTCTCAAACATCCTTTTACACTTGTGTATACCCACATATAAGTATGGAAGAGGTCCCTGTGTGTCCTGGTAGTTCATACCCATGAAGAAATGTGGAAGAGGTCTTGTGACCTGGATAGTCCTGTGTACTATTGTTAACCCCGATCCAGGGTATAGATCAAGTTTATTTATATAAACTGCTTGGTGGCAGGTGATCACCAAGTGGAGTGGATTAGGTCTCGGCTTGAGACTGAACCACTTGTTTTTATCCGCTGCTATAACACCCCAAGATTTCATAGTGTGTTATTTCTTCAAAATAATTCAATAACTTGCACTACACGCAACACCAAGTTCAATCACACCATGACTTACCAAAAAAAAGCCATTCAAAAGAGGTTATGAATAGTATTAACTAAATTTTAAACTTTATATAATCCTTATAATTTTAGAATCCATATTATGAGTTTCTTAGACATAATGCAAGAACTGATTCATTTTCAGTATTGCACTTTTATCAACTTTTAATAGTGAAACCTTTTTAAATACAATATTTTAAACTTTTTGAATAAATGGGGGACATCAAAAAAAATTTAAAATGAAACATCCCAAGCTTCCACGGTACGCTTTCCTTTGAATAATACAGTATCGTGTGTTGTACGCAACTTCGAGTTCTAACACACCACAACCAATCAAACTAGCCGTTATGAATAGTAATACCTACCTTTTAAAATTTTAGAAATTTTACCTCTCAAAATGGACATCATTTTTGGATTTGGAGTATCGAATTTAGCCTAAGGTGAAATTTTGGTACTTTTCGGATAACTTTCATATTTTGATGAATAGTGAAAATTACTAAATTTTAATTAAAAACAACTTTTTTAATCAAAATAATTAATAGTGATAAATTATGAATTTGAGTGGTTTTAAAGTATATTTAGAATATATTTTTACCATTTAATATAATTTTGGTCATTGGACATAATTTTACAATTAAACCGAACATAAACAAGTGTCAATCTTTTGATAGTTATTATCTCTTAAAACACGCTTTTTGTTTTGACAGCGGGAATTAATTTTAAATTAATTTCTGCCACTTCTGTGTTTTGAATTTAGAAAAATGGATTCCATATTTGGAATCAGGATGTTCAAATTGTGTAAATAGGTAACTTTTATTTTTAGACATTTTGAATAATTACTGCGGTAAATATTTTATTTACCATGGTTAAGGGTAAATCCGGTAAATAAGGGTTAAAAAATAATATTATAATAATACTAAATTACCCTAAAACGTGTCTTACCCCTATTGGTTAATACATGGTCGACCATGGGTATCTTTGGGTCGATTTTGGGACCCCATGGATCCACTTGTAAGTGATAATGACACGTTATTTTAATTAAGTTAAAATAAATACAAAAATGACACAAGCATATATCTTTTAGAAAAACAATTGTTACACAGCGTTATATATGTTGGATTTTAGACTATAAATATTCATTAGAAAGATAAAAAGATTTCCTATATAATGATATTTTATTTATAATTTTTAGACATTAAATAATTTAATTTATATATGACACAATGATGATGAATTAATTACTATAACAGTAAAAAATTAAAATAATTGATATTATAAATACCCAAATAAATATAATATGAAACTTTTAATGAATTAAAATAATTTTCTAGGATAATATAATATATTATTATTGATTTAATTAACTTTTTTCTAAGTAATAATTCTGTTATGTGTTTCACAAAAATCAACTATTGAATAGTGTCAAAATTGACATAAAAGAGTTTTTAAAACAAATATTATATTATTAATTGATATTAAATTCCTAAAAATCTAAGGTTAGTCCAAGAGACTTATATCATGATAGTTATATCATTAATGGACTACTTGGGGGTCGATTGGATGTATATAGTAAGTTTATTAACTATATAATATAAAAATACAAAGTGACATGGTAAATGTCAAACTAATTAACTAAAAGTTAAAACTAAAAGATAAGGTTAATATAGTGACCCAAACCAGTCTAAATTCTATTGGATGAATGGTTTTATACCTATCCCCACCTTAACCTTTTAATAATCAACTTTGGAGCCATTTGAAACCGAATATGAATTTATTATAAATTAATATTTCTAGCTTTTCCAAAGGTGCCCCTCACCCCTCTTATAAAAGGGCACTCCTCCTTCTCATTTCTTCACACCTTCAAAGCCTTTTGGTTCGGCCAAACCCTACCCAAATACTCTAGAAACTTCCCTCACTACAACCTAGAGGCCTTATTTTGATCAGAAAGCCAACCTAAAGATCCCTTTTGATCAAATCAAAAGGAAGAACCCGAAGAAGAGGTAATGTTTTCACCACCCCTTTTCAAGTTCCTTCCTTCTTCCACTTATTCTTTCTTTGTTATTACCATTATAAAATAATAACTCCAGTATCATATATATACTGTGATTTTATTATAAATATGATACAACCATATTCAGTATTCTATCCATCCATTGAATAACAAGTCACCATACGTGCGTACGTACTGCTTACCGTCTCCACGTCGTGGTGTAATTGTTATTCAATTTATTATTATTTGGATGGGTATAATAATGATGTGTAACTCATGTAAATAATAAATATAACATGATAATTATTCTGTATATATGATATACCATCCAATTATATATTATTTTAATATCAAAAGAATGATATTGTCGCTCGTGCGTACGTACGGACTACCGTCTCCACGAACGCGATGAGATTCATTCTCCATCATATCCATTCAAGTATAATTATAATTTGATGATTTAAAAATAGTATCTAAGGACTTGATATCATTCTGGATATGAATAATATACATCCCATTAATAATTAATATGGCTCACATAAAAAAGAATATAAAGTAAAATGAACCCGTTAACACCCGAAATGACGATAATTCTAAGATATTATTAACAAATCAATGTTAAAAGATCATATATGATATCATATTAAAGTAAATGATTATTGTATAATTAAATAACAATTATTTCACCATTATACAAGAGGTTAAACTACCGTCGACCAAGGAAAAAGTACAAAGTAAGGGATTTACTTATCTCGCTTTCAATTCCGTGAGATTTCCATTGTTCGCCACTAAATTATTGAATGTGGTGTATTGTGTACTGCCATTTGATATATATTATCATGATTATATTTATATTCATGTTATTCTGTAAATCATTTTGTGGTTATTAACTTTTGGCCATACGACTCAGTTGATTAACGTGGTAAGGGGTTTTCATCTCACTCCTTATTCCCGTGAGATTCATGCCATATTGCCACCATTACCTTTTGTGTGGTGTATGTACTGCCCATAATTATATTCTTTGTGCAATAAACTTTAATTTATGTGTATTTACATATTCATTGTATGATACCTCTTTCATGGGATTGTATGTTTCATAAGTTACCAAATTGGTAAGGGTTATTTCGCAATCTCTTCATTATCCGAGGTTGTTTATACGTAATAATCTACTGGGATCTCTTTATCATCCACATCCATGTTTCTTAAAAATGAATTTCAAAACATTTTTACTATTTACTAGAATATGGGTTAATGTCATTTATACCCTTGTTTGACTTTTTATAATAGGTTTATAAAGGAATCTTTCCGTCGTTTTCCAAACAAGGTGCTTTTTAACCTTTTCAACAAAATTAAGGTAAGAATGTTTTTTTAACTTATACGGCGGGTGCGGCTATTTTCCGCCGTTATAAAATCGTCGAAGCTTCACTTACAAGATAATAAGAATATTTTCAAAAAAATGTTTTATTTCATAAATATAATACTCTTAAATGATTTCAAAATAGAAATAGATATTTTTCTAAAATAGTCTTGATTTCATCTATGTCAACATCCTTTGATGGATTTTAAGCTTACTTGAAGTTGATTTATTATGATACAAAAAATCCATATTTTATTAAAGTTTTTTTGATATTTTTGACTGTGGATAAGTTATTCTTATGTCACTCATGTTTTTTGTTTAAAGTATTGACATTTCATAAGTTATTTGTAATCCGAATGTTTATGTTATATTTCAACCTTTCATTCAGATGAATGTGTTAGACAAGTATGTTCCGGGTTGGGGACCGGTAAAAGTAAGCCCTCTGGTTTGGTCTCCAGTTAGTAGAGGAACTCCGGTTTGGTCTCCGGTTATTAGAGGAACTCCGGGTTGGTTTCCGGTTATTAGAGGCACTCCGGGTTGGTGTCTGGTTATTAGAGGCACTCCGGGTTGGGTTCCGATTACAGTTAGCCCCTAGGTCTTGGGACGAGGCCTTGAAAAAGAAATTAAAGTTCAGAATTATGCATTCCGACATTATGAAAGTGGTTATTGATATTGCATGTGATTATTCGATTAGTAGAATATCCATGTGAATAAGTAAATGTAATTATTTCATTTTACTTTTTCCATACTATGTTGAAGTTCAAGTTTAAAAGGCTTTTGTTTTAGTAATGCATTGCCTTAAATGTTTATACTTATTTTTGAATGTTCCGCTATATTGTTATCCTTACTGGGCATTTGAGCTCACCCCTTTTCTATGTTTTATTTTTCCCAGGATGTGAAGAAGTAAGTTATGAATGACCTGCAGGGATATTATGAGGGGATAATAGTGTGGACTATGGAGACATTATTTTGTCGTATTAGTTTTTCACTTTATGATGTAATGTAAAACTTATGAATATATCTAGTGTTTCCAAGGCTACTAAACCAATCGGTATTTCGAGATTTGATCTTTCTTGTGATCATGCCAATGTTATGTAATAATGCACCGACTCTGGGTAACTAGGGTCGGGGCGTTACAGTCGGTATCAGAGGAAGTTTAGTACAAACCTTGGAAGCTAGATTTAGATAAACTCTGATTACAGCACGTAGACCTAAGATGAACTTTGAGGATTAGTATAGAAGAACTTCCTAGAATTTTGGTATTGTAGAGATTTTGTGAGTTTTCCAAGCAATACATCCCTCTCTGGATACGAGTAGGTAGAGGCAGCTCTGGCACAGATGTACCTAGTGGTAAAACCCGAAAACACCTCTTTGAGCTAGACTCGAACGGGAACTGGTGCACGACAATGGGCCTTGCTGCACTCTTGGTTACGACACTCCCAGGGGATATGCTTAGGATAACTCTCATTTTATTTACAAATCATTATGAAGGGTTTATGAGTATATACTTCCTCAAAGGAGACATTTTTATGATTATGGATTATATCCATAAACTATTTAATTTATGTTATGTGTTTTACAAGTTTGGGATTAGGTATTTTTATTCATAAACTAATATAATGTATGCCATTGTTTAAAAATGGCGCCCAGTAGAAGGAATGAGAACTATAGCAATGCACATGATACAAAGAGAAAGAAGGATCATATATTTTATGGTCTTAAGCCAGAAGTTACAAGAGAAATATTCTCGCATGTATTATCATCATATGAAGAAATAATATCATGTGTTGATAAGATAAGTAAAGAGTTTACTGAGTCCTATGGCTTTGAAGGGAAGCAAGAGAAGAAAAGGATGGAAGAGAGAAAGATGGATAAAGGGAAGAGGGAAAAGAAGAATTTTCCCATATGTGATAACTGTGGAAAGAAACACCCTGGAACTTTCCTGAAAGGAATGGGAGTTTGTTATAAGTGTGGAGGAAAAGGGCACAAAGTACGTGACAGCAAGGGTAAGAAAATGGTTTCAAATGTACAATTCTTCATTTGCAAGGAGTTTGGACACTACGCGAACCTATGTCCCAGTCATCAGACTATGCCGCAAATGATGCTATTGGATAATAATCAAGTTATGATACTACCACAGATGAAGAGGAATGATTAGAGTTCTTATGTTGATTATGTCAATTGAGTGTTGTATCAACAATGTACTTGTTATAATAATTATGGAGTATATAAGGATTGTACTGCAGTACTATTTCATTAAGGACTTGAGATTGTGTGGAACAAAGAAAAGTGACTCAATAGCAGGATAAATTTTTGGAAAATATATGGTTGAGAGAATGATAAACCATAATATAGTTCTGATACCGAGGTAGTGATTTTGGAATAATACATGATTGTTTTGGATAAATTATATTGGATATTCTTGACTACCTTGGAACTGATTAATGATTTGTATATTCCATCATTGTTGGGGTTTAAAACATTTTTGTATTGATGAAGTATATCCAGCATTCTATATGGAATAAGGGAGCATGAATGTAATCAATAAGGAATATGGTAATTCAGGATGTTTCAGTGTATTAAAAGAATACATGATGAAGGTATTCATATTCTATTACGGGGTAAAAAGGATCTAAATTATGTTTACCTTCCTTATAAATGTTGGACTTTGAGTTTGGACAGAAGTATTTTGGATAGTTCTAGTTTGGATTATTTTGGATTGCCATAAAAGGACAACCCGGAGGTCGGGCGGCAACCCGTCGCGTCCGGCAAGGCTGCGAGACTTGAACCCGCAACCGAAGGGCGACAAGGGTGTATCACCTACCACTAGCCCACGAGATGTCCGCGATTAAATAATGTAGTTTTTTTAAAATATCTGGTAGATGAATTATAAATTCATTTATTTTGGAACCCTGTACGAATAGTATAAATAGAAATTTTTTTACGTTCTATTATCTTTTAGAGTGAAAGATGAGTTTGTGGTAGAAATTTATTAATGGATAAAACTCTAATTATAAAGTAAGTATATCTCCTTATGATCTTAGACAATCTCATAAATAAATTCCTCAACATTAATAAAAGGAACTTAGAACAAAAATGTTGTCCTAGATGGTACCTTAAATAATCACTAATTTATGGCTTTGGGATTGTTGGCCTTTTCATAGTCATGTTCTCTACCACTCTCCATCAGATAATTGATGGTTAGATTTCTCTTCCATATCCATATTTTCCTACATGGAACCCTAGTATGTGTTATTTTCGGTAATCTTCATACTTTCCACTCTTTATTTTAAATAGAGGCCTCATTAATTCATTTTTCGATGTGGGATTTCAACTAAGATATTTTGAAATGTCAAAAATGTGTTATCCCAATACCTTATGTTTTGTTGAACCAATGGTATTTCAAATCATCATAGTTTGATGAGTTTAAGGACCTCAATTTTATACTTGTTTGTGATTTATGACCTCAATCACTACCTATAAATATTTACGTTTTTCCTCCAATTATATGTCTCTAATTTCCACCAATGTTCTCCTAATCGAGATCATAATTTGGTGGTGACCCTTTCATTTCCCTTTTCCTCATATTAAGACTAAATTTTAGTAACCCAATTTCCGATGTGGGTTTTCCCACAAATATATTTTCTATTTTCAACCTTTTATTTTCGAAGAACAATTTCAAATTGCGAGGACGCAATTTATTGAAGGAGGGGATAATGTAACACCGCAAGATTTCATAGTGTGTTATTTCTTCAAAATAATTCAATAACTTGCACTACACGCAACACCGAGTTCAATCACACCATGACTTACCAAAAAAAAGCCATTCAAAAGAGGTTATGAATAGTATTAACTAAATTTTAAACTTTATATAATCCTAATAATTTTAGAATCCATATTATGAGTTTCTTAGACATAATGCAAGAACTGATTCATTTTCAGTATTGCACTTTTATCAACTTTTAATAGTGAAACCTTTTTAAATACAATATTTTAAAATTTTTGAATAAATGGGGGACATCAAAAAAAAATTAAAATGAAACATCCCAAGCTTCCACGGTACGATTTCCTTTGAATAATACAGTAGTGTGTGTTGTACGCAACTTCGAGTTCTAACACACCACAACCAATCAAACTAGCCGTTATGAACAGTAATACCTACCTTTTAAAATTTTAGAAATTTTATCTCTCAAAATGGACATCATTTTTGGATTCGGAGTATCGAATTTAGCCTAAGGTGAAATTTTGGTACTTTTCGGATAACTTTCATATTTTGATGAATAGTGAAAATTACTAAATTTTAATTAAAAACAACTTTTTTAATCAAAATAATTAATAGTGATAAATTATGAATTTGAGTGGTTTTAAAGTATATTTAGAATATATTTTTACCATTTAATATAATTTTGGTCATTGGACATAATTTTACAATTAAACCGAACATAAAAATGTGTCAATCTTTTGATAGTTATTATCTCTTAAAACACGCTTTTTGTTTTGACAGCGGGAATTAATTTTAAATTAATTTCTGCCACTTCTGTATTTTGAATTTAGAAAAATGGATTCCATATTTGGAATCAGGATGTTCAAATTTTGTAAATAGGTAACTTTTATTTTTAGACATTTTGAATAATTAATGCGGTAAATATTTTATTTACCATGGTTAAGGGTAAATCCGGTAAATAAGGGTTAAAAAATAATATTATAATAATACTAAATTACCCTAAAACGTGTCTTAAACCTATTGGTTAATACATGGTCGACCATGGGTATCTTTGGGTCGATTTTGGGACCCCATGGATCCACTTGTAAGTGATAATGACACTTTATTTTAATTAAGTTAAAATAAATACAAACATGACACAAGCATATATCTTTTAGAAACACAATTGTTACACAGGGTTATATATGTTGGATTTTAGACTATAAATATTAATTAGAAATATAAAAAGATTTCCTACATAATGATATTTTATTTATAATTTTTAGACATTAAATAATTTAATTTATATATGACACAATGATGATGAATTAATTACTATAATAGTGAAAAATTAAAATAATTGATATTATAAATACCCAAATAAATATAATATGAAACTTTTAATGAATTAAACTAATTTTCTAGGATAATATAATATATTAAGATTGATTTAATTAACTTTGTTCGAAGTAATCATTGTGTTATGTGTTTCACAAAAATCAACTATTGAATAGTGTCAAAATTGACATAAAAGAGTTTTTAAAACAAATATTATATTATTAATTGATATTAAATTCCTAAAAATCTAAGGTTCGGCCAAGAGACTTATATCATGATATTTATATCATTAATTGACCACTTGGGGTCGATTGGATGTATATAGTAAGTTTATTAACTATATAATATAAAAATACAAAGTGACATGGTAAATGTCAAACTAATTAACTAAGAGTTAAAACTAAAAGATTAGGTTAATATAGTGACCCAAACCTGTCTAAATTCTATTGGATGAATTTTTTTCGACCTATCCCAACCTTAACCTTTTAATAATCAACTTTTTATCCATTAGAAACCGAATATAAATTTATTATAAATTAATATTTCTATCTTTTCCAAAGGTGCCCCTCACCCCTCTTATAAAAGGGCACTCCTCCTTCTCATTTCTTCACACCTTCAAAGCCTTTTGGTTCGGCCAACCCCTGCACAAATACTCTATAAACTTCACTCACTACAACCTAGAGGACTTAGTTTGATCATAAAGTCAACCTAAAGATCCCTTTTGATCAAATCAAAAGGAAGAACCCGAAGAAGAGGTAATGTTTTCACCACCCCTTTTCAAGTTCCTTTCTTCTTCCACTTATTCTTTCTTTGTTATTACCATTATAAAATAATAACTCCAGTATCAAATATATACTGTGATGTTATTATAAATATGGTACAACCATATTCAGTATTCTATCCATCCATTGAATAACAAGTCACCATACGTGCGTACGTACGGCTTACCGTCTCCACGTCGTGGTGTAATTGTTATTCAATTTATTATTATTTGGATGGGTATAATAATGATGTGTAACTCATTTAAATAATAAATATAACATGATAATGATTCTGTATATATGATATACCATCCAATTATATATTATTTTAATATCAAAAGAATGATATTGTCGCTCGTGCGTACGTACGGACTACCGTCTCCACGAACGCGATGAGATTCATTCTCCATCATATCCATTCAAGTATAATTATAATTTGATTATTTAAAAATAGTATCTAAGGACTTGATATCATTCTGGATATGAATAATATACATCCCATTAATAATTAATATGGCTCACATAACAAAGAATATAAAGTAAAATGAACCCGTTAACACCCGAAATGACGATAATTCTAAGATATTATTAACAAATCAATGTTAAAAGATCATATATGATATCATATTAAAGTAAATTATTCTTGTATAATTCAATAACAATTATTTCACCATTATACAGGAGGTTAACCTACTTTCGACCAAGGAAAAAGTACAAAGTAAGGGATTTTCTTATCTCACTTTCTATTCCGTGAGATTTCCATTTTTCGCCACTAAATTATTGAAAGCGGCATATTGTGTACTGCCATTTGATATATATTATCATGATTCTCTTTATATTCATATTATTCTGTAAATAATTTGGTGGTTATTAACTTTTGGCCATACGACTCAGTTGATTAACGTGGTAAGGGGTTTTTACCTCACTCCTTATTCCCGTGAGATTCATGCCATATTGCCACCATTACCTTTTGTGTGGTGTATGTACTGCCCATAATTATTTTCTTTGTGTAATACACTTTAATTTATATGTATTTACATATTCATTGTATGATACCTCTTTCATGGGATTGTATGTTTCATAAGTTACCAAATTGGTAAGGGTTATTTCGCAATCTCTTCATTATCCGAGGTTGTTTATACGTAATAATCTACTGGGATCTCTTTATCATCCACATCCATGTTTCTTAAAAATGAATTTCAAAACATTTTTACTATTTACTAGAATATGGGTTAAAGTCATTTATACCCTTGTTTGACTTTTTATAAGAGGTTTATAAAGGAATCTTTCCGTCGTTTTCCAAACAAGGTGCTTTTTAACCTTTTCAACAAAATTAAGGTAGGAATGTTTTTTTAACTTATACGGCGGGTGCGGCTATTTTCCGCCGTTATAAAATCGTCGAAGCTTCCCTTACAAGATAATAATAATATTTTCAAAAAAATGTTTTATTTCATAAATATAAGACTCTTAAATGATTTCAAAATAGAAATAGATATTTTTCTAAAATAGTCTTGATTTCATCTATGTCAACATCCTTTGATGGATTTTAAGCTTATTTGAAGTTGATTTATTATGATACAAAACATCCATATTTTATTGAAGGTTTTGTGATATTTTTGACTGTGGATAAGTTATTCTTATGTCACTCATGGTTTTTGTTTAAAGTATTGACATTTCATAAGTTATTTGTAATCCGAATTTTTATGTTATATTTCAACCTTTCATTCAGATGAATGTGTTAGACAAGTATGTTCCGGGTTGGGGACTGGTAAAAGTAAGCCCTCCGGTTTGGTCTCCGGTTATTAGAGGAACTCCGGTTTGGTCTCCGGTTATTAGAGGAACTCCGGGTTGGTGTCCGGTTATTAGAGGCACTCTGGGTTGGTGTCCGGTTATTAGAGGCACTCCGGGTTGGGTTCCGGTTATAGTTAGCCCCTAGGTCTTGGGACGAGGCCTTGACAAAGAAATTAAAGTTCAGCATTATGCATTCCGACATTATGAAAGTGGTTATTGATATTTCATGTGATTATTCGATTAGTAGAATATCCATGTGAATAAGTAAATGGAATTATTTCATTTTACTTTTTCCATACTATGTTGAAGTTCAAGTTTAAAAGGCTTTTGTTTTAGTAATGCATTGCCTTAAATGTTTATGCTTATTTTTGAATGTTCCGCAATATTGTTATCCTTACTGGGCATTTGAGCTCACCCCTTTTCTATGTTTTATTTTTTCCAGGATGTGAAGAAGTAAGTTATGAATGACCTGCAGGGATATTATGAGGGGATAATAGTGTTGACTATGGAGACATTATGTTGTCGTGGTAGTTTTTCACTTTATGATGTAATGTAAAACTTATGAATATATCTAGTGTTTCCAAGGCTACTAAACCAATCGGTCTTTCGAGATTTGATCTTTCTTGTGATCATGCCAATGTTATGTAATAATGCACCGACTCTGGGTAACTAGGGTCGGGGCGTTACAGCTGCGCATTTTAATTTAGTCTTCTCTGTTTTACTGTTTAATTCAGAATTCACTAAATTCACTTTGATAGATAATCTTGGAAAGAAGTTATAATTGTATTTTCTTATTAGAATAGATTCAAAAGTAATATTAATAACTGATATTAATATTACTGAGAATTAATCAATCTTCTAAGAAGTTAATTAAATAGTCAAACTTTCATAACCATATTAATTTGATTAACTGGTATGTATTTATCTTTATTGGGGAAACCTTATAGGAACATTTTTTTTAAACAGAAATTTTTTAATAGATAATCAATTCACCCCCCCCCCCTCTTGAGTACTCTACTCTGACCAACATTTGGTATCAGAGGGTTGTTTATTAAGACTCTATTTTAACCTTATTCAATTGTGATTGTAGTTTTACTTTAAAGATCTGTAAATTTTTGTTAATTCTAAATTTCTAGCTCTTTTAAAGTATTTCTTTATCATGGATAATAGATTGGAGGGTGATGCAACTAACAGACCACCATTCTTTAATGGAACTAATTATGCTCAATGGAAAATAAAAATGAAAATGCATTTAGAAAGTATGGGTTTTGAAATATGGTCTTCAATTATAGATGTATATAAGTTTCCTTCTATTGATAGAACCACTTGGGATGAAATTACTAAAACTACCTACAATAACAATTTCAACGCTATGAATGCTTTAAACTGCTCCTTAGGAGATGAGGAAATTAATAGAATTTCTTCTTGTAAAACTGCCCATGAAATTTGGGATACCTTGTCTATTTCACATGAAGGAAATTATAGTATGAAAGAAATGAGACTTAATAGTTACACTATTAAATATGATAACTTTAAAATGAAACCTGATGAGCCTATTTATGACATGTATCTTAGGTTTAATGAAATTGTCAACACAATGATTTCTCTTGGAAGAGAATTCACTACCAAGGAAGAGATCATGAGAATTATCAGATGTCTACCTAATAGATGGAGAGGAACCTCTTTCTCTATTAGAGAGTCATGTGATATCAGCAAACTACCTGTAAAAGAACTCATTGGGAAACTGATGAGGTATTAATAGGAGTTGAAAGTCAACAAAGAAGAGGAGGATGAACCAAAACGAAAATCTGTTGTATTCAAGACCACCACCTCTAAACACAAAGACAAAGGGAAGTTGGAAGTTTCTGTAGTGAATTCCAATAGTGAACAATAATCACCTGATAGTGATGAGGAGATAACAAAATTATCTAGAAGATTCAAGAGATTTTACAAGAAGAAGAACTTTTTCAAAAATACTAACTTCAAGAGAAAATATGATCAAAAAGGAAGTTTGAAGAAGGAATGGAAAATAAGTGACAAGACTGATGAGATTGTCTTCTATGAATGTAAGTGGAAAGGACATATCAAGGTTGACTATCCAAATAACAGGTACAAAAAGAAATATGAGGGCAAGGACAAAAAATATAAAAGGCAATGAAAGCAACCTGGAGTGCTTCTGAGGATAGTTCAAGTGACTCAAAAACATCACATGATGAACAGGATAACAAATCCAATATGTGTTTTATGACAAACACATATGAGGTAACACTGGAATCTCCTATACATAATTTATACTATTCTGGAGATGAGAGTGACTCTGAAAATATTTCTAATGAAGAAATGTTTGAATACTATAATATGCTTGAAGAAATATGAAATGAACTAAAAGATAAATATAAATCTTTGAAGAAACAACATGTTCTTACTATGATTGTTAAATCTTAACTCACAACTAAAAAAGAGAAAAATTATCAACTTCTAAAGGAGAACAATGGATTGAAAATGTATAATGAGAAATTAAAGAATGACTTAGAAAAGTTTACCAATGGTAAAAATACTCTTACTCAAATTCTAGGTAAACATATTTCCCCTAAGTATAATAATGGAATTTTCTATCAACCTGGTAAAAGAAATTTTGGAAGAACAAACTTTGTTTCTAAATCTAGGACATAAAGCTTTACTCTCAGTTCTGGAAACAAATCAACTAGTTCAAGTTATGAAACACAATCTACAGTTTAACGTTTTTCTGGACCAAATAGAGTTTATTTTTTAAATACTTTACATAATGCTTATAGGAAACCTATAAGGAAGATATAGGTTCCTAAATCACTTATCACTAATATTACTGGACCCAAACTAGTATGGGTTCTAAAATCTGTTTTTGCTTGATCATTTTGTAGGAAATATGCTTAAAGAGTTCCTGTAAAAATTTATGGTACTAGGACAATGGGTGTTCAAGACACATGATAGGAGACTACTCATGATTCAAGAACCTAATAAAAATTTATGGAGGACATGTTACCTTTGGTGACAATGCCAAAGAATAATCATTGGACTTGGCAAAATCAGTAACTCTAACTCATTTTTAATTTCCAAATAACTTTTTGTTGATGGATTGAAATATAATATTCTTAGTATATCACAATTATGTGATGATGGATTTCATTTTAGAGTTGAAAATGATGCTTGAAATGTTTTTAATTCTAACAATGAATTAGTGTTTTCTGCATTAAGAAATGAAATTTTTTATTCTATTAACCTAGATTCTTTTACCTCTAAAAATGCCTTAGGTCTAAGTGTATTTCATAAAGAGTCTTGGATCTGGAATAAGAGACTAGGACACTATAATATTGACTCCCTTATAATGTTAACTAGAAAAATATTAGTCAAAGACCTACCCAAACTTGAGTTTCCAAATGATAAAGTGTGTAATCCCTATCAAAAGGGAAAGCAACATAAAATTTACTTCAACCCAAAGAAAGAAGTGTCAACTTCTCAACCTCTCGAATTGGTTCACATGGATTTTTTTGGACCATATAGAGTTTTTATTTTAAATGGGAAGCACTATGTTTATGTTCTTATAGATGATTTTTCTATATATACTTGGACCTTCTTTTTGGCTCACAAAATTGAAGCCTTCTCTCATTTTACCAAATATTCCAAGTATGTAGAAAACCTTAGTGAACTTAAAATTAAATCCTTAAGAAGTGATCATGGCCGTGAGTTTGAAAATAAAGATTTTGAATCCTTTTTCTCACAAAATGGCTATATTCACAATTTCTAAAATGGATTTATAGAAAGAAGAAATATAACCCTACAAGAGATTTCTAGAACAGTGCTTAGGGAATATGACCTACCTATTTATTTTTGGGCTGAATCTATCAATAGAGAATGCTACATAATCAATAGAGTGTTGATTAGACCTATTATTAAAATGACTCCTTATGAGTTATGGAGCAATCGAAAACCCAAAGTTAGCTACTTAAAATTTTTTGGTTGCAAAGTCTATATCCTTAATACTAAGTAAAATATTGAAAAATTTGTATCCAAGAGTGATGAAGGTATATTTTTAGGATATTCCATCTCTAGTAAATCATATTGGGTGTTTAATAAAAGAACTAAATGTGTGAAAGAATCTGTCCATGTCAAATTTGATGAAACAGATCCACATGAGCCTAAAACCATTCTAAAGAACATGGAGGATGATGTATCAAATCTGGACATTAATTAAAAATCCACAAACCATCCTATAAAGGAATCTGTGGAAAATTCCAGTTCTGGAAATTCTTTAGACTCAAGTCACAATGAACCTGAATCTGTTGATGAACCTAAAATCACTAGTCTTTCCTTCTCTAGATCTGTTAAAACTCTTAAGAACCATCCCTTAGATGCTGTTGTAGGAGAATTAGATAATGGAACTCAAACTAGAGTTTCTCTTAGAAATCAAGTTGAACATCAAGTCTTCTTGTCACAAATCGAAACTAAAAACATTAATGATGCTATTAATGATGAATTTTTGGTGATGGCTATGCAAGAAGAAATTAATCAGTTTAAAAGGAAAAAAGTTTGTAAACTGGTTGAAAGACCCAAAAAAACATTCACCATAGGCACTAAATGGGTGTTTAGTAATAAGGCAGATGAACCTAGTAACGTAGTTAGAAAAAAGGATAGATTGGTTGCACAAGGCTATAGTCAAGAAGAGGGAATTGACTATGAAGATACATTTTCACCAGTAGCTAGACTTGAAGCCATTAGAATTTTTCTTACTTATGTTGCACATCTGAATTTCAAACTATATCAGATGAATATTAAGAGTGCATTTTTAAATGGGTATATAGCTGAGGATGTTTTTGTTGATAAACCCCCTGGTTTTACAAATCCTCATTTTCCAAATCATATTTTTAAATTATCAAAAGATTTATATGGTTTAAAACAAGCTCCAAGATCATGGTATGATAGATTAAGTACTTTTATTATTTCCAAAGGTTTTACAAAAGGAATAACTGATCCTACCCTTTTTATAAAACAAATTTCCAATGATGTCTTAGTTGTTCAAATTTATATAGATGACATTATCTTTGGATCTTCAAGAAATCCTTTATGTATTGATTTTTCTAAAATGATGCAAAATGAATTTGAAATGAGTTTAATGGGTGAACTAAAATTCTTTATTGGATTTCAAATATTTCAAAATAATGATGATATTATTTTAAATCAAATTAAATACACTAGAGATATTCTAAAACTTTTTGGATTGGATAGCACTAAAAGTAGTGACACTCTAATGAGTACCACTTGTAAGTTGGATCTTGATGAAGATGGAAAATATGTCGATCAAACCACTTATAGAGGAATGATTGGAATTTTACTCTACTTAACTGCTAGTCGACCTGTCATTATGTTTATTGCGTGTATGTGTACTCGTTTTCAAGAAAATCCTAAGGAATCTCATTTAAATGATGTTAAAATAATTTTCAAATATCTCAAGCATAAACACAATCTTAGATTGTTCTATCCTAGAGGACAATCATTTGAATTAGTGATTTATTCTGATACTGACTTCGGTGGCTGTAAGTTTGATAGAAAAATCACCTCTAGAACATGTCACTTTTTAGGAAACTCACTAGTATCATGGTGTAGTAAGAAACAAAATTATGTTGCATTATCTACTGAAAAAGATTAATACATAGCTTCTGGTAGTTGTTGTGTACAAATTTTGTGGATGAAGCACACATTACTAGATTATAGATATAAATTTAGGCATGTACCTATAAATCGTGACAACACAAGTTCTATTAACATCTCAAAAAATCTTGTTTCACATTATAGGACAAATAATATTGATGTAAGACATCACTTTTTGAGAGATCATTATCAAAAAGGTGATACCACTTTGGAATTCATTGGAACTGAATATTAGCTTGCTGATATATTCACCAATCCATTAAATTCTGAAAGAATAAACTACATAATACATGAATTAGGTATGATAAACCTTAAGTAGTTATCTTACTATTTCACATCTTACTGTTTCACATTTTATGGTTTCATAAATCACTATCTTGAGATTATTGTTCAATTTTAATAGTTCTATAATTTTTACTGTCTTAAGACTTACTGTTTCATGTTTACAGTCTCACAGATAGTATTTCTTGGTTACTGTCTAACACTTACTATCTCAAAGAATATGGTCACATAGTCTAGAAATCACACTGTTATGGACTCACTGTGAATACTTGTTACAGGATCACCATGAAGGCATGTAATTGTCTCACCATGAGAGTCAGTTACTATCTCACCATAAGATTTCTTTATAAATATTCTTTATAGTTTTATTTATAAATTAGAACCTATATCGCGGTAATTACTTATATTACCCTTTTACTTTACTGCGCTTTTGTTTTTGCGACATTTGGTATTCCTAAATGATAAAATAAATGAAGTTTCACTAGTTCTTCACTCGATCTTTCTTATACACTCCCAAATCATAAACCTTCATCAACCTTTCAACACTTCTCTCTCGAACCTTCAATACATGCCCAGGATGAAACATCCTTCGTCTTCGACTCCTAAGAAATGCAGTTCAAAGAAGAAGAAGATCGCGCCTAAGCTAGCACCTGAGGGTCCTCTGAATCCAAATCTGGTGAACCGAATAGCAGTACCTGACGAATTGATATTCCATAAGTGGCTTCTATAGAGTAAGTCTCTGGTTTTGAAATTTTTGAAAGAGAAAGTTTGGTTAGATTGGTTTTCAAAAGAAGATAGACCTATCTACCCTAAACTAGTGGCTCAATTTTATCGATATGTTCAATTTTCTTTTGATTCTGAATATGGATATGCTGTAAGAAGTTGGATAAATGGCCAAAGATGCACTTTTTCTTCGAGGTTATGGGATGCATTCCTTAAGATACCTCATGAAGGAATTTGCGAGGACTATATGAGAGGTCCTCCACCTCCCAGTGAATTCTTTGTTTTGGAAGATTCTTTGAGAATTTTAACTGGAAATGGAACCAATATAAGAGTCATCATTTCCGAGCTAGATGGAGAATCTAGACTTCTATTTAAGTTTATTCAGAATTTGATTATCCCCAGAAAATGTGATTTTGTTGTACTCAAATATCAGGTTGTATTTGTGATACATCTCATAAAAATGGACATAAGATCAACCTTTGTAAGTATGTCATAAACCATATGTGTGATCTGATCAAAACCACCTCCAAGTCAACCTCCTTATTTTTTTCTAGGCTTGTTTCGGCTATGCCTCATGCCAAAGGTATGGTTGGACCAAATGAAGAAGTTATCAAGGATTATGAGTTCTGTCACAAAAATTTATTACAAAGAGGATGAAAATAAATTGGAATCCTTGGAGAAAAGCATGGATGGAAGACAATGAAAGGATCTATGAAATTTTTAATCCAGTAGAACATCCTTAAAGGCCTAAAGGCATTTCTGATCCTGGTTTGGAGCCAGAAGAAGTTTTTGAGTTTTCTGAAGAAGAAGAAAAAGAAGAATAGTTTGTTGTACCTCCCAGAGAAACTGTTCTTGATGAGGAAGATAGCACACCTACTCCTCAAGTAGTAATTGGGAAGGAAATACATGTTCCTAAAGATGTTTCTATTTTGGAAGAACAAACCAATGCTGAGAAAGAATTTGCTGCTAAGGAAACTGAAAAGGATGTTGTAGAAGAACATTTAGAATAAGATGTTCCTTTTATGAAAGAAGTTGCCCTTGAGGAACTCCCAGAGGAACAAGTTGTTCCTAAAGTCATTCTTTCTATTGAAGAGATAATGGAGCCATATTTTCAATTGGATCAAAAGGAAATGATTGAGGAAGTAAGGGATGAATTCATGGAAGTAGATAAAGGTCCTAAGCCTATCAGTCCTGAGAAGGATGCACCTGTTGAGGGGGAGTAACCCCCCAGTTTGGAATCTATTGAATTTCTAAATCTGATTGATCCAAACTTAGTGGACACATGGTATAAATTACCTAGTTATTTTGATGTGAATGACTCACAGGAAGTATCAGTCAAATGTATTTACTTATCTACTATATTTCATTTGAAATTGGAAACTGTTTCTGAAGATATTCTTTCTAAAGAACCTAATCCATTGTTAGCTTCTGTTTCTGATCCTTCACAAGATCCTTCAGTCTTGGTGAATTAGGATGACCTGAAATAATTTGGAGCTACCCTTTTGGCTGGGGTTGAAAATCTCCTGAATACCCAACCATCTCCTGTAAAAAAATTAAGTGAAAGATATGCTTCACTATTGCTGGAGAAAATTATTTGGTAGATTCAACCCAATATGCTCCATGGGATTTAGGAAACCAAAATTTAGAACAACCTACTTAGTGATGAAGTAAAGACTCTAAGAGGTATGGTTAAAGAAATGCAAAAAGTGTTGAACTGGAGATCAAAGCCTTCTTTTCATCCTATTGGGACTTTTTTTACTCAGACTCTATTAGAAGTAGCCTCACCGATTCAACCTCATCTAACCTCTTTAACAGAAAAACTTGATAAAAGAAACAAAAATATTGTTCAAGAGATGTGTGAACTTGTTATTGGACTTAACAAGTTAACTGGTGAGTATAAGGGGTGACTTCAGAAGGTTCTCAATAAACTGAAGTCTCTTAATTCGACTATCATTGCTTCTAATACCTCGGATAAATCAACTCAACCTTCTTTAGACAGTGATCTTTTTCAAACAGTGGTCAAAGAGGAACTTTAGGATGTGCTAAGTGGTGTTAATAATGAATCTCTATCTGAAGTTATCATGAATAGTGACAGAGTTCTTGATTTGGTCAGAGTCCATTCCAAGATTGCTAATGATGCTCAGCAAGAAATTTCCAAGAAAGTGGACTTCTATTTCAACCATATCTTCTCTAAGACTAACATGACAAATCACTTCAAGTACCTTATGGAAAATCTGAGGATTCCTCCTGTTACTCAAGCTTTCAAGACTCAAGTCCAAAAGCTCGCATAGTTCACTCGTCTATTGGACAAGTTTACAGAGAACAAGGATGACTTTGAAAAAGCTATGCAGTATGGTGGAGAGATCATTGCTGATTTTATCAAGCTTATGAGGCCTTATCTTCATGTCCAGAGTATTGACATTGTTGCTCCTATAGCTGCACCTCTGAGATCTGGTTTTCATGCCTTCACCTCTGCCCTAGCCTCCACTTATATGTCTATTAGTCAGGACCTAAGTCAGATCAGGCCTATAATCCTTGATCAATAGTTTCATCGGTCTTCTACTACACCAAACTTGGCCCCTTCTATCTTTGATGGTCTTCCTTTACCTTCTTTTTCAACAAGCTCACTCCCTTACTCTACTTCAACCTCTGCTCCTATGGCTTCTTCTTCTTATGCTGCTGCTAAGGGAAAATAAAAGACCAACCAGTGATGAAGAATAGTGACTACTATCTTTTGATAGGGATCTTGCTGAATTGGTTTTACTCTTTTTACTAAAACTCTTTATCTAATTCATTGTGACCTTTTATTATCTATTTCTTATTCATTTTTTTTATAATCCCAAAAGGGGTAGAAATATGCACCCTAGTTTAATGTACATTGGAAAAATATACACTCTATATAGACATGATTTGTGATCATCAAAAAGGGGGAGATTGTTGGACTCATCATGTATTAATCGTGTTTTAATGATCACAAATCCTATTCAGTCTATATAAATCTTATTCAGTCAATAAGACTTGTTAATTCTGTGTAGTATGTCTTAAATCATGTATAGTTGTTTAGTATCCTTATGCTTTAAGTAAAGCTATCCAAATATCTTAAGTTCTATACATTCAGTTTGATTACTGTACATTATCTTTGATTTACTTTATAATTCCTTCTTTGATGAATGATTAAGTATAATCCATTACATGAATATCACTGCTTAAGTTTGAATACATATATTTGGCTAAGTCTCAGACACCGTGAGTCTACCATTGGATATGTTTTTCTGGAAAAGAACCCAGACACTGTGACCCATACACCATGACCAGACACCATGACCTAGACACCATGACCCATACACAGTGGCCTAGACACCATGACCAGACACCGTGACCCAGACACTGTGAACAGACACCATGACCCAGACATCGTGACCAGACACCGTGACCAGACACCGTGACCCAGATACCATGACCCAGACACCATGACCAGATACCGTGACCCAGACACCATGAACTAGAAACCATGACCTAGACACTGTGACCAGACACCGTGACCATGAGAAACCACTTCAAGAAGACACCAGTTCATGGAGACGCCATTTACAGACAAACTGTGACACTGTTTCTTAATCTGTTTTTTCGTTTTTCAATTTAATCTCTAACGGTCATATTTGAAGATTTTAAATGCACTGATATAATTAATGTTTCTTTGTCGACATTTCATCTGACAGTACGTGGTATGAGGTGTATAATACATGCAACCTTTCAGCTTAAACACATGCACTCCAAGAATAAAATAAAAGTGCGGACCAGAAACAAAAACAGTGGAATAACGCGAAGCAAGTCTGTGATCACGAAAATGAAGAAAACACTTAGATCATTTTTAAGAGAAAATTGACACATGAAACTTGACACTGATGAAGAACACAAGAAGCATACTCAAAATCCCAGAGTCGAGGACATCTTCTCACTTTCAAACACCACGAAGAACACACGCCAGATCTAGCTGACTTGAGGCACTCTATTTTCTACAAGAGGACTAAATTTCTGCATCTTCTTCATCCCAGAAGTCCAAAGCTGCATAGACAACCACTCAGAGCACTTGTAAAACTTATCTCATAATTTCTGCTCTGTTGTGTATCATTTTATTAACTTTTGAGTAGCGTGTGTATCTGTATAAATACACACTCTGTCTCCTGCATTAAACTAAAGGATACAGGATATCCTTTCTCAAAAATACTTTTAAACATGTGTATACCCATATTTAAATGTGGAAGATGTCCCTATGTGGCCTGATAGTTCATACCCATGAATAACTGTGGAAGAGGTCTTGTGACCTGGACAAACCTGTGTTCTGTTGTTAACCCCTATCCAGGGTTTGGATCAAGTTTATTTATATAAACTGCTTGGTGATAGGTGATCACCAAGTGGAGTGAATTAGTTCTCGGAATGAGACTGAACCACTTGTTTTTATCCATTGTTCTGTTCAATTTAGTCTTCTCTGTTTTACTGTTGAATTAAGAATTTACTAAATTTACTTTTATAGTTAATCTTGGAAAGAAGTTATAATTTTATTGTCTTTTTAAAATAGCTTCATAAGTAATATTAATAACTAATATTAATATTACTGAGAATTAATCAATATTATAAGAAGTTATTTAAAAAGTAAAACTTTCATAACTGTATTAATTTGATTAACTGGGTTGTATTTAACTTTATTTGGGAAACCTTATAGGAACATTTTTTTTAAACAGAAATTTTGAATAGATACTAAATTCACCCCCCCCCCCCCTCTTGAGTACTATACTCTGACCAACACAACCATTCCATAAACCATACATCATCCCATATAACCCCATACATGTGGTCACTCACTGAAATACCAAAGGTTAAAACAAAAATTGTTTCAACTTTTCAAAACCAAAACAATCAACCAATACTTCCTTTTTCTCAAAACCGCAAACCACGAAATCAAACCCAAATTATAGCTTACCAAACTTTTCAGAAAGGAACAATCATTCAAATGAAAAATCACTTTCAACATATTCACATAAATTTCAAAACATCTCATCGCATTAAAACACCTTTCAATAGTTTAGAAAACTCTATTGGAGAAACTTTTTCAAAAACAACTTTAACACAGTTCCTGCTTTCAAAAGAGGTGTAATCACACCATGTTCCCTTTCAAAAAAATTATGAAATTTCAGTCCCACAATTTCAAAAATCAATTATTCCCACTTTATTATAAAATAATTTCACATAAATTTTATGCTTCTTAAAACCATGTCATTTTTTTATTTAAAACCAAACTTCCAGGATTCTGAAACTAAAGGACACATGACAATGCGAGAAAAAACTAGTTTCAGTGGGTGACTTGGACATATGGTTGGCGGTCATATTCCAATCACTTCACTGTCATAGATAGTGTTCTAGGGAAATATCACCAGATCCACATGGATTTCCAGGCCCTGCGAGCTCATTGAGACCATTAACCCAACTCTCTTTTCATTTCCCCTAATCATCATCAAATAAGGAAAACCAATGGACTTAGATAAATCCTGACTTCTCTTGGAAACTCGAATCCCATCATGAGGTGTGATTATCAGGAACGCTACCCATAACCGAAATACCAAGTCCTGAAAATTCTAACTCTAGATTATCCTGACCTTTCCCCAAATAATGTGACCCAAAGAGTTAACCTGAACCTCCCTTGATACCTTTTTGTCACAAACCGAATCTGGTCACCATCAAAACCGCCACCCAACCCAGCCTGTGACAAGGCCTGAAGGGCATTCCCAATCCCCATAGGGTGAAAAACATTTCCAAGTATCATAAACTGAAAATTGGGTTTGATTTACCCAAGTTTATAAACATAAAACCGTAAACGAATCCAATAAAACGAATCTGGATTTTTCATACAAAATCACCTTTTACAAAATTTAAAAATTGAATTACATAATTTAAAACAATTATAAAAGACTACAACAACTGAAGAAACCCCCAATTAATATCCCAAAAACCTTACTCATGGAAAGAAGCACCTCCCTCAAGCCATCTCTACAAGAAAAAACCACGAAGGACCTACTAGAAACCCGGACCACTGGCACTAAAGAATGTACCTAAACCTGCGACCAAATAACCAAGTCTACTTACACCCAAAGGTGTATGTAGGGTGTGAGAAAAATAATAGTAGGACACCACCAATAATAGATTCCATGTGATAAACATTCAAAGACGAAAAGAATGCAAGTTTTCATAACATGAAATACTAGTAATAATTTTCTAAAAAGATACAACTTTAAATAAAACAGTTTTCAAGTGGGCTATTTTAACGAATGAACACTTTTTAAAAATAATGCCAGCACTACTGAATTTTTCCATCCAACCATATTTTATGTTGAAGGTAATCACAAATCATCCAATGAGCATATTCAATAGGAAATAACCCCTAGGCACTAGATTTTTGTGGGTCCCAGGTACCTCGTATCTCGGTGAGAGTAACCATCACAATATCTGTTCTCGTGCAAGATCCACTAGTAAGGAACATACCCATAACCTAGTGTTCCACAATCATCATCATTATCATAGTTTATTTAGAGTTGTAATCTTCAATATTTCTACATGAAACTGAGGCCAAACCCCATGGGATCACTAGCATACCAGTACACGTCCACCCACCTAGATACCTGAGTTTCCCTCTTGTGCTCAAACAAGTTCAACAAGTCAAGAATTATAATTTTCACATCAAAATGACACTTAAAAATTAAACATTAACCAAACATACCCCATGTATATCACACAATCCAGATAATTCATTTTTTCATTCAAATGCATTTTGAAATCATACTCACACCAAAATAGCCCACAACATTTTTCACATTTCTTTAACACTTCCAGAAATCCTATAAACAATTTTATAAAACCATTAAAAGATATTAAAAATCACATAATATCTCAAACACATATCACATAATACCCTTGTCACCTTCAAAATTCATTTTGTCAACAAACTCACATGAAACATCCCACAACCATATTTCGTACCCACATCACAATTTGTTAAAACATTTCAGAAATTTATAAATCATTATAAAAATGTTTGAAATCTTAAATCACCAGTTTACCTTTAAAAAACCAATATTAAATTAACAAAATCACCCAAATAGTACATATACACCCTTTTCCCACTTTGTTTAACCAAATAAAACATTTACAATTTTCATAAAACAAACCGAAGGGGTGTAACTATGCTTCGCACACAAAACCCATTTCAAATCCCTAATTCAAGGCCAAAACCATACCAATACCAAAAAAATATAATTATAAGCCCTATAAATGTTTATTAAACCACTCCCAAGTGTTATAAAATTACCTCGATTAGTACCATAAAATATACACATGAAAACACTAATTTTAATAAAACACTTTCAAAGAGAAAGACAAGGTTTTGAACCTAATACCCATTCAAAATCCCTCTTTTAAACCCAAAGGCACACCAAGACCCTACCAAATTAGAATTTTAATCCCAAACAAGATTTAGTAAACCAATTTCATATGTTATAAAACACACCCAAATAATACCACAAGAGTTTCACATGGAAATACACCCAATTTAAATCAAAATGAAACTATAGAATTAAATGCTTAAACAAATCCATCAAAAACAGTTTTCACACCAGAAATAACATATGAGGAACATGAAAAATGAATAAATACAGCAAGATAACTCATCAATAAATACTTACACATGTAATAACATACCTTTTATGTCGAAACCCTCAAAACATGGTGCGAAAAATCAACCGCACCGTCGCTGCACTACAAGGAAGTGATGAGAAACCTAAAACCTCAAGATTTTACCCAAAAGACAAGAAGTTAAACCCTAGGTATGAACCCTAGTTTCTGGACAATTAATAACTCATGAAAGGGTGAAAGAAACCCTAAAGAAAGGGAATAAATCAAATAGAGGAGGACTTACTTGAAGGAATCTTAGAGTTTCCCCACCAAAAACCCCATCAAAGATGGGTTCCAAGGGAGATTGAGTGAGATTGGAGGCCTCCCATGGATACTGGTGTCGAATGGTGGAAGAAAGGGGTGGATTAGATTTATTTTTGGGAGGAAAATGGGAATTTCAAAAATATCTTTAATTACCTGGACACACATACACAGTTTGGAACCGTGAGACCAGTTCTGGCCACCCAAAACCATGCCATTATCCTCCAATTTTAGGGGGGTACAAGGGGGAAACCAAAGGGGAAAGATAGGACAAGGATAAGGGATAAAAATAACCAATATAAAACCACATTTTTACCCCAAGAGTCATCCAACATAAGGGTACAATCCACAGCACCAACTTACCACACAAGTGGTGCCACTAGGAGTGTCACTAAACAAATTCCAAAACAACATATCCTTATACCATCCATTTTACAAAGGAGAATTCCAATTACCATAAAATACCCCAAAGACCACGGTCATAGATCAGTAACACAAGAGGAACCAAAATTTCAAACCCGAAACACCCGAAAACCAAGATAAGGCCAATAACTAAAGGAGGATTTGAAACAAAGCATGGAATCGAAAATTCGAGTGTGACATTAGATGGAAAAGAAATATGGAGAATAATGAAAAAATGTTATTATTACTTGTTAGAAAAGGTATAAAAAAGTGATGGGACTTAAAATATTAAAATAAATCTAGGATAATCTTGAATTTATCTATAAATGAATTGTGAATGTCAAAGAGGGTTAATTACAAATCTCGAGAAGAAAGTTTGAATACATCAAGATGTATGTGGAAGAAAACCCTCAAAAATTGATCTAATGGGGAATGTATGACTGAATTTAAGCTGAGTGTGACACCCCAAGACTACCTATAATAGGCCAAGGGATGATAATAAGGACTGAGTAGGCACAATAATGAAATGGGAGTCCTTATCCTAATGTATCTATACACATGCAGACAACTAGATCCATGCAAAAATGTAGAGATATAATAGAATTATGAAACATCTAGATTGAAAACCATATATGAATCAACCTATATAAAAGTATCAAGTATGGAAGGATAATACAATAGATAAAAAGGAATAAAATACATGCTTAACTAGAAATGAGTTCCCAACACAACAACAACTGAAAAAGGGAAAACTGATGAGAGACCAACTCAAAATATCAATGGATGACCACCTAGCATGGTCACCACAAAGAACCATTATGCTCCACCAAAACTAGGTCCTCCAAGGTCACTGTTGATCACCCTATCATCTACCTAAGACATAACAATGTGGGAAAATCCCACATAGGTGTGAGGATACACATACCTAGTAGGAAGCCCTAAAAACCAAAAGGAAAGAAATAGAAATAAAAATATTCATATCAAACCATAAGAAAGAGGTTAAAGAAAACCCAATACTAGATATGATCAAAGAAAACCAATAAAATAGAGAAAGTGGATATCTATCATGTAAGAAATCTAAAAAATAAGAATCTGCCTACAACTCAAAAGGTACCATCACTGATGCTAAAAAACCTATGCAACCATGTAAGATATAAAGTGTCGGGCCATATATTCACTACTAAATATCACAACTAAGTAATCATTATATCATATCCCACCATCTCACATAACCTCTCTATAATGAGTGTGGAGGTGTCATACCTCACCACTATATAACACAGATGAGGGAACAATACTATAATGGAGGACCCACACATTGATAGATCTAAATTATGAGGAATCCACTATGTAGATATACAACCCAAAACCTTTATAATTTGTGGGAGACATCTCTTTACCTGTATAAATGATATGGGGGACCCTCCACCAAGAGAGAGATAGGGGAGTACCAACCCCGATAATACTCTAATAAACACACTTGATCAATGCCACAAAAAAAGCACCACTAAGAGAATAATCCTACTAGAATCACCTCATTTCATATCTATGTTATCAAAATTAAGGCCACCATTACGTTCTATATGAAAAACTACTCAGGATAGCCTACTCACGGGCCAAAATCCAAATATCTAAGAAGGATATATGCAAGGTAATATTTTCTATAAAAAGTATACAAAATGTACATAGGGTCACACAGTGTGCGGACTTGCCTCAAAGCATGGGAATTTACTCCCCAAGATATGTCTTGGATATTCATGTGACTCTACATGATGTGTACATAGAGTACATGACATGTCTTAGTATGATAGGGTATGCCCTTGTCATCTGAACCATGCCCATGTACACTAGATTGTACCCATGTACTCTGGACCATGCACATATACTATGGATGATCCTGGGTTCTTTGGGTGTATACAGATAGTACACATCTTTTCAAGCCATGTTTCTCTATAGGGAATGTTCCTAAGTGTACACAACATGTATAATTACAACGAGTACTAGGAGTGTGACTTCTTCACATAACGTGGCTACCAGAGTAGGGTCACACAATATATTGGCTCGGCCACATGACATGTGATATTTATCTCACCCAAAACTCTATCCAATGTATAAATTTTACTACAATGTATGAGTTCATCCAATCTTCACGTCGTGTAACTCAGGATTTTCTAGAAATCAAAGTTCCTTCATGAAGATCTTAGATCTACCATTACAACCACCTTTGTTTCCATTTGACCACCCAAAATCTATTGAAATCGTAGGGGGAATGTCTAATCATAGATTTATGGACTCCAATATCTACAAAATCATAACTATAATCATTTTTAGGGTATTGAGCATGCCTCCTGTTGTGAAACGAGGTCCCAGTCACTAATGATATCACCTACATCCCACACTATGACTCAATCCATCCATAAAGCAATGATCTACAACTTTTTCATGCATCTTCCATGAATCTAGGGGTTTGATTTTTCTCAAATATTACCCAGGAATGTTGAATCACCAACTCCATGGTCCAATGATGATGAATGCAAAGAACGACGAGGAGATAAGCACAACAATAAGGTTAGATAACCATTAGCCAATGTGATCTCATCAAACAACCATGATTTACAGACACCAAGGTTTAAAGAAAAGATAGATTCATGTGTGTAGAATATATTAATACAATATTTTTAACAATTATATTTAAAATTGGGCTCATATGAAGAAAGAAAATCACTAGAAAACAAAAGAAGATATAAAATCCATGATTAAAAAATTAATCAAAGGTGGAAATCCTTAAAATAGAATTCCCTACATTAATAATTGGTAAATAACACATTTTCTAGTAAAGAAGAAGACGATATTTCCATGTTAGTCATCTATCTCATGATTATCCTCGATCGTTCACCATCGATCCTCATTCCCAATCTGGCAACACCAACAAAGCTCTCTTCATCCTCTCCAATCTCCTATGGTTATGCAGCTAAACCTGATAATTCCTTATAATGAATATTTATAGATGATGATTAGGGTTTGGGTTATAAAATAAAATAAATAGATAAATAAATTATTTAATTATGTTAAAGAACCCGCCACCAGCTGCCCTTAACCAAACACCCAACATTGACCAATTTTATGTTGTTCTTAGGGTAAACCCTATGTTTTGGAAACAATAGTGGTATCAAATTTCCCATATGAGGTCCCAATCAATGGGAAAACCATTTATTCTAAAAACATGTGTGTGTATGATTTAATATATATTAATATTTTTAATATATTAAATATAGGGTCCTGTGATACCAAAACATAGCGCTGACTGCTTAGAAAAATCAAGATATGTATATATAAATATTAAAAGGACTAAAAATGAAATTGGACTTGTTACATTCTCCCCTCCTTGAAGTTTTTTCATCTTGAAAAATCACAAGCTACAAAAAATGGTGGGGAGACTACCTACACATATTACTCTCACACTCATAATAGCTCTCATTTATGCTTTTATACTACCAAATCACTCAAAATAAAGGAATTATCTAAACATGTTGGATCTTATTTGTAGGTCCTCAATTTCCACTGAGTAATCTGAGATAGTGACTCTATCCTCCATGTACATCTCTCCAGAGTTGATAAAATGCTAATAGTTGAGAACATATCCATCAAATGTATGGAAGATGTGAGACACTTGGTCCCACTAAAGGGGTACATCCAAGTGACATGTAACCTCTCCAACCCTACATAGAGACTTGCAAAACCTATAGAACAATTTGGAAAATCTTACTCCCCAAACAAAAAAAATTCAATCCACATCATGGGGTTACTTCAAAGAAGACACAATATCTCTATTAAAACTAGAAAGTTTTATGATTTCAGTTTTCATAACATTTATTTCCTCATGAATCTATCCTAAAACACTCATGGATCACCTAAACCCTTATTCGATGTTTCCTTCTCTATTTATGGCCCAAAAATAGAGGTCCCTCCAACCTCGTTCTAGAATAAAGGAGACCTGTAGGGTCTCCAGTAAAATGAATCACATGGTTTCAAGTAAATATTTGAGTGGTATATGCTATTATAATAAATCTCCACCAATAAGAAATGATCCACACAACACCGGTCAAAACCTAATCATTGGATCACAACACATTATCTAAAACCTGGATGGTTAACTTAGTATGGCCATCCACCTCGGGGTGGAATATTTTTGTCATCCATAACTAGGTCCTGAAGGACTCCTATTACCCCCTCCACAATTGTGATGTATACCGATCATCATGGTTGGAGATAAACATTTTTGGGTACCCATGAAGACAAAAGGTCCCCTATAAATACAACTACCCTTGAAATTCAATCGATATCTACCCTAGATTAGAAAGGAAGTGTGTCGTCTTGGTAATCTAGTCAAAAATCACCCAAATAGAGTTGTGGAATCTCAAGGAATGTTGAAGGCTTGTCACAATATGCAATTAAATGACATCATACTATCATTCAGAAAACTCAAGAGCTTGAGGAAGACTTTCCTAAACATGGCATCCAATCTTTACTTGCTGACATGTGAGGTATTACGAAACAAACTTGAAAACACCCTACTTCAATCTAGCCTACCAAAACTATCCCAAAGGTCCTTGTACATATTTTCCACTCCATGATGTATAACCCAAGTGGTAGTATGAAACTCCCGCAACACCTCTTCACATAATGTGTTTGAAACCGCTATTTTTCCCTAGAAAACAATGACATGATCCCCACCTTTAAAAATTCCATATAGTGTATCTATAGAGGATATCTAGCTACAAAAAACATCATAGTCAACATTTTTATACTGATCATATCTCACATGCTAAAGAATTAGAGGAGTCACCACCATCAAATGAAGATAAGTTTCACCCCTCTCCTCCACCAAGGTTAGCTGCAATGAGGCCAACTTCTCTGAAGCCTCCCCCATCAAGTGAGAACAAGATTTCCTACTAAGGGAATCTACCATAAAACATTGATATTAATAAAAAAAATTGAGAAAAATACACTCCTATGACATATTAATGGGTGGTCCCCAAGAAATCACTACATCAATCTTTTTTGGATCCATAGCTACACCATGCTTGTAAATTAAATTCCCCATAATGTGAATGTATCAGGTACTAAAACAAACACTTTGAGAGATGACCATATAGTTGTTCTCCCTATTTAAGTCTAGGACCACTCTCAAATACTCTTCATGCTCCTCCTATGATGAATATTATATGGTTATTCCATTTATAAATAAAACTATGAATCATTCCAAGTATGGTTGGAAGATTCGGTTCAAAGGAACCATGAACATAGTGGGGGAATTAATCACACTGAAAGGCATCACAAGGAACTAATAATGTCCATAATGGCACAATAATTCCATACTTAGAATATCATCCTTGTGAACTCTCAACTAATGGTAGCCGAACCTGATATTGATCTTTGAAAAAAAACTCGCACCTTGCAACCTGTCAAAAAGGTTATCAATTCTCAGAAAGGGGTACTATTCTTTGATCATCACCTAATTCAGGAAACGATGAAAAAAAGTATAAAAACCCCATTGAAAATTTTCATGAATAACCCTATATATTCCTAGGGGAAATTAGTTCTAAAATAACCCTTCTCATAGAGTTTACTGCTCTAAGGGTTATACTATCCAACTACAGGTAATTCGACAGTATTCTCTAATAAATAATCTCATCCTACCCATCCTGAGATTCCATTTTTCCAATGAAGTAAAAAAATGTTCCACTCATTGTAAAATTATGTAAAACATCAAAGGGTCTAACTTCCACTATGGAAATATCCTATAATAATTTCTCTCATCAATGAGTCAAACTACACTACTAAGAACGAAGTGCAATCTTTGAAACTTCATATCCAATAGTATCTAGATTCAAGGGTTGATCTAAAGGCTCCAATAGAATCTCTAGGTCATAAAAAAGGATGCATAAATATAGGAATTACCTATTACTTCATCTAGATATACTATATAAGTCATAGGTTTTACAAATGATCACTCGGATTCCTTTGGGGAGTAATCTTTCACTGGTTGAAGCTATCCTTCCATTTTCCTATTGGTTCCCCAAAAACATGGTTCATATTGAACCTTATCATATTCAAGGAATCCTAAAACATACACATAAAATGAAATAATCCACTAAAATTCGATACTATCTTCTTTGATCGGTAATAACTCACCCTCATGACTTTAAATCACTTCACAAGATAACAAGCCTTGGTCTGGTAAGCGTCCCTTTTCCTTGCATGATCGATGTCACATCACATATCACCAACATAGGGATAAAACATTGAATAAATAAGTTGTGATAAAGGAAAATAACAGGAAAAAAGTCAAGAAAGAAACATAAATCATACCTCTTACCTTGTCCAGAGTCCTTGGATCAGAAGTCTCTGCTATTTTTCCTCCCACTCCAGAAACATGGGTCAAGAATTCCCACGTATAATGATCTTTCCCATAACAATCATAACATATCCAATTATTGTGATGTATGAATCTTATAAAAGGATTTCAAGCTAAATAACCTTCAAGTAAACTAAGTCCACCATGCTTGTGTTGCACTGTCGATCCCCATGATTGACTCCAAGAATGAGTATGCCTCCTGCACTAAGACCCTGATGACTGATTCCTACTAGACACTATAGATGACTCAGCCCCATGATATCCACTACTAGCTCTTGATTCACAATGTTCCCTTCCTAATAAGATCTATATATACCAACCCTAATCAAGAAGCTCCTAAACCTGAACTGGTGGCCTCGTAGAGGGATAAACTCTCTGTGGAATAGGTTCTCAAACTCTTCCCAAGATTCTTTCACCTCATCATATTCTTGGGTAACCAAACCTCACCAACATATCATGACCACGTAGATGGGGCTAGTTTAAAGTATGACTATCATATCGAGTGGAGTTCACATAAAATAGGAAACTTGAACTATAGACTCCAGGTAAACCTATGCCGCCCAAGGGTCTATATCATTATAGAATATCGGGGGGGGCAATCCTTGAACTCTAGAAGCATGATCAGTCTATGCACATAGTCATCCTAAACAGCATGAATGAATGACTACTTATTCTAAGTTGAAACATCAAGCTGACCCACCAGGGGTGGAACCTCTCACCGCTTTATAGATAGAATCACTACTCACTACTCAATTGTCGAAAACACCTCACGAACTAGATCTTGAACTGAAGCCTTAATATTATGTTGGATATCATGGTGGCCCTAAAATGGGGCATCCACACTCAACTGGTCATCATCAGAACCCTGTATCTATATCCTAGATAGATATCATTGTGAATACATCCTAAAATTTTACAAGATGTACCATGATTAAATGAGAATATCTAGGTAGATGACTCAAGAAGGACATGAAAATCAAAGGTTCAAATCCCATGTGTTTCATGTACCATTTTCTTCCCTGTGACTGATGCATCGATGTGCTGAGTCAACAAATAGGTGTTCAAAGTCCTGGTGCATGGATATGTTAGCCACCACACTATAATTGGGTTCCCTATCCTAAGAGGTAAACTAAATAAACATTGATATAATTTCCCTAAGTTTCAAAAGAAAACCTCACAACAAGTACAACTCCAAACACCAACCTGAAAGATGAATAACCTTTGATACCACTATATCATGACCTAACCCATCAGGGCCCACCTGGTCGATGGTAAGCTGAGTGTGACACCCCAATATCACCTTAAATAGTACAAGGGATGGAAACAAGTGTAGAGTATACATAATACTAAAATGGGATTCCTTTTCCTCATGTACCTATATGCATGCACATAAACTAATCCATAAAGCATAGTAGAGATATAATAAAAGAATAAAAAATCAGGAGTGTAAAACTTATATTCAACAAAATTTAGGAAAGCATCACGTACAATGGGATTATATAATAAATAAAAAGGAAAAAATAAATACCCAACTAGAAATGATGTCCCAACCTGGCAAATTATGAAGAAAAAGAAAACTAAAGAGGACCTGACTCACAATCTCCAAGGCCGACCACTGAACATGGTCAGCCATAAGAACCACCATCCTCTTTTGAAACTAGGTCCTATAAGGTCACCCCTAATATGTATGTCATATATATAGTACGCAACACATGTGAGAAATCCCATATAGGTGTGGTTATATAAATACCTAGTAGAATTACTTGAAAACCAACAGAGAATAAATAAAAACAACACAGTCAGATGAACCCACAAGTAAGAGGGTAAAGAAAACCCAACATAAGATATGGTAAAAGAAAACTAATCAAATAGATAAAGGTGATCTCCATCATCCAAGCCAAATAAAAATGAAGAGCTTTCTCGTAGATCGAAAGGACCTATCACTGATTCCAAACAACCCACACAACCACAAAAAATGAAAAGTGTAGGGCCCACTCCTCGCTACTATGTATCATAGCCGATGGAGAACTATTTACTAGACCAAAATCTCATGTAACCTTTCTAGAATGAATATGTAGGTTTCAAACCTTTCAATTTCATAGCACAACCAAGGGAGCACTACTCCAATTAAAGACCCACACACTGCCAGAGATCAATGATAGGGAGTATACTCCACAGATAGAGGATATGAAACCTCTATAATGTGGTTGGATTCCATATCTACTTATATTAATGATATAGGTGACACACCACCTGGGGAGAGATATGGGAGTACTGACCCCTTTAATACTTCAACAAAAATACATGTTCACTACCATCAGATAAACATCAATAAGAGAAGTGACCCATTAGAATCACCATACATCATATCTCTACTACCAAAAAATAGTCCACCATCATGTTTTACATGGAAAAATACCTAGGATAGGATACTCATGGGCCTAAATTTGAGTCTCAAAGAAAGATATACACAATGTATATGTTTTTTAAAAAGGTAAAAGACATATACATAGGGTAACAAGATGTGTGATCTCTCCCAGAAACCTGGGTGTGTCCTCCCCTAGATATGTCTTGGTCATTTTTATGGATCTACATGACATGTACATAGAATAAAGAGTGTGTGTTGGTCCTGGGGTATGCCCCTGTCCTTCGAACCATTCCTGTGTACTCTAGACTGTTCTCATGTACTCTAGACCATGACCATATACTCTAGCCATTTTTGGGTTCTATAGGAGTGTACACATGGTACACATCTCAACTAGCCATGTACCTCTACAAGTTTTCTTTCTAAGGGTACATAACATGTATACATAGGTCTTGAGCGCATGAATTTGGCATATGGATTAGATGTTTCAGTAGGGTCACACGACATGTGGGTCTAGCCACACAGTGCGTGATATTTATATCACTCAAAACACTAGTCACTGCATCAAGGGGACTACATGACATGTGTTCATCTAAACTACATGTTTTGTATCTTTGGATTTACCAGAAACTAAGTTCCCTTCATTCAGACCCCATATCTTTTTTTACTGCCACATTACTCATTGTTTGACTCCTCAAAATCCACTTAAATTGATGGGGAACCTCTGATCATCGATTTATGGCCTTTATTAGATGAAAATAAAAACATTTATTGTATATAGGGTATTCTATGGACCTACCATTTCACCACGACGTCCCAATACATGATTCCATCACTTGAAAACCACACTACAGCTCGATCCATCAAAAAAATTACAACATATAACTGATTCATGCATCTTTCATGAACATGGGGGGTTTGATCATGCTCAAATCTGACATGAAAATTTTGAATTGCTAACCCCATGGGCCAATGATGAAGAATTTGAAAAACGATGGGGATAGAAGTACAAGAACAAAGTAAGATCATCATTCATCAATATAACCCAAGCTAATCACCCTAGTTTTCTAAAAATAGCGGTGAAAACAAGGATGGATTCATGTGCGCAAAATATACCAACAAAATAGGTTCAATAATGATACTTAAAATTGGGCTCATACAAAGAATGAAAATTTCTAAAAAATAAAAGTGAGTGGACCAGTTGGGGAAATTCCTAACACTGATGGGGGTGAATCAGTGTTGGGGAATTTTTAATCCAATTAAAAAAATTTATCCCTATACCTATTAGACCTATTTGGATCTTGATTCTATTGTTATATTTTTCCTTTCTCATGAAAGTATATGAATATAGTAAAAATATAACATGATATTTTTACAAGGTTCACTACTCAAAAAGTGTAGCTACGTCCTTAGTATGGTTTGGATACAATCCAATACCAATAAATCTACTAGAAAAATAATCCTTTTGTGTGGATTACAATGAGTAGGATATGCCCATACACTCATGCATCACTATGTAAACAATCCAATAGTGTGTTCTTGTAGCACTTTGAAAAAATCCAATAGTACATGTTTTACAGCACTTGGACAGATCTTTATACTTCCTCCCAAGATTTTCTTCTCCTTGTTGAGGATGATTTGTAACACCAAGAATGTCCTCCACCTATTGAGTCCTATTTGATTTCACAGTTCTACTTTTTTCTTCCACAACCTTCTTCACTTGGTTACTTTCACAACAACATGCGAGCATGTCCTCTTATCTCTTCCCAGAAGCAAACCTAATAGATTCACTATCTTATTATTTTATTAGTCACAATAATATGAATAGAGTAGAATGATGAACTGAATTATACATGATACAAATGATAATAAACTGATATCAATTTGTTCAGTCACTTCCTATTATCCATTTGATCTGTGACACACAAATATATGCAATAGGGTTTAGCAGTGTCTTGATCTCCCTTTCTTCTTTAGTGCAGAAAAAATGAACCGAGATATCTTCTTATTCTTCTTTATAGAATAACATACATCCTTTTTTATTATTAAATAAATGAATATAATATCAACTTAGAATTATCACAATTAATATGGCCTAAAAATGAATATAGATTGGCCACTCTCTTTTTCTACTCACTTTCTTCTTCCTTGGTGCAAATATGAGTTTAGGTGAACGTCTGGTTATTCTTCACACAAAAAAAAATTAAGTGTTATTTCTCTTCAATGTATATTGTGTATCAAATGTGTAAACACATGATTTCACTTTTTGAATCATAGTGGGGGTATTATACCAAAGAACTGGTTACTAGAACCACTCTTTATGAATTACTACAAGTGTATGATTTTAACAGTGTCGAGTGTTCACGAATCATCTAATTCATGAAGAATAAAGTGTTTGTAAACAAATATCTCATGTATGTGGTATTTCTCATTTTTAACTAACCTATATCTTCCCCAAACTGTCTTGCACCACGTGGCATGAATAATTTTCGAACAACCATTCCTTCGCGGAATACCTCTACTTCACGGATGGATGATTCCCCATGAACTTTTGATGCTTCGTGGATCACCCATGCTCCATGGAATACCTTTTCTTTCAGTCCACCTTTTTCTTCCATGGATCACCCCTACTCCATAGATGGTTGATTCCTCATGGATTTCCTATGCTCCGTGGATTTCCTTCTATTCCGCAGACCATCTCCTCTTCTGCGAAAAAATTCCTCCTTTGTAGAATCTTTTCTCTATGAACTACTATCCTTCACAGAATTATCCCAGTGAACTTATTTTAATTCACATAATTCTCTATCATAAACTCTTTCAGACTTCCCTGAATTCTTCCAGTAGTGAAGATTCTCTCTAATAAAATTTTCTCTAACATAATAAAGGGATTAGGGTACTTTATATAGGAAAATAAATTCTCAAAACCTGCTAATTTGATTTACCAAAAACTTCAATGCGGGACATCCTTCACTGTAGACTATGCTATGTGGTCCACATATCACCTTTCTCCCTTTGTGACAGCTGATCTCTTCTACAAAAAAATCACCACCTCTTAGCCACAAATGACGGTTTTCCCACAAACAAAAATACTCCCAAAAACTATGATCCTCCCATGAATTTTTTTTCCCTATGGGGTCTATGTATGTGCTTCATGATTCATGAACCATGTTCTACGAGAAAACATTCATTTGGTAAAAACAAACTCCCAATTTTGAGGCCCAAAAATTTGGCAAACACTGGGTAACAACGCCACCATTAAATTTGCTTTGGAAACAACAACCATATTGATTTGCGATCATATTCTTTTACCATGAACCTTATATATCATGATTTATAACCTTTGATCGATCATATTTAGGATCATCATATTTTCAAAGGAAAGTATTGTAACTTCCATCACTTTTGGAAACATCATTCTTTCCCATAAAACCTAAATATGATTAGCAACACCTTTACTCCCCATTTCCACCATAAGGATTGTATCACAAGTTCTGTAAAAAAACTTATGATATTTTAGAAATACAAATCATAAAAGCATAACCATATTTAACTAAGAGAATTATTCAACCATGAAATTCAATTTCATCAACTGAATCCATAACAATTCCCAAGGAATCACATTGAAACTCAATGTCTTCAAACTATTCACATGCTTCTTGAAATATCAATACTTGAGGAAATCATCCAATCCCCATTAAATTTGGAACTACTTCATTATATTTACCATAACACCATTGAAAATCAGTTGAAAAAAAATAAAATCCATACAAAAAGTGGTCTCTATAATCTCCCCCATTGTATTTTTTGTAAATAGCTTCAAAGTTTTTTCCCAATGAATGTTTCAATATTTGGAACTATTATAATCTCTCTTGTGTTTATTTTAAAATTTTTATTTCACTTTCTCTCCCCCTTATTAAGAAGAAATACAAAGTTCATGAGAAAAAGGGTATCAGTCCATACATATGCTATGTTCGATCTATAATTTCACTCTAAGTCTAAGTGATCTATGCTCGGTGTAGAAAACAAGAGGATTTGATTTAAATAAAAAAGCTATCCATTTCCAACTAATCATGATTCCTTATGAAATTATAACTCATATACATGTCTTTGATGATTATTAACTTTCATTCCAAGCTAAAATTACTAAATGTGAGATTAATCCTTTTAAGAACAAGCAACCTAAAACTCCTACACTGACATTAAAAAATAGATCAAAAACATTCAAATGCAATAGGCAAGATAAGTGACCTTTGGGAACTTCTATTTTTATTATTTCACTGAATAATTAAATTGCTCTCCCTTTGTAAAAAGTTTATTATTTTTAATGACCTAGGATGAGAGATTAAGAGACATACCTTTTCCAATGACATGATCTTCATTAAATTTCTAGAATAATCATATTTGATACTAATTGAAATAATAATTTGGGAGGCTTCATCATTTGTCTCCCCCACAAGGTAAACACTTCACATCATCTTCATAATGGTGAATCTCATCAAGAATGAATTTTAAGAAATTATAGTACAAATAATACACCAGAACGGGTCTTCAACATATGACAATCCATATTGTAAATCTTTCACAACTTCACCAAGGATGATCTTCTAGAACATTTGTTCTTCAGAATAATATGAAATAAGATAAAACCAAGATGGAATCTTATTTACCATGGATATCTAGAATAGAACATCACTTTATTCAAATTAATTAAGGATGATCCTCCATCATATTATTATTTAAATTTCAATTGAGGAATAATTCACTGATGTTAACATCTTTAGATTCACTATCAAGAATTGACAGAGCTCACTACTTTTTAGATTCTTCCCCTGAGAACTTATTTCACCTTCATCTACCTGAATTATAAAAAAACAATGCACAAAGATTTTAGGGAATATGGTAGATCCTCCTTACTTCATTAATATGAAAAGTAAGGTTTAGAGGATCTTCTTAACCCTGTTTTTCTATTTTATCTAGTATTCATGCTTTCATACCTGATAAAGTGTTCTGATTTATGTTGAGGAAACATTGATATCTTCACATCCTCTTCTTATTTGTGTGGATAATTATTCTTCTTAATAGCCATCATGGATGATACATTAGTACCCCTCTTGAGGACTACTTCTTTCTCTGGTACAAAGGTTAAACAACCTTTTGAAATGTGACCATATTTCTTGCATCTCTCACATATAACTTCTTTAACACAAGAATTTACATTTCTTTAAAAACCTTCATGCAATTTTTCTTCATCATGTAGAATATTTTCTTCCCCCTTTTCACCAGATTTAGCTTGTGCATCTTATATTTTTCTCATTCATTCTAAACCTTTAGGATAGATAACTAACATGTCATCAGGAACTATGGAATAATGTTTGGATATTACACATATGTTCTTCTAAGTTTCATCCCTTTTAGTAGTTCTTTTAGATGCACTACCCTTCAACATATTGTGTTTATAATCCATATTTTTATCACCATTCTTCTTTGCTACCTTCCAGGGATGATTTTTTTTCAAAAAATTATTCTGATATATTCCCAAAGTTGCTTCTTCATTACAAGTCATATTTTGTGATCTTATTTTCTTATCAGTTCTGGATACATGTTGAGAGAAACATGTACCAACCTTATGAACATAATCATTTCATACATCATAGATGTAATCGAGCATTCCAAATCTATTTATACTATATAGATTCTTACGGACCTTTGGATGTTTCTTCTTCTTCTCTTTCTTTATCCCCCATGATATAATCTTCCTTTTTGCTTTTATATTTTGAGGATTATACCAGAAATTTAACGCACAGTTCCCAAATCTAATACAATGCCAACATTTTCCCACAAATCATTATTTATTAATATTTTATTTATCATATTGCTGGTTATTATTTATGACTTTTTGTGCATTTGGTGGGGAATAAACTGCCACTTTTTTATTCATGTCCACCCTATTCATGGTGGTAGGATTTTTCTCACCTTTCTTTATCCATACTTGTTTAGATTTTGTTTTACAACCTGAACAGTTCATGATAACAGGTTTAGAAACATTAATACAAGATGATATTAATAGTACCTGATTCATCTTAGTATCTTGTGATATATCATTGAGAAAATTCATGATCTTATTATCACATGATGGATTTAATTCAACCTTATAGTCCTCCAATGAACATTGAGTACTTGTAGCAACTTTTTCCTCCTTTTGTGAACACTCAATATGTGTCTTATCAAGAATTTCCAACTGAGCTTCCAAATCTATACATTTCATATTGTGGAATATTTTCTGATCTTCAATCATAATAATATTCTAATCACAATCCTTCTTAATTCTTTCAACTTCATATTCATGTAGATTAACTTTGTTCTGAATGAAAGAGTCACGTTCCTTGATTTTCTTGGATATTTTTTCCAATTGTAAACCCTTGACATCAGTTCTATTATTCAATTTTTTTTATGTGCATGGATCTTTTATTCTAGAGTTTTTTTTAGAACATCTTTTTATTCAACTTCTTTGAGACATTTTTAGGAACTTATTCCAAGTTCCTTCTTTGTTTCTATAGAGTTTTTAACCTATTTGGATAGATTTACACATGCAACAATTTTTTTTTGCAACCTCTTCTCCAAAACATCAGTTTCTCCTTCTAGTTGGGTGATCTATTCCTACATACAATGAAATACTCCAAAAATAAGGGATGATATTTCTTCAGAAATATCATGCAGAATAACTCTTAATCTATCCAATGATAATTATTGAGAAGTTTTAGATTGATCATCATCACCACTTCTGCTAGAATTTTCATCTTGATAAATGTTTTTAAATGCACTAACACATTCCTCCTGATCACTAGAGATAGGAAGGTTATCCATATTATTGTTTTAAACATGAGTCACCTACTAATTACATTCCTAGTCTGATATGCCTTCATTTTTAGTAAGGTAAGGGGAAATAGATACTTAATCTTCTTTAGATAAGAGGTACTTCTTCAACTTTATCTTCTCATTCTTTTTCTTGTTCATCATGGTCTTGATAGATATATACTTCTACTCAGAGGTAAGTAAACTTTCACAAAAAAAATACACTTCATTATTGACTCAGTAAAGAAACTCAAGTCTTCAAAAGTGAATAGGTTCAATGTAAAGAATTTAATATAGGTGTACCTTGGATCTAATACCAATTTAGAGGACCCATTTGGGATATGCCTAACACTGTGGGGGGGTGAATCAGTGTT
This sequence comes from Viscum album, assembly GCA_963277665.1. Classification (NCBI taxonomy): domain Eukaryota; kingdom Viridiplantae; phylum Streptophyta; class Magnoliopsida; order Santalales; family Viscaceae; genus Viscum; species Viscum album. Next base: position 269,768,342 of record OY728167.1, on the reverse strand, counting down.
GGGGACTTTTTAATCTAATTGTAAATTTTTATCAATTTACCTCTTACAATAGTTAGGATCTTTATTCTATTATTCTATTTTCCCTATCACATTCAAGTATATGAAAGTATTAAAAACAACATATGATATTTTTACCAGGATCACTACTCAACAAGAGTAGTTACGTCCTTGATATGGTTTGGAAACAATCCAATACCACACAAACCACTGGATAAATAATCCTTTGTGTATAATACAATGAGTAGGATATTCCCTTAAAATCATACAATACTATGTAAACAATCCAATAGTGTGTTCTTATATCAATTTGAAAACAATCCAATAGTACATGTATTAAAGCACTTGGTTGGTTCTTTATACTGCCTCCCAATACATTCTTCTCCTTGTTGATGAAGATTTATAACACCAAGAAAGTCCTCCACCTACTGAATCATGTCACATGTCATAGTTATTCTTTGTTCTTCCACAACATTCTTATTCACCTTATTACTTTCACAAAAACGTGAAAGAAATTCCTCTTATCTCTTCCTAGTAGAAAAATTGATAGTTGCATTATCTTTTTCCTCTATCAGTCACAATAATATGAATGTATTAGAATGATGAACTAAATTATCCCTAACCCAAATGATGATAAACTGATATCAATATGGTTAGTCACTTCCTCTTCTCCCTTTGATCTGTGACACACAAATATATTCAATAGCATATAGTGGTGTCTTGATCTCTCTTTCTTCTTCAGTGTAAGACCAAATACACTAAGATCTCTTCTTCTTCTTCTTACTGGAATAACAACCTTACTTTGTGATTATTAAATCAATGGAGATCATATCCACTTTTCATTATCACAATTAATATGGCCTAAATAAGTGAATATATATATTCTCCACCCTCTTATTCTTCTCACTTTCTTCTTTATGGGTTCATATATGAGTTTAGGTGCATGTCTGGTTCTTCACACAAAACATTATGCATTCTTGATCTTCTGTGTATATTGTGTATCAACTGAATACACATAGAGTTTCAATTTTTGAATCAAAGTGGGGGTATTAAACCAAATCACTGGTTATCAGAACCATACTTCATGAATCACTATACAAGTGTGTGATTTTAAAAATTTCGAGTGTTCATAGATCATCTACATCATGATGCATGATGAGGGTGTAAACACCTATCTCATGTATGTGGTATTTATCCTTTGAGAACATCCCTTTATCCTCCCAAAATACTCTTTCACCACATGAAGTGTGTACTTTATAGACAAAATTTCCCTCACAGAATACCTCTACTTTGTGGATGGATGATTCCCCATGAATTGTCGATGCTTCACGGATCACCCCTGCTCTGTGGACTACCATTTCTTTCGGGCTACCTTTTTCTTCCATGGATCACCCTTGATATGTAGACGGTCGATGACTTGTTGATTTCCTATGATCTTTAGATTTCCATCTCTTCTATGAACCATCTCCTTTTCCACAAAAAATACCCTCCTTCATGGAATCTTTTCTCCACAAACTATTATCCTTCCTAGAATTATCCCAGTGAACTTCTCCACCTCCATGGAATTCTCCCTCATGAACTTTTTCAGACATCCCTAAATTCTTTCAACAGGGAAGATGTTATCTAATAAAATTCACTCTTACATAATGATGGGATTAGTGTCCTTTATATAGAAAAATAAATCCAAAAATTCCACTAATTCGATCTACCGAAAACTTCAATATGGGGCAACCTTTACCATAGACTATGTTATGCAGTATATATAACACCATTCTCTCTCTGTGGATGCTGATCTCTTATGAAAACAAATTAAAACCTATCAACCAAAAATGAAGGTATTACCATAAAAAAATCCTCCCATGAATTTTGATCTTCCCAATAACCATTTTTCTCTATGTGGTCCGCATACTACTCTTCGTGGTTTGTGAATTGTGTTCGATGGAAAAACAAGCCTTTTCCAAAAGAAACTCTCAATTTTGAGGCCCAAAAATTTGGAAAACACTAGGAAACAATGCCACCATTAAACCTACTTTAGAAACACTAACCATACATATTTGAGATCATGTTATTTTACCATTAACCTTATCTATCATGATTTTTAACCTTTGATCGATCATGTTTAGAATCATCAGATTTTCAAAGGAAAGTATTGTAACTACCCTGTATTCTAGAAACATAATTCTTTCCAATAAAACCTGAATATTATTGGAAACAAATTTAATCTCCCTTTCCATAATATAGATTACATCATAAGTTCTCAAAACAACTTATTATATTTTAGAAATAAAAATCAGCAAAAATTTTGATATTTAACTAAGATAATTATTCATCTATGATATCTAATGTCATCAAACGAATCCATAATAATTCTCTAGGAATCACCTTGAAACTCAATGTATTTAAACCATTCACATGTTTCTTGGAATATCAAGAGTTGAGGACTTCATACAAGCTCCATTAACTTTGAAACTACTTTATCATATTGACCACAATGATATCTTCTTATCTCATTTAACACCATTAACAATCAGTTGACAACAAATACAATCCATACACAAAGTAAACTCTACAAAAAGAATATATAAAATCCATGATTAAAATATTAATCAAAGGGAATAAATCCATAAAATAATGTTCCTTAAATTAGGAACAAATAAATCGTTGATGAAAAATGTGTACACTGGTGAATAAGAAGATGATCCTTTTGTGCTTTTTATCCGTCTCAAGATTCTCTGTGATCGTTTATCATCGATCCTCATTCTCAATCTACTAACACCAACGAATATCTCCTCATCCTCTATAATATCTCAGGGTAATGTGGATAACCTTGATAATTATTCGTAATGTGGATAACACATATATTACCAAATTGAAAAGAAAAATTAGCATGGAGAACTCTAAGATGGGGTCTTTACTAGTGTCACATGGAATGAATGTTAGGAAGATTCAAGATCCTTTTAAAATGTTAGAATGGATGGATAAGATTACTTATATATCCACCATAGGATCTATCTTTTATACCATGTTGGTTATTTGACCCAATTTTTCCTATTATTTAAGAATAACTAGTTGATAACAATCCATTCCTGGTGAGAATCACTAGATTACTATCAAGAATGTCTACAAGTACTTAAGAAAAAGTAAGGAAATGTTCTTTCTCTTTAGAAAAGAGGATGAAATCATTATAAAGTATTACATTGATGATAGTTTCCAGCTAAAAAAAGATAATATGAGATCTTAATTTGTTTTTAGGATTTTCTGAAATGGTGGTGCTATTAGTTGGATGATTTCTAAATAATCCATCATAGCAGACCCATTAACAAAGGCGTAGTACATCACTATATTAGATGCTGTGAATGAAGTAGTTTTGATCAATAAGTTTATATTTTCACATGGTGTGGTTTCTATAATTGAAGGAGAATTAAAGATTTTCCATGACAATAATAGAGATATTACTCATTCCAAGAAGCCCTAGTATCACCAATGGAACAAAAACATCCTTTGCAAGTTCCATCTCATTTAATAGTTCATTAAGAGGGTTATTATAAGGATATACAGGGTGGCTATAGAATATAATTTAGTTGATCCATTAATGAAACCAATATCATAGAAAAATCATGAGGTTCATATTGAATATCTTAGTCAAAAATACATGAGAGATTAAATATAATATTTATTAATATATAGTGATTTTAGAATAAAGGAAATATATGATTATAATTCATTCATTGGTTATATATCTATATATTATATGGACACGTGAATGATAATATTCCCTCAATGTAGTAATTTGAGTTTTCCCTAACCAATAATCATCATGGAGTATTGTGGGTTGTAATGATATATTAATATTATCATGAGTATAATATTGTACTAGATATAAAGAGTTTTATACATGATATAAAGAACAGACTCATGAGTTAACAATTCATGACTTTTTATTTGGATTGAACTTCTAAATTACATCAAATGGAATATCATATGGTAATTGATATACATAGGGATATATTCTTATTATGAAACCCCATTAACTGAGGTTATTGAGATTTCTAACTTCAAAACCCTTATACATTGATACATTTCTAAATAAATCCTCGATTCTTAGCTAATCAGAGGGTGGTTGAGCATATTATCAATCATCTCATTGGTTGGAGCATAACTAATGTAGGATTTTTCCACTCATATGATGAGTCAAATAAATCTAATACCTTTATTGAAATAAATTGAGGAATTGAAGGACAAAAGATTAATTGATTGGCATGTGATGTTATAAACTACATGGATGATGTACATGGGATGTACTCATCTTCTAGATGAATGGAATTTGATGTATTCATCGACCTGGTTAGTCTGTTTTGGAGAACCATGAATATATGGGATGAATTATAATATATTGAACTATTTAACCTCTATTAATAAATTTGGGTAATGGGAAAAGGGATTTTATAGGTATAAAGATGATATATGTGATACATCTTGTGATGGAGATTTTCATATATAGATCTGAGTATATTTGATTAAGATCACACCAGACCCCTTTATATCTTAAGTAGCACTAATGTTTTTAAAGAGGTTGTTCTTTTTATTATATATATGAAATTAGGTTTTCAAATTTGCTTTCAATGCTACAAAGGCTCGTAAGATCACACATTCAAGCCTTATAATAAGGATTATATTATATACACTATTTCATTCTAGAATGAAGATGATTTATTAAACCATATCCAAAAGAGTTTTTATAGATTCACATTGACTTTTAAATTTTGTCATAAACCCTTTATGAGTTTTAATGAAAATGTAATATTTTTGGAAACACACTAAAATAAAAATATCATATTGTATGAAATTACCTAAACCATAACTATAAATATGGCATGCAAATATCTATTTCATAACTTATAGTTAGTATCTATCATAGTTTATGATAGATAGGTTATATGTGATATCGAGTTTAGGTCCATAGCCATATCCTCCATGCACTATTACAAATATGGACTTAATCAGTGCTAGAAAATTCCATTTACAACACTAAAAAATAATGTTAATCTTAGTGAAGATAAAGGGGGTCCCTTTTATCAGCACTAAAAAAAGCGCTGATAAAGACCCCTTTTATCAGTGCTAAAAAAGCGCGGATAAAAGTTAAAAAACATTAAAAAAAAATAAAAAAAAATATTTTTGAAATTCGGGGGGGGGGGGATTCAAAAGTGCTTAAAGCCCCCTTCAACAATGCCCCCACCCCTACCCCAGCCTATACGCCCCAGCCACCCCAGCCTTTAATAGTGCCCCACCCTTTAACAGTGCAAGCCCTTATTCCCACCTACGTGTGCGACCTGCCTCCCCCTGGATTCAAACTTGGGACCTTTTTCCTGTGCACCTAATCCTTTACCACTCCACCATATTTCTTTTCTCTTAATTTATTAATATATCTACTTATTTATATATGTATAGTTATATTTACTTGTATATTAATATATATTTATGTTAATATATATATATTTAAATTAATATATTTATATTAATATATATATATATAGTTATATTAATATATATATATATATATCTATATATTAATATATATATATATATTCGTATATTAATATATATTTATAAAATCATTTTAAATAAATTTATAAAATATGCTTTTTTGTGTGTGTTTATAAATAAATAAATACATATATACAACATACACAAACACAAACAAACACATATATATATTATATGTGTATCTGTAAGTATAATTATGCATATTTATATATATTTAAAAATATTATATATTAATATGTATATACATATGTTTAGAATATATAGATAATATATATCATATTGTCAATACAGATGAACACACACACACATATATACATACACGTACACATTATATAGGTATATAAATATTCATATATTTGTATTTTAAAAAATGGATATTAGTTTTTTATTTAGATAAGGTGTATATATTGAGAAATATATTTATATGTAAATATGTTTAATTATTTATCTAAAAAGTTAAATTTTTAGGTGTGAATATATAAAAAAATATGTATATATTGTTTTATATTTGATTATAAATAACAGTACCTTATGAAAAATGATAACAAGCACTAAAAACCTGAAAAATAGTAAAAATTGGAGAAACCCTCAAAACCCATAAATACAGTCAGAAAGTCAAATAAACCCTAAACTCAGGGTAACGACAAAAACTTCTGATCCGAGAGTCCGTTCCAACTCCTTGAACAGTAAAATCAAATATCATCAAATGATAATTGATATGATATGTGGTGGAGTCATAATAGATAGGCTGATCATATGTTACAACTATTTGAAAAAACAACAGACATGAAAAAAAGTCCTAGAAATGGGGGGCTAGAAAAACCTAACAAACCGCAGAGTCACTAAAATAGGCATAACTTCTGATCCGGGTGTTAGTTTCAGCTATGTGACCAGTAAAACCGAATCTTATGGAATGAAATATGATATATAAAGTGGAGGAGGCCAAATAGACACACAGATCAGGAGTTATTACCGTTTTAAGAAAACTTTGACAAGGCATCGGACACTGAAACTGATTTTTGGAGGCCTTACGATGGTTTTTTGGGGGTTTAGCTTTCGGGACGTGACTAAAACTTGTTTAAGTGAGTATGATTCATAGATCAATTTGAAGCCTTCAATTTGATATGTGGTAGAGCCTAAATGGACACCCGGAGCGGATGTTTTGGCCGTTTGAAGTTGGAGTTTTTTTTAGAGTGGTATAACTGATATATCTTCCGTTTCATTAATCTTCCCATGGTTTTAATTTTTAAGTGTTCCTCACTTGTCTCATGATATTCTATTTGACTGGTCGTGACGCTCAAAAGGAAACTTAGAGCAGAAGTTATGGTTGTTTTAGTGAGTTACGAGTTTCTTAGGTTTTTAGGCGCTATGAAGGTTGCTCAATTTCAAACAATCATAACTTCTTCTCCGGGTGTCCGTTTTCTCTCTACCACATATCAAATAGAATATTGAGAAAATATCTACACTTTAGTGACCTCTATAACCCCTTCTCACGTTCTTCAAGGCCAAAAGGACCATAATTCCTCCCAATGGTAATAAGTTTTTCTCTAGGTGTCCGTTTTTCCATAACTTCTGCTCTGGGTGTCTGTTTTGCCTCTACCACATATAAAATCAAAGATTGTGAATAAACCTACACTCGGGTGAACACAATAACACCTTATCATATTCCTCAAGGCCCAAAAAGTTCTTCAATCCCTCCAAAAGTCCATAACGTTTTCTTCGGGTGTTCGTTTTGTGTATACCACATATCAAATCGATCTAAAACATATTTAAAATATATATATTATATTTATATCAATATAAATATACTTATATATCAATATATTATTTTTTTTGAAATATTTTTTTTGAAATATACACTTTATCAGTGCTAGGAAAAAAATTCTGATAAAGCCCCCCCTCTCGTATCAGCGCTACTAAAAAATTATTGATAAAGGGGTGCCTTTATCAGTGATTTTTTTAGCACTGTTAAAGGTTGATTCTTTTGAAACCTAGTTTTTTGGTAGTGATGTGAGTTAACTTTAGTTATGAATCAATGGGTTTATTAGTTTATGGAAATAAATAATCATTAAAAAAGTTCCAAAAAATATATTTCAATGGGAATTCATTATTTTATTATATATTGGATTTCATGTATTAGTATCCAATGATCAAATCTCTTTATTGAATGAAGAGAGCCTATATAAATGGGTGTGATACTCCTATTGAGTAAATATGATTTTAGTAAGAATTATATATGATATTATCTTCCTCTCTATTCACCATTTATATTCATGGAGAATGTTCTATCACACAATTGATGTTCAAGGATCCTCTTGTAGTGTATGAGAATCCTAGTGGCATGTGTACTACCTATAGAGGTGACATTTTGTTTTCAGTCATTTTGTGATCTCTATGAAAATAAATCATATGAGTTTGATAAATATAGAGTTTTAAAAATTATTGGTATTCTTGTTATATTTTTTTCCTCATATTTCCAATTTATCTTTGATGATATATTTATCACTTTTTATGGGTTTCATCCACTAATATGATAATAAGATGACCCTATAAAACCCATAAAACACATAATGAATATGAAAATCCATTTAAAATGGTTGATTTATCAAATCAAAATACCATTTAAATACCACCCATTCATATTTATGGAAATATAATTTACACATTAATATAATTAATCTAATAAATGAAAGTGTAAATATTATTTTATAAATAGATTTAAAATTTATCTAAAGTATTTAGACCACATACCATATCAATAAGTGAGATTTACCAATCCTAATGACCACTAAAAATCATATGGTAACCATTAAACCAAGAATACATAAGTGAATAATCCCATAATAAACATCCACCATGATTAAAGGACCACTAAATCTAGGAAAAACTTAGGTAGATAACTCCTAAAATTTATTAGATATAATTTCCATTAAAATCACCAACTTAAATAACCTAAAAATCTTTCAATTTTAACATGGAACCATGAAATCAAATGAATAAAACATACCATAATCACCGCATATCAAAAAAGTGATAAGAAGAAAGAAAAACCCATTAGAGATTCCTTTATACAAGAGATGATGGATACCTAAGCTATGAAGTGATTTCATCATGCATTGGTGAAATCACATACTAATATAAAAAGATGATATAAAATAAATCAAAGGATAAGAAAAACAAAGGAAGAAAATATGAGAGTGGAAATACTTACCATTGATTTTGTAGGTAGAGACCCCATGGATCACCCACAAATCAATAGAAAGATGAGGGAGAGAATAAGAACCAAAGGAGTGATGAGAGGGTGTCATGACCATATGGGGGAAATATGATTAAAAGGGATAAAATAAAGGGTTTAAATAATTTATAGGAGAATTAAAAAATTAAAATTAAACAAAATAAAGAAACATATACTAATTAACCAATAGAACCTCTAGGCCACCCCCTCTCCTACTTAGCACTCCAAGTACCTGACACCCCCAACTAGGTACCTGGAATCATCGATAGTTATAAACTATAGTTTCCATCACCTCAAGCATTTTTAAAACCTAAATCTCTTATAAATTCTCAAACTATATATAAAAACACATAGAACTAAATTTTAAAACATCAAAATTCAGGAAAAAATTCCAAAATAAAAAATGAACCCTCCCCTAGAACAAAATATTCAAATAATCATTCTCTTCAAACTCTGAAGTTCCACCATTATACCATATTTTAACTTTAATATAATCCACTAAGTAAAAGGTCTTTACATCATGAATTAAATGAGAGATAAATGGATCTTATTTCAAATATACTACCATATAGTAGGTTAAATCTAAAGACTAAAAACCAAATGGGGAGATTCTATAACTACCTATTCTAATATATAAGTGGGTGGAAATTAAAATGTTTTTAACTAGTTTTTTAGGACCCTAGTTTTTTTGGGATAAAATCAAGTAATTTTTAATTGATTAACTAAAAATATATACTTATTACTAATGAGAGGTCTAATTACATGGATTAATTATAAAATTTGTATGTTTATGAAGTGGTAAGATTTCATAGGGTACCTATGAGTATTATTTTATTCCATAATACATACTTTAATTCTGATTTTTGAAAGGTTTGCAAGAAGCCCTTTTTATTTTGGAAAAATAGAGTTGAACTTACCATTATCTGAATGATAGGAAATCTATGCAGAAAAATATAATAATAGGGGATATGATTTAAGTTTGCATCTTTCATGAACCAACCTAAGAAACTCCCGACCCAGGAACATAAGTTTTTCTATGAAAAGGATTGAAAGGTGATCCTGATCCCAACTAGCTAGAAAAAGTGCTTTAGCATCATGAACTACACCTTGGTAATAGTTTCTCTTGTTAGAACATCACATGTGTCCATAAATTTAACTAGTCATGACCTTTATATAACCTATAAAGTTATTAACCAAGAATAATATCGTCGCCCAAAAATTTATCAACATCCCATAATATAACACCAACAATAACATAGGATATGCAAGATAAAAAAATAAACTAAAACATAAAAATAATCCATAAAGTATCCAAAAGAGATTCATATTAAAAAGAAACAAAATAAATGTGATGGATATCAAGTAGGTGATAGAAAATGCATTATTAAGTCCAACCAAAATAAATAAAAAGGGTTAATTAACTCCTTTTGACACTAGATCATGATCCCACTATGACACCATGACAATCCTCAGCTCTACTAGTAGGAATACCTTCTTCCTTCATAAAATACTCTTCCTTTACCAGGATCTAAAAAGAAAAATTCTATAAACACTAATTTAGTGAATGTAGGGTGTGAGAAACACTAGACTAATAGGATCGCACAAATTAATTCAATTATAACCCTTGATAGATAAACACAATCATTCTAGTTTGGAAATAAACCAAAAGAATGTAAACATCTACCATTAATAGGTAAGAGAGTATATAAAAATCCAAAACTACTTATCAATAGAATCCAATGCTATAAGGAATAATTGTTTCATAAAAATGCACCATGGGAAATCACCAAGTCATCTATGGAATGTGGTAAACATAGGTCCTTGTATCAACTTGTGGGATAATAGTCAATCCAATTGTTCAAATAGATCACTATGGAGTTAATACCTTATATTATATTCTTGGTGTCACTAATCCTAAGAACCAATACCCCATACTATTTAAGAGTGCATTCCTTGGCCTAGTGGTGCGGTGTCTACCATACATGACACAAAAACCTATATCTATGTTCAATTTAGTTAGATAAAGTGGCCTGATCCAAAAGATATACTTAAAACTAGTCTTACCCCCTAAATACCCAAGCACCCATTTTCTATTTACATTTCAAACATCCCAATTTTCATTATAAATGGACTTTTCTTAACTTATTATAAGAAAATAAATTTATAAAATATATTACATGCCTCCTTGATCCATTTCACTCATAAAAAGAAAGGAATCATTTGAAAACAACCATGAGGCATATCATTAGGAATAAAAACTATCATAATGTTGTTTTAATTATATAAAACACATTTGAAAAATAAGATAAAGCATGATTTTACAGTGAAATAATATTTTCAAATGAAACCACCTATATTTCACCTAAGAAAACAAATTTCCTACGATGAAAACTCATTTAGAATGATAAAGGGGATCCTAGAGAGGCAATAAAAAACCATAACCATAAAAAAATGAAGCCATGAAATTCACACAACACAAAACCTTGGTCACCTTGACCTTATATAAGAGATGCATCCAAGTGATAAGGTATAAAAGATAAATAAGAATGAGGAGGAACCAAGAATTTTATGATTCTTAGATGAAACTATGTGAAATACACCAAACAATTACACCGAGAGGTAGAGGGGAGTGTGTCTCATGTGTAGGGGGGGTTATATATCATGACAGGTAGATAAAAGAGTGTTTGTGGATTTAATTTCAATAAGTGAATATTTTTAATTTCATGTTTTTGTTAAAAAAACTACATAGGGGTACACAAAGATGCATCTCAGGGATTACAGTGTGGTGTCCCTTACATGGAATCCTCTATGGCGTATCCCCTCGGGATGCACCATGAGACACTCTTAGGAGATATAGGGCATATTCCCCCTACCCCTAGGCCTCCATGAAGATGTTTCTTAGGCTTCACTATAGTGATATTTAAGGTGGAAGAGGGGCCAGAGCCGCAAATCCTAGGTCTCCACAGTATTTCCTTCTGGATACGATGCAATAATTCTCAAGAGGGGAAGCTCCATGACTTAGCCTCTCGAGCTACAACTTAGCCCCACTATATGTATTTATCTATGGAATTTCCATAATGGTCACACCATATCCTCCTATAAACACAAAAAAACCTTATGCAGAAAATTTTAGGTGCTTCAGATTCCAAAAAGGCTTCCAAACTAAAAGAAAAAATAAGAATAAAGAAAAAATTAAAATAAGATAAATAATATATAAAAGGTTCTTTTACCAAAAAGTGATATTGTGGGTGTGATGGTACTCCATTTAAAGTCAACCCACAACATTCTAAATTAATATATAGGGTCTCTACTTCTTCATATGAGCTTCCCGCTACAAAGTATCATGTGAATTAAATCCATTCCATAATAAAACATGAAATAACCAAAAAAATCCAAGGAAGGTCATTATATTAGCATTAAATAATTCCTAATAGCTTTTCAATAGTAGAAGAATAAGGTCCCAGTTAAATTTCTTCATAATTTAATATATTATAGGTATCTAGGTTATAATTATTTAGGTATGATACATGGAATATGTTATGAATTGTCTTCATCTATTAGGTAAAATCTAATTGATATGAAAATTTTCCAACTCTCTCAGTGATCCAAAATATATATACATACCTCGAGGAAAGCTTTCCCTACTTCCTGATTTTTTTAAGTCCCAACCAGGGAGACACCTTTAAGAAATCGTAGTCTCCAACAGAAAATTCTAGGGGATATCACTAGTAATCTTCATAGGAATTTTGGTGACATTGAGCTATCACCAACTACTAATGAATAGTCAACACCATCGCTATGGTCTCCTAAAATAGTCTAAGTCCCACCAAATCGGTCTCAATTATCACCTTAAGACATAAATGGGAGTAATATAGTTGGAAAAAAGATCCTTTAATGGTGTAATACAAATAGAGGATTGGTAATTGTTATTATAAGTAGACTTGACTAGTCCTAGGTGGGTATCCCATAAACTACCAACAGTGAGAATGAAATCCCAAAAAATACACTATAGAATATAACTATCCCACTCTATATTATCATATATATAAGGAAGGTATATCATTCTTAACTTCACCTATGTTCACAATGACACTTACAAGAATTTCAAGAATTGGTATGTAAAATAGGGGCATCAGTTGGATATGATTATATAGTGAACACCATACAACATCAAAATTTCATATATGAACAACCTACCAAGATCCTACACATTATTCCTTTACTTGATCAATATGAAGTGGGAATATTTCTTTAATCAATCAATCTTAACCTAAATAGAATTTCATCCATGAGAGGTATGAGGTATCCTGATAATGAAGTATATAGACACCTATTCCCACTTATTGTTAGGATTAGAAAGAGGTTGAAGTAGTATCAGAGGTCATTGATGTTCAAATTTTAATTACTGATAGGTATATCACCAAGACACCAAGTATTCTTTATCTATCCTAATTATTGACCACCATAACCACTACTTCATATCTTAATACATCTTAGTAGAACTAGGGTGTAAAATCTTATGAGACTGATGGAATTACTTCAAAATAATCTTTCTTACCAAATAAGGAACCACAAGCCTACTCATGAAACAAGGAGTACCACAAAGATACAAAGACCATGCTCCAGTGGTCTCCCAACTATATAATACTTCCCTAAGGCATTGGAATTCACTATACTCAACACACACCCAAGAAATCAACTGGACATTAGAAATGAAAAAAGTCCCTTTCTCCTTTTTTACTTTTAGGTACAACTCAACTAGGGGTCCCATGAGCGTCCATTCTTCACGTTACTCTTTCAAATATTGATATAAGAACTTATAACTAAGTTAATATTTAACCAAATTCCCTTTCCTATTAATTTAAGTGAGATCAATATCAAATATCTATAAATATTCAACCCAATTACACAGCCTTAGGATCAAATCCCTTTGATAGAAAATGTTACATAGGATATTGTGGTCATATAACACTGTTAATTTCTCACCAAAAATATAGTTCTAAAATAATTGGATCACATACATAATACTGTACATATCTATGTTTTTAGTAATATAGTTTCTCTCATGTGAACAAATATACCAAGAGCCAAAGGCTACCGCATGATCTCCTTATATTAATACATAACTGAAACCTATTATAGAGGGATCACAATAATAAAAATAACCAAGACCCACCTCACCAAGGATCAATATCAGGGACAAGGTCAAATTCCACATTATATAATCAAAAAAGTCTTAAGATTTATAAATCCACAAAAATTTCACCCCCTTATGGGTTAGTGTGGTCAATGATGATGCTAACTTGGAGAAATCCCTGATAAACAACTATTAGTGTCCAACCAAACCTAAAAATATTCAATTATCAAATAGTTTTATTAAATACTACCAAGACATAAAGATCGTTGCATTGTCTGAGTCCATATATATATTCCTTTTTTAAAAACCACATGCCCCAAAACATCATTTCTAAGATAAAAACAATACATGAGGGATATATTAATCCCTACACCTACTTCTTTTTTAGGGGTGTTTACCTCTAAAAAATATCAAATGATCTGAGAAGGATGTTTCCATAATTACACAACATGAGTATTGATAAATGAGTGAGTAAACTAGTATAAAACAAATTGATTAAAATAGATGATATAATAAGTAGGATACCTATCACAGTCATTGATCACAACTCAGAACTCATGGGAATTTAATACAATGAATATAACCGCCTGCTCTCAGTCTGGCTCTAAGGTCCTCATCAGACATGAGGTTCTTCCTTAGCTGACTCTGACAATATAAAGAGTTGTTCTTTCCTCCACATTCCTGAAGTCATGTCTTCCTACCTTTGAGGCATCTAAAAAAATATGATCCCCTGGGTGATGATGATATAACATTTATTTTGGGAGAATAAATCACCTTAAAGAACCTATATAAGTGTCATATATTCCTATAATAATATAAAACAATATGGGTATCTTATCACGAGGGCCTCATATTATTAGACCAACCACACTAATAGTATAATGGAGACCCCCCACCTGAAGTCGTCGATGCAGAAAACTCAGATGGGTGCCTGGAACCACTACTACATATCCTTCTCAGCCCATCCCATTTTCAATTCTTCTTAGAAGGACTACTATTACCCCTTCTAAATTAAGGAGGAAAAAATCATACCTGACATCCCTTACACACCAATATATTTCATCAAATCTCGGTCCACGATCATAGAATATGTAAGGAACATCAATAGAACAACATAATATTAGATTTCATACTGAATACCCATTTCAAACTTCTAATCCTTCAATTAATTATTTTATACAACCTTTAGTAAAAATTTTAAAAGCTCAATGATTTTTTTTCACATACCACATAACTAATCCTACATATGATTAGTGATTAATTAATTCCTAAGACTTTCCCATATCCATCATGTTTGGATAGAACTAATGGGTGAATATTACAATGAAATACTTATACACTATATTATTTTATTTATTTTATTATATGATCAACTCCCACCACTTCTAGTCATGGACTTCATGAATCAATGTACCACACATGACCTTAATTGAGTATGGAATTCCATATAAATCATAGACCTTCTTAGTTTTTCTTCCCACCAGTCCTTGGCCTCCTTTTTATCACTTATTTATAAAAATATGGAGTTTTATTATTAAATAACTTATGATTTAGATCATTTTTTAGGATATTGAATAAATTCCATAACATGTGTGGGACCAAAATCCATTCCTTAGTCAAAATACTAGACTGTCTGGACCACTTCCCAATCTATGTTATGAAAAAATAATGGTTCTTCTTGTGGGAGTTTATCCATAGTATCCTCCAAAGGATTTATGGGTCAATTTTTTGGAAGAATGATGCTACACAAAAGCAATATTAGAAATAATACATCAAAGAAAATAGTCTTTCATTAATTTAGAAAAAAAAATATTTTATCAAATTCTCAAAGAAGATTTTAAAAAAGGGAAATAAGATCAAAAAAACATTACATGAAACTATGAATGTGTGAAAGGTATATAACCCATGCACGAAACCCATAAAAAATGGAAAGAAAATAAAATATCATACCTCCTTCCTTACCTTAACGTTACTTTTTTATTTTCAAAACTCTTTTAAGGGGAAGTGAGGACCCTCACAAGATTAAACACCAAAAGAAATTACATCATACATCCTTCCAAAAATTACCTATAAACTAAAGGGTGGGTACTAAGTGTATTTACTAGACACTCATTCAAACCTCGAACATGAACTCCTAAAATAAAATCATCGATCTACCAAAATTCCCAAATAGTATATAACACAAAAATAAGGGATTTGATACCATTTTTTCATGAACTAATAAGGGAAATCTCTAACCTAGTAACCTTATTTGGTCTATGGGAAGTCGTCCTTAAGGTAATTATTAATCCCCATGGGATGGAATAAGTTATTAGGAATCAAGAACCACACCTTGGGAATTATTTATTCTATTAGAACATCACATGGTCCTTACCTTGAACCTAACATGACCAACAATATCATGGAAACAAATTCTCCAAGAGTAATATAGTATTCCAACTATATTATCAATATCCCATAATATAAAAACATCATAATATGATATTATAGAGAATTAATAAACAAAAATGTGACCATAATCCATAAATTATAGAAAATATAGTCATGCACAAAATGAATAAAAGAAACATGATGGATTTTGAGTAGTTGGGCCAAATTACAAATTTGGCCAAAAGACTGATGAGCGCACGTGGCTTGTCATCGGTCTATTGGGATAAAACATCATATCACTGATATGTCATCGCAAATGTCCATGAATGGAAAAACATATCACATTGTTGTGATCCTTGTAGAAAAATATGCAATATAGGCTATTCACTTTCCCAAATTATACACCCGATGAAAAAAACGCTTTTCCCCGTTACACGCACGTACTTTTCTTTATGGTCCTGAGCCATGAGTATGAATTAAATACCTGATATTTTTCTACAAACTTTATCCTCAATACCATGGTTGTAATGCTGAAGACAGTTCATCATTCCAACACCATATGAATATGTTATGTCAGATACTAGATTCTGTAATAATAATAATAATATTAATAATAATATTATTATTATTATTATGAACTTCATGGACCAAGCCTAAATTTAGAAAAAGGTATCAAATATTGGTCTTGAATTGAACACCTCAATTTCAGGGTCACGATTCCGCATACGGTTCATTAATCTGACATTTTATTGGGAAGTCACATCAGAAATAATATTTCATAATAAATAAATAATATTAATAATATTTTATATTATTAGAATAAAACATTATTATAAAGTTTAATGGGAGGGGAATTCCACAATCAAATCATCCCTCTCCACGCTATACATGCCACCAACTCCCTATTTAAATACTTTTTATTCTCATTATTTTATACTTTCATTATTATATTATATAATTATAATAATAATAATAATAATAATAATAACGGAACATAAATGAGATTGAATACACCAATATACTACCCCATTTAAAATGTTATAGCGCACATCTCCATGGGTTTTCCCTTTTTTATATTTTTTTCCACCATTTTTTTATTTAACATTATTATCATTAATATTATTAAATAAAAAATCTTCACCAACATGTTATTATTATTAAAAATAATAATAACTATCAATGTTAATATTATAAAAATAATAATTATAATTTTTAAACATTACTATTAATAAAAATAATAATAACACAACCTGCCCACCACATCTATCCAGAAATCAGATTTCGGTCGTTTGTCGAAAAACCGTCCATCATATTAATCTATAGAAACTGCACATCCTAGGTCATAGGAATATTTTTTTCCACACCAACAAAAAATTCCATCATTTATGGTGGATGAATTCTATCCACCCTTTCCTTAAAAACAATTCCATTTCACCACACATCATCCCCACGAGTTAACCGAGAAAATAAGGATCAGCGATCTGACCTTAAACCACCTCTCATCATCTATCGTCCTTATTGCACCTCGATCACATCCTTGATCATGAACCCACTCCCATAGTGCCAATATGATCCATTCTCAAATCATCATCCTACTTGTTTTCACACAATTTTCATGAATCATGGGGCTCGACCACGCTCAAACCCACCCCAGCAATGTCAAACTGTGACCCTATGGGCCAACGATGAAGAATACAAAGAATAGTGAGGATATATGCACAAGAAAAAAGTAAAATCCAAAATTGGGAAAGAATTCTTAAACAATTATTATACAATGGGATATTCAAGGGTTAAATAAGGCATAAAAGATAAAATTATATAAACAATTTAATTAATCAAAATTGGGCTTATATGAAGGGAAGATAAATCATATATTAAAAGGAAATTAATTAATCCATTCAAAATCTTTTAATAAAAAGGGATAAATCCATAGTTGATGAGTCCTAACTTGATTATGGATATATCGTTGGTGAAGAACCCATTTTTTAGCAATGAAGGCGATGATCCCACTGTGTTTTTAATTCATCTCGTGATTATCCTCAATTGGATCATCTTTTGTTATTCGATGTCCATCCACCAACAAAGAATGATCTCATCTTATTCTTAGAAATAGAAAGGTTTATGCATATAACCCTTTGTAAAAAATCATAAGGGTGTATTTAAATATGATTTTAATTAGTTCATTTAATAAAATAGATAAATATATTATTTATTTATTTTAATTAAATGTACCCGCCAACGGATACCTTAATCAGACATCTGACCTTAACCAACCTTAGCTCATTCCTAGTGTAAACCTTACATTCCATACCTATAGGCCAAGTTTATATATGACTCTATATGAATTTTTTTATGAAAAAATACATGTTTGAAACACTTAAGAGTTTTTGAGAGTACATGCATCATAAAAAAGAAAAGTGGAAACCTTGGAAAGTTTGAGAAAAGAGGTAAAGATATAATTTTTGTTGGCTATGATATGGAAGGAAGAGGATATAGATGTTTCAACAAAGAAACATGAATAATTGTTGATTATTTTGATGTGAAAGTTATTGAAAGTGTTGATAAATAAAAGAAGAATTATGATGATATGGAATTTGAGCGTGATAAGGAATGTTTTGTTAACAATTTTGATAATATTTCTAAAAGTGGTAATCCTACTAAAGAAGAAAAACTAAGATTAGCTATTTAAATTGGTGAGGATGAAACTTAAATAGATCATCCTAGTCTAGGGAATCAAGTGGAGGATCCAAACATTATTGGTGATTAACATTAGAAGGTTTAAAAATAATAATTTTAAAAGTTATTACACACAATTCATTGTATTCAAATGTCAATCCAATTGATGTGAATGAAGATTTTGAGCATCTGAAATGGGTTCAGGATATGAATAATGAACTTTATGAGATAGAAAATAATAATACTTTGGAACTCATATCCAAGCCAGATAATAAAAATGTTATTGGTACAAAAAAAAATTTCCTGAACAAGTTTAATAAAGAATGAAAAGGGATAAGAAACAAGGAAAGATTAGTGTGCAAAGGTCACTCACAAATCGAAGGTGTTCATTTTTATGATACTTTTGCTTCAGTGGAAAGGTTAGAAAAAATAAAAATATTTCATGATGTTATTGCACAATGAAGTTATAAATTTTTTCAAATGGATGTAAAGTTAGAATTTTTGAATGGGGAACATGATGTAGAATCTTACATTGAATAACCATATGGATTTTTTATTGGGAAAGATGAAATTCATGTGTACTTTTTAAATAAAGCTTTGTATGGGATAAAATAAGTTCTGAGTGCATAGAACTCCAAATTGGATACTTTCTTAACAAATATGGGTTTTATGAAAGGAATATTCGGTAATAATATTTACGACAAATAATTTCATGATTTTTTCCTCAATGTAATTTCTTATGTTGATGACATTATCTTTTCTTGAAATGATGAAAGATCACGTGAATGATTTGTTTAAGAGACAAAAATGTTGTTTGAGATGTCAATGCTAGGAGAAATGAAATACTTTCTTGTGTTACAAATTTTACAAAAGAAGAAACACCTTTTTCTTCCTCAAGAAAAGTATGCTAAGGAACTTCTTAAGAAGTTGGCCAAGGAAAATTTGAAACCAGTTTCCACACCAATTTCTGTGGGACCCAAGTTGTCTAAAGATAGTGAAGTAAAAGAAGTTGAGCATAAAGAGTTTTTAAAGCTGGTTGGAAGTTTATTATATTTGTATGCCTCAATACCCGACATTTTTTATGATTTTATCTTATGCAAAATATTTCATAGTGCTCCTAAATAATCTCATTTAAATGAAAAGAAATGAATTATATGATATATCAAAGGCACAGAAAATTATGGAATCAAGTATGATAACTCAGAAAGTATTGAATTGTTTGGTTATTCAGATACTGATTGGGTGGGAAATAATGATGATAGAAGATCCAAATCTAGTGGAGTTTTCATTATAGGGAAAAGTTGTGTCAGTTGGCATACAGAGAAACGAAATTTAGTAACACTTAGAACAACTGAAGATGATTATATTGCTACCACTAAATATGATACCCAGTTAATGTGGATGAAGACTTGGTTAGAAGGCATACATGTTGAAGTAAAGTTACCATTTCTCTTGGTATGTGATAATCAAAGTGAAATCAACCTTACAAGTAATCTAGGATGACATTCTCATTCAAAACACATTGAAATAAAGTATCACTTCATTAAAGATTATGTGGAGAAGAATGAATTGAATCTAGAGTATGTTCCTATATCAGAACAAGTTGATGAAAAATTCACAAAACCTTTACCAAAGGAACAATTTTATAAATTGAGGTAGAACATGGGTGTCCAACCTCTTTCTTATTATTGTTAATGTATGTGTTTTTGTCCCCTATATCATCTTAACATTGGATAGTTTTTTAAATGGTGATAATTATCTCATAAATATATCCTTATGGAAGCATTCATAATGGGGGAGTTGTGGGAAATCTTTGAATCCAACATGTAAGTGTGTGAACTATTCTAACTGTTTGATGGAGTGGTTGTAGGAAACAAAATTTTTGTATTCTAGGAATATTGAACAAGTGGATAAGTGGAAAAAGCTACATAATAAAGCTAAAGATGAACTTTGAATAAGTAAATAAAGCTAAGGAAGAGAATATGATTAATAAATGTTGAAGAGATTTCATAGTCACTAGTTTTTGGACAACATGGTTTTGCTGCTAATAATTATTTCTTACTACAATGAGTTAGCTCGCATAGGCTTATAATTATTGATAAGTAATCCATAGTTTGAGGTAACAAATTTTAGTGATTTATGAATCTTGGTTGACAAAAGAATCCAAAGGGGGATTGTTAGGACCAAGTTGGATGGAGATGTTTTTGTAAATAGGAAAATGTTGTTTTCAAGAGTGTTGTCTTTTTTTATCAAAAAGGATAAATCAATTAACTTTGTAAAAGATCATGATAAATATGATAATGATTTTATAATATTTATTTCAAAAATATCATAAGTTTTTTGGAGAAATTTTGATGAAATCCTTATGAAGGAAAGGGGGATAAAAGGTGATGTTAATCTTATTCTGGTTTGATTGGAAAGAATGATCTTGATGGAAGATAGGGAAGTTACAATACTTTCCTTGATAAATTTGATGATACTAAAGATGATAGATCAAAGGTTAAAAATCATGTTAGATAAGGTTCATGGTAAAATTAGATGATCACAAATCAGTATGGTCGGGGTTTCTAAAGAATATTTTTAAGGTGGACTCATTTCACAGTGTTTGCCAAATTTTTGGGCCTCAAAATCAAGAGTTTTCTTCAAGAAAAGGAATGTTTTACACAAAGGGTCTCATAGTTAATGAGCTAATAAGAATAGTTCATGGACCCCAAATTAATTATGAAGAACGGATATGTAAAATTGAGAAAGGAAGGATTTCTGCATTGTAGTGCTATGCGGACTGTGAAGAGTGTTACGCTGATCGTGTAGGGAAAAATGGTTCGTGGGAGGATCACAGTTCGTGGGAGGATTTTTTTTCATGGGAAGCACATCATTTTTGGTTAAGTGTAGATGATTCATTTTTGAAAAACATCATCTTCCATGAGGGAAGAAAGGCATTATTTGTACCACATAACACAGTTCAGGTGAAGGTTGTCCCACATTGATGTTTTGGGTAAATCGAATTAGCAGGATTTGTGGATTTATTTTCCTATATGAAGGACCCTAATCCCAAAATTAAGTTAGAGTGAATTTTATAAGTGATCCTCACTACGGGGAGAATTTGAATAATTCCTAAGTAGATTTCGAAGGAGAATAGTTCTCGTAGGATAGTTTCCACGAAGAAGGAAACAATTTTTGGGGGCTCATTTCAGAGATTGGGACAGTTCAAAGGGATAGTACATGGAAGAAGTTTGTGGGGATTTGTAGACCAAAAATGAAAAGGGAACACATAGGAAAGGCGGTCTTTGAGGTATTTTCCATTTGTGGAGTAGATATAGTTCTCAGAAGAAGAGGTGTTCCGTGAATCACTCACACCATGTGGTGGAACTCAGTTCACAGAGGATACATGCAGTTTACCGAGGAAGTAGGATAGTTCACAGAGGACTGAAGGAAGTACCTACCAACTTCTTTGTAGGAATGATAATAATTGTTTTGAAAGAACAAATTTTTTGAAAGTTGAGCAAGAAACATCATAAAAATTTTATTGCGTAATTTTGTGCTAGAAGAAGCACTTATACTATCGGATTATTTTCAAAGTTCTATATGAGTGTAAGGGAATATCCTAATTATTTTATTTCACACAAAAGGATTGTTTTCTAGTGGATTATGTGGTATTGGATTGTTTCCAAACCATACCAAGAATATTTATACTCTTGTTTACTAGTGAATCTTGTAAATTCTTATGTTACTATGGATGTGTTTTTAGTTTGTGTTTAGCCGGGAAAGAAATCTTTAATGGGAGGTGAAGTTTGTTTAATAAGTAAGGAAATGTGAAAGAAAAATATATCACTGAATCACCCCCTCCCCATCTCAGTGATACCTGAATCCTGATTGGGAAACTTCAAATTTAATTTCATAATATTAAAATTATAACATCAATATCATTATTATATTTTTATGTTATTATGTTGATGGTACATGAATTAATCACCCTTCCATTTTCCAAAAAGAAAAATTAAAATGGGAATCGTGTGTTGTTAAAACTACTACCTCCATAAATAAATTTGTTACATATTTTCTTGAAATACAAACATGGATATTGTTATTTTATATTTTTTAAGTGTATATGATATGTATAAGTAATATATATCATTAATATGGTTCTTTTTTAATGACATAAAAAGTAACAATTGTTATAAGGTAATCCATCGATATTAGTAAAAAACTCAAAACTGGTTATTTACTGTTTCTCTTTCACGGAAGATGACTAAATATCCCATGTAATGGAATTATAAAATTATAAATATTTATAATAAAATCAATTATATAAGCTTTAGTGGTTTTAAAATGGTGATATTAGATAAAAACTAATGTCCAGACCGCTTTTAGGAACCTAGTTCAAAAAATTTAAGATTGTTAACACCTGATGTTGAAAATAAATTAAAAAAATACAATACATGAAAATAATTGTTATTAATGAATATTATAAATATAATTATCTAAGAATAATATTTTTAAATAATTAATTAAGGTTTTTATCTTTATGATACATGAGGTTAAAGTATTCCATGGAAATAAAGGGTAATGGAATTGGACCTGGTAACTCAAAATCCCTTCTTAGAATTATGTAATTTATTATTGAACATAATTTTCAAAAGAATTCATATTTGATTGATGTTATTTACTAATTTATAGTGAAAAAGAGATTATAAACCAAAATCAATTTCATTTATGATATTCTTTTCATTTATCTTAAAAATAAATTGGACTTTTTTAAAATGGACTCATGACTATTAATTTTACAATGATGAACACATAATGTTTACAAAAACCTATTTTTAGGATTTGGTTCTCATTATATGTAAATTATATGTCTCTAATTAAGTTATATTTTATATTTTATTACATTATGAACCCTTTGGACAATGATATTTTTATATCTTATTATTTTTTAAGTTCATGTTATGTGATATATTTTATAAACCCATTATTTTTCAATGGATTAATTAAGTTATATTAATGATTGATTTTAAGTGACACACATATGTAAAGATGATTATGGGAATTTTCCTATATCACCTTTAAATGCATTAGTATAATATTATATCTCATTATATATTTATACATAGACATTATGGGTTTGTTCACATAGGTGTGGGTATGATGGGGTTGCTCACATTTTAGGAATGGGAATAATGAGTTTGTTCACATTAGTGTGGACATAATGGGTTTTTAGAACATATTTTCCTATGATTATTGATGTTCCAATTTTTAAATTTTATCAAGTTCTGACACATTTCTAATTTTTTTATTATGTTATTCCATGTTTCAATGTGCATTTTATTTCCAATAAATTCCATGTTTACATGATTATTCCTTTTCAAGTAACCTACTACTTATACCATGCTCACGTATTATATGTTTTATCTTTTATATTTATTTAATGATATTTTTATGATCTTATGTGGCTGCATCTTATTTTTTTTATTATCATTCATAGTATTATGATCTCTTATTTAGATATTTATGTTTCCCTCATATTATCCTCATGTTTATAATCTTATACTTTATGATATGTATTTTCTCTTACTGAGCGTTTAAGCTCACCCATTTCTTATGTTTCCATTAATCCAGTTATGAATATGATTACATTATGTGAGATGTTTAGTAAAGGGTCTAGAGGATAGAAATTATGGACAAATGGTTTCAAGTGTTATAAAATATGATGTTTATGTAACTAATTTCAAAGACACTAAACCTTTTTGTCCTTGAATTATGTGACCGTTGTGTGATGTTTTTTTAAATCATGAGATTAATGTATTATTTAGGTTATTTTTATATTATTTTTTTATAGGTTGAGTGCATAGAATTTTGAATGACTATTTGGAAGCATTGTTGACATTTGAAAATAGAATGAGGTCATTTGAACAAGAATTTATGACCAGGACAAGTCAGGATAGGTGATTGGGGCAGCACTAGGACTTATCAAGGATGAGATGTGTTATGGTGGTGAGTTTGTAATTACCAATATCTATAAATGCATGAAAATTCAAAAAAATAATTTTAATTTTGGAATTTGGTGGACAGGACATATTTTGAACAAAGATTTAAAATCGAATTCTGAGAGATTAAACATCTTAAAAGACATGTTTTGGATAGGGAATGAGGTTCGGATGATGTCTTAGGGGATTGGGAGGGGGAGAGAGTGGCCATGGTGGTTATTGTAGTGTAG
The DNA here is from genome assembly GCA_963277665.1 of Viscum album. Classification (NCBI taxonomy): domain Eukaryota; kingdom Viridiplantae; phylum Streptophyta; class Magnoliopsida; order Santalales; family Viscaceae; genus Viscum; species Viscum album. The sequence continues at coordinate 269,743,169 of OY728167.1, read as the reverse complement.
ACTATAGAAAACCACCGACCAGCCAGTGGATTGAAGACAATAACCATGTTAGCTACTGTCACCACTGACTCATTGGTGGCCCTATATCGGCTAGCCAGTGCGCCAAATAGAGCCCCCTGCATTCTTTACATGGAATTTATAGAGTATTCAGTGACCTTTAAAAGGGAGAAAATTACTTTTCTTCCCTCTCAAATCTTTGTAGGGGTATCCCTCTTCATCCTCTCTCATTTGTGTGTGTGAGAAGGGGTCACCTCCCACTATGTTCTTTTCTTCAAGCCCCACTATGAAGGTGCTTTGGGTAGTTATCTTTGATTATTTGAGGTATGTTTCAAAATCTATCCTACTCTATTTATCTTCTCTTACATCCATTTTAATTCTCCACTTATCATGTTAGGGTTTTTGGTTATGATTCTAATAGAGCATAGTGGAATCTTATTACCATGATATGACGTCCATTCTTTCTAGGAAGAGGACTTCACAAGACATTGTCTCCATGCTACCACATTTCCTTTTGATGACGTATGATTCCATGGAAAATTTATTAATGTTTTTTCTTAAATTAAATTATTTTTTATATTGGTATTATGGCATGTGTTGGATTTTTCCTGGGTTGGGGCTGGGGGGATGAGACAGTGTAACGCCCTGACCCTAGTTACCCAGAGTCGGTGCATTATTACATAACATTGGAATGATATAAAGAAATAATGTCCCGAAAGACTGATCAGTTTAGTAGCCTTATAAGCACTAGATTCATTCATAAGTTTTACATTACATTATAAAATGAAAAACTACAACAACATTGTCTCCATAGACCACACTTAAATCCCTTAGACTATCCCTATAGTCAGTCATAATATACTTCTTTGCATCCTGGGAAAAATAAAACATAGAAAGGGGTGAGCTCAGATGCTCAATAAGGATAACAATATAGTGGAAACTTTCATAAATAATCATAAACATTTAAGTCATTGTATAAGACTAAAAAAAAGCCTTTTAACTTAAAAATAATTATAATATATAAAATATAAATCAAAATAATTCTATTTACTTATTCACATGGATATTATACTAGTCAAAGAATCACATGCAATATCAATAGCCAATTTCATAATGATGGAATGCGTAATGCCAGACTTCATAACCACATAGCCACGGCCTTGTGCCAAGACTAAAAATAAGATTTTGTCAAGGAATTTTTCCAAGACACTAGTTTGTCTCATGAGACCTACCGATGCATCGTGGAGCTATAGCGGGCTCCACCCGTCACTTACTAAGTCCAATGCATTCCTCATATGAAAAGGTTTAAACATAACATAAACATTCGTATTAAAACTAGCATACGAAATGTAAATACTTTATTCATAAACCATTAATGGTATGAAAATAACACATCCATAGTCAAACATATCACAAAACCTTCAATACAATATGGAATATTTTTATCATAATAAATCCACTTCAAACAAGTTTAAAATCCATCAAAGGATGTTGACATAGATGAATGAAAACTATTTGAAAGAAATAGCTCTTCTTATATTGAACCCATTTAAAAGAAAACATTTATTTTGGAAATATTCTTATAATATTTTAAGGGAATCTTCGAAGATTTTATAACGGCATAAAATAGCTGCACCCGCCGTATAAGTTAAAAAAATACATTCTTACCTTATTTTTGTCGAAAATGTCATAAGTTCCTTGTTTGGAAAATAACGGAAATATTCCTTTAAAAACATATAAGTTAAATTAAGAGTATAAATGAATTTAACCCATTTTCTAGTAAATAGTAAAAAAAATGAAATAAATTTTTAAGAAACATGGATGTGGATGATAAAGAAGTCCTAGTAGATTACTTATATATAAACAACCTCGGATAATAAAGAGATTGTGAAATTAACCCTTACCTTGTACTTTTCCTTGGTCGAGGGTAAATTAACCTCCTATATAATATTTAAATCATTTTTACTAAATTATAAAAGAACCATATACATAAATATGATATCATATATGATCTTTTAATATTTCTTTGTTAATAATATTTTAGTATTATCGTCATTTCAGGTGTTAATTGATTCGTTTTCCTTTATGTGTTTTGTTAAATAAGACATGTTTGTTATGCATAGGTTGTATTTGATTCATATCTAGAATTATATTAAGTTATTAATCATTATTTTTAATGATCAAATGAAAATTATTCTTGAATGGTTGTGATGGGGAAATGAATCTCATCGCGTTCATGGAGACTGTAATCCGTACGTACACAGTATCGCCAATATCATTATTTTGATTTAAAATCATATGTAAATATATGGTATATCATATATAAATAATCATTAACATGTTATATTTATTATTTACATAAATTATACTTATTATTATACCCATCCAAAATAAGGTATTGAATAACAACTACACCACGGCATGGAGACAGTATGTCGTACGTACGCACGTATGGTGACATTGACATTCATGAGATGGATAGAATAATGAATATGGTTGTACCATTTTTAAAATAACATCACATTATATAGAAGATATTGGAGTTATTATTTTGGAATGGAAAAAACAAAGAAAGAATAAGTGGAAAAAGAAAAGAACTTGAAAGAGGTGATAAAATATTTACCTCTTCTTCGGGTTCTTCCTTTTGATTGCTCAAAAGGGATCCTTAGGTTGGCTTTAAAACCAAATGAATGACCCTATGATGAAGGGAGGATAGTTGAGAGGATATTTGGGTAGGGTTTGGGCGATCCAAATGGTTTTTAAGGTGTATATTTGAGAGAAGTGTAAGTGCCCTTTTATAAGAGGGGTGAGGGGCACCTTAAGAAAAAATTGAAATATTATTTTATAATAAAATCATTTTTGGTTTCTAATAGCTCAAAAATTATTTATTTCTAGGATATGGTGGTTATGGGTCGAAAACCTCTAAACCAATAGGTTTTATACAGGTTTTGGTCACCATATTAACCTTATCTTTTATATTTAACTCTTAGTTAAATAGTTTGACATTTACCATGTCTCTTTATATTTTTATATTATATGGTTAATAAACTTACTATAAACTTCCAAAAGAACACCAAGTGGTTCCTTATTGATATATATAACCTTATATAAGTCCTTTGGCTAAACCATAGATTTTTAGGAATATAATATCAATTAATAATATAGTATTTTTTAAAGAAACTCTTTTATGTCAATTTTGACACTATTTGGTATTTTATTTTTGTTCAAGTCATAACAGCATGATTACTTAAAAATAATAATTTAATTAACCCTAACATGTCATATTAACCTAGAGAATTAGTTTAATTCATCAAAAGTTTCAAATTATATTTATTTGGATATTTATAATATCAATTATTTTAATCTTTCATTAATAAGGTAATTATTGCATCATCATTGTGTCATAAATAAAATTACTTATTCAATTTCTAAAAATTATAAATAAAATACCATTATTTATGAAATATTTATATCTTTATAATGAATGTTTATAGTCAAATATATCTTATGTATAACCCTATATTATAAATGTTTTAGTTATTAAACTTTAAATTTCATACTTTTAACTCTTCTTTAAATAAAATAATAATAAATGTCATAATTGAATCCATGTGGACCTAAAGGATAATATTTTATTCATAAGGTTGTTTTTGGTCGAATTACACTTATCCAATAGATTTAGGACATGTTTTAGGGTAATAATAATATCATTTTTACCTTTAATTACCCTATTTACTTTTAACCGTGGTAAATAAAAGTTAAAAGTTACTTTTCACCAAAAATTATTTTCATCTTATTGAACCACATTTTACTTACTGATATCAACCATGTATATCAGATTTTTGAAATTCAATTCACAGAATCGGTAAAATTATGTTTTATGCAAATTTGCGCATGCTCCTAGGAGGTGGGTAAAATACGGTAAAAAGTTCAATAAAAAGTTTATATATCTAAACTTATTATAAAATGAATCCAATGAATTAAATTGAACATATATAGGTATTATATATCTATTTTGACCTAAAATAAATTTAAATAAAATAAATAATTATTTAAATAAATGTCGGTTTTAAATAATAACACAGTGTTTTTCACTATTCATCAAAAATTGAAAGTTTCCAGAAAAATACCAAAAATTCACCCTAACCTAATTTCGATATTAAAAATTCAAAAATGAAGTCCATTTTGAAAAAAAAAATTATATAATTTTTAAAAGTGGGTATTTCTATTCATAACCGCTAGTTTGATTGGTCACGGTGTGTTAGAATCTCGAAGTTGCGTATAATACAAGCTATTGCATTATTCAAAGGGAAATGTATCATGGAAGCTTGGGGTGTTACATTCTTCCATCCTTCAAATAATTTCATCCTTGAAATTTCTAGAATAATACCACACAAAAAGATTCGGGTGGTTCTTCATCATAAGTTCCTCGGGTTCCCACGTTGCCTCTTCCATCTTATGGTTTCTCCATAGAACTTTTATCAGACGAGTCATCTGGTTTCTCAACACTTGTTCTCTTATATCAATAATCTTGAAAGGATCTTCACAAAAAGATAGATTAGGTTCCAGTTCAATTTTCTCATAGGTGAGTACATGTGTTGGGTCAGGCATGTATTTTCTCAATAGTGATACGTGGAACACATCATGAACTTTGGAGAGACTTGGCGGCATTGTCAAGCGGTAAGCTACAACCCCAATTTGTTCTAGAATTTCGAAATGTTCGATGTAACTGGGACTCAATTTACCCTTCTTATCAAAACTTATAACACCCTTCCATGGAGATACCTTCATGAAAACATAGTCTCCTTGAAATTCCAAATCTTTCCTTCGGTTATCGGTATAGCTCTTTTGCCTACTTTGAGCTACTTAGATGTGGGTTCGGATTACCTTCACCTTTTCCATTGTTTCCTCAAAAAGTTCTAGGCCTATGAGTTTTCTTTCACCAACATCATCCCAACAAGTTGGTGTGCGACATCTCTTTCTATATAACGCTTCATATGGTTCCATATAAATACTTGAATGGAAGTTATTGTTATAGGAAAATTCTACCAGAGATAAATATTGATCCCACATACCTTGAAAGTAAAGTGAGCAAGATCTCAACATGTCTTCTAAGGTTTGAATAGTCCATTCTGATTGTCCATCAGTTTGAGGGTGGTAGGTAGTACTCAAACGAAGTTCAGTATCCAAGGATTTCTGAAGATTTTCTAGAATCTTGATGTAAAATGAGGATCACGATCAGAGACAATCGATAGTGGTACTCCATGAAGTCTTAAAACTTCATTAATATATAGTCTTTCTAAATGCTCAACTGGTAAATCTTATCTTATAACAAAAAAATGTGCTGACTTGGTAAGAAGATCAACAATGACCCATATTTCATCATTCCTTCTAGGATTCTTTGGTAGCCCCATGACAAAGTCCATCGTAATATCATCCCATTTCCACTCAGGTATGGGAAGTGGTTTCATGAATCCTCTAGGATGTTGTCTTCCAGCTTTCACTTTTTGACAAACCATACATCTCGACACAAAATCAGCAATCCCTCTCTTCATGTTGTCCCACCAAACATGTTCTTTCAAATATCTATACATATTAGTGCTACTAGGGTGTATAGATAAATTAGAGCTATGAGCATCATCTAAAAATTCCCTTTTCAGATCAGTTATATCAGGAACACAAAGTCTCTTCCCAATTTTCAAAATCCCATCTTCATATATGAATTCGATCAATCTCCCATCGTTCACAGCTTTAATTTTCTTTTGAAATTACTCATCATCAGTATGAGAACTTTTAATCCTTTCTAGTAAATATTTCTTGGCAATCATTTGAAAAAGCATCGATGTTTCACCTTCCATGGTTATTCCCATATCCATCTTTACTAGATCCATGTATATAGGATCCTTTTCAACTCTGATATTGTTCAAAACTCCATGATCCTTTCTAATCAAAGCATCTGCTACCATATTTTCCTTCCTCAGGTGGTAGTGTATAGTGCAATCATAATCATTTAGTAGTTCAAGCCATCACCTTTACCTCATGTTGAGTTCTTTTTGTGAGAAAATATACTTCAAACTCTTGTGATCAGTATAAATCTCAAATTTTTCACTATATAGATAGTGTCTCCATATCTTCAAATTGAAGATTACATCTGCTAACTCAAGTTCATTAGTGGGATAGTTTTTCTCATGAATTTTTAGCTGTCGTGATACATAGGCAATAACATTATCATTCTGCATAAGGACACAACCAAGTCATTTCTTTGAAGCATCACTATAAATAAAAAAACCATCATTCCCCGATGGTAAATTCAAGATGATATAATTGACTAATATTCTCTATAGTTCCTCAAAAATTCTTCATACTCTTTTTTCCAAACAAATTTAACCCCTTTACGTGTGATCTTGGTTAATGGGTTAGCCAATCGGGCAAAATTCTGGACTAAATGTTGATAATAACCTGCTAAACCAATAAAACTACATACCTCAGTTATACTCGTCGGTGTTGTCCATTCTTGGATTACTTTGTTCTTTGAAGGATCAACATAGATTCCATCCTTAGTGAAAATATGGTCAAGAAAAGAAATCTCCTGAAGCCATAATTCACACTTTCTAAACGTCTCATATAATTCATTTCTTCTAAGATTCTTTAGGATAATGCGCAAGTGATTTTCATGATCTTTGTAGATTTTGGATTATACCAAGATATCATCAATAAATACCTCTAAAAAGTCATCAAGATATTCCTTGAAAACTTTGTTCATTAGATCCATGAAAATAGAGGGTGCATTATTCAGCCCAAAAGGCATTACTGTAAACTCGTAATGCCCGTACCTGGTTCGAAATGCTGTTTTCAGAATGTCTTCCTTCTTCATATATAACTGATGATATCCAGATCGTAGGTCAATCTTTGAAAAATATTGATCTCCATGAAGATGGTTGAATAAATCATCATTGTGAGGTAGGGGTTACTTTTTCTTTATTGTTATAACATTGATCTCCCTATAGTCAATGCACAACCTCATAGATCCATCTTTCTTCTTAACAAAAAGAACAGGGGATCCCCATGGAGAAACACTAGGGATAATAAATCCCTTATTACTCAATTCCTCTAGTTGTTTCTTTAGTTCCACTAATTTCATAGTGTCCATTCTATAAGGGATCTTCGATATGGGCCTTGAACCAGGAATTAAGTCAATGGAAAACTCAATTTCTCGTTCTGGAGGATGTACAGGTAAATCCTATGGAAACACATCAACATATTCTTTCACAATAGGTATGTCCTCTATTTTAACATTCCATTCCTCACCCATAGTTATTTCATTCTCTCCCTCCCCAATAATTGAATTTAGTTGAGCTACTGGGGGTGGATCTAGATAAGAATCAGATGGCAACGTTTCTATTCTAAATATAAGGTACTCCTTATCATCATAAAAAATTGTAACCTCCTTCTTCTTACAATAAATTTTTGCATCATGGTTTGAAATTCAATCCGTACCGAGGATTATATCAAATTCAATAATGGGTATGATGATGAGATCATCAGATAAATAACGTTTATATGCCTTAATGGGAACTGATTCACAAAACATTGTTGCAATGATACTTCCCTTAGGAGTTTTGACTGACAATTTCCTTGTTAAAACAAATTGGAAATATCTAATTTTCTTAGAAAACTAGGAATATATGAAATAATACGATGATACAGAATCAAATAAACAATTGGTTAAACTTGAGGAAACCGTTAAATTACCTACCACCACATCTTTCGGAGCTTCAACCTCAGAAGTAGTAATCACATAAGCTTGGCCTTGATCCCTTGGCCTTTTTTGAGGTAAGTTTCCATGGCACTTAGGACATTCATTTTCATAATTCCCCCTCTCTCTAAAATTGTAGCATTCAACATTAACAGCCTCTTTCTTCCCCTTGCAATCACAAGCTTGGTATCCTTTTTCACCACACTTGTAACAGACTCTCATTCCCTTCAGGCAAGTACCGAGGTGTTTCTTCCCACATTTACTACAGGATGGATATTCAACTTTTACCTTCTTACCCTTTTTTCCATTTCCATAGTTTTCATCATATCTCTTCTTCTATTGCTTTTCTTTTTAGTTGTAAGACTTAGAGAATTCCTTTTCTGTCTTGATAGCACATGAGACAATATCTTCATACGACAAGAAGGATTTTAAGAATAATGTTTGATGGGGAAATGGTTTTAACCCATCAAAGAAATTATCAATCTTACTCCTTGTGTTACATGTATAATTTGGTTCATGCCTTACTAACCTTGTAAAGTTAGCCTCATACTTTGCGACATTCTCATCCTCCTTTTGCCTCAGACTCATAAATTTTCTTTCTATATCCGTTCGATGGTCATGAGGAAAGTATTTTTCTAAGAAAAGTTCTTTAAACTCACTCCATTCCTTATTTTATACTTCTTCATCTTCCTTTGTGTTTTAAATCAATTACCACCATTGATCAACATCTCTAGTGAGGCGATGAACTTCCATGAAAACTTTTTCCCTTTTGCTACTCCCCAAAGCATGAAATATTTTCTCTAAGGAACTTATCCATTGCTCAACTACAAATGGATTTGTAGTCCCATTAAATATTTTTGATTTTTGCCTCATGAAGTGGTCTAACATTAATCCGCCTCATTGTGGATTAGGGTGATCCATATGGGTAAGGTTATTATTCATAACCTGAGTGAGTTTTCCCAGTATGGTGATAATATGATCAGCACCAGTTACATCACCATCTCCACAATAATTATCTTGAGTAGGAGGTAAATACCTACATGGATTACGTGCATTGATATGGTTTCCATTTCTTCCACTAGGCACCATTTATAAACAATGTAATACAATAGATTAGTTTATGAATCACAATACATAATTCCAAATTTGTAAAACAGTTAACATAAATTGAGAACTTTATAGATATAATCCATAATCATAAAAATGTTTTCTTTGAGGAGGTATATACTCATAAATCCTTCATAATGGTTTGTAAAGAAAATTTGAATTATCATAGGCATATCCCCCAGGAGTATCGTAACCAAGAGTGCAGCAAGGCCCGTTGTCGTGTACCAGGATACCCCGGGTGAAGCCCGAAACTCCTTGTCGGAGTTTTCACTCCTAGGTACATCTATGGTAGAGCTGCCTCTATCTGATAGTATCCAGACAGGGATGTATTTCTTAGAAAATACACAAAATCTCTACATTACCAAAATTCTAGGAAGTTCTTATATCCTAATCCTCAAAGTCTATCTTAGGGTAACATTATCTAATCAGAGTTTATCTAAATCTAGTTTCCAAGGTTTGTAATAAACTTTCTCTGATACCAACTGTAACACCCCAAACCCAGTTACCCGGAGTCGGTGCATTATTACATAACATTGGCATGATATAAGGAAATCATGTCCCGAAAGACCGATCAGTTTAGTATCCTTAGAAGCACTAGATACATTCATAAATTTTACATTACATTATAAAATGAAAAACTACAACAACATTGTCTCCATATACCACACTTAAATACCTTAGACTATCCCTACAGGTTAGTCATAATATACCTCTTCGCATCCTGGGAAAAATAAAACATAGAAAGGGGTGAGCTCAGATGCTCAGTAAGGATAACAATATAGCCGAAACTTTCATAAATAAGCATAAACATTTAAGGAAATGTATAAGACTAAAAAAAATCCTTTTAAACTTAAAATTCATCATAATATGGAAAATATAAATCAAAATAATTCCATTTACTTATTCACATGGATATTCTACTAGTCGAATAATCACATGCAATATCAATAGCCAATTTTATAATGATGGAATGCATAATGCCAGACTTCATAACCACATAGTCAAGGCCTTGTGCCAAGACTACAAATAATATTTTTTCAAGGCCTTGTGCCAAGACACTATTTTGTCTCATGAGACCTACCGATGCATCGAGGAGCTATAGCAGGCTCCACCCGTCACTTACTAATTCCAATGCATTCCTCATATGAAAAGGTTTAAACATAACATAAACATTCGTATTAAAACTAACATACGAAATATCAATACTTTATCCATAAACCATGAATGGTATAAAAATAACACATCCACAGTCAAAAATATCACAAAACCTTCAATACAATATGGAATATTTGTATCATAATAAATCAACTTCAAACAAGTTTCGAATCCATCAAAGGATATTGACATAGATGAAATGAAAACTATTTAAAATAAATACCTCTTTCTATTTTGAAACCATTTAAAAGAATTCATTTATTTTGGAAATATTCTTATAAGCTTTTAAGGTAAGCTTCTATGGTGTTATAACGGCAAAAAATATCCGCACCCGCTGTATAAGTTAAAAAAAATACATTCTTACCTTAATTTTGTTGAAAAGGTCATAAAGTACCTTGTTTGAAAAATGACAGAAAGATTTCTTTCAAAACATATATGGTCAATTAAGGGTATAAATGACTTTAACCCATTTTCTAGTAAATATTAAAAATGTTTTGATATACATTTTTAAGAAACATAGATGTGGATGATAAAGAAGTTCTAGTAGATTACTTACATATAAACAACCTCAGATAATAAAGAGATTGTGAAATTAACCCTTACCTTGTACTTTTTCTTGGTCGAGGGTACATTAACCTCCTATATAATAGTTAAATCGTTGTTATTAATTTATACAAGAACCATATACATAAATATGATATCATATATGATCTTTTAATATTGATTTGTTAATAATATTTTAGTGTTATTGTTGTTTCGGGTGTTAATTGATTCGTTTTCCTTTATATGTTTTATTACATAAGCCATGTTTTTTATGGATTGGATGTATTTGATTAATATTGAGAATTATATTAAGTTATTAATAATTATTTTTTATGATCAAATGAAAATTATTCTTGAATGGTTATAATGGGTAAATGAATCTCATCACGTTCGTGGAGACGGTAATCGGTACGTATGCACGAGCAACAATATCATTATTTTGATTTAAAATAGTATGTAAATAGAAGTTATATCATATATAAAGAATAATTAACATGTTATATTTATTATTTACATAAATTATACTCATTATTCTACCCATCAAAAATAATGTATTGAATAACAACTACACCACGACATGGAGACGGTATGTCGTACGTACGCACGTATGGTGACTTTGTCATTCATATGATGGATAGAATAATGAATATGGTTATACCATTTTTATAATTAGATCAAAGTATATATAATATACTTTACTTATTATTTTGGAATGGAAACAACAAATAAAGAGGAAGTTGAAGAAGAAAAGAACTTGAAATAGGTGATGAAATATTTACCTCTTCTTCGGGTTCTTCCTTTTGATTTGATCAAAAGGGATCCTTAGGATGGATTTATGACCAAAGTAAGGACTCTAGGATGAAGTTAGGATAGTTTAGAGGATATTTGGGTAGGTTTTGTCCAAGCCAAATGGCTTTGAAGGTGTGAATTTGAGAGAAGGGTAAGTTCCCTTTTATAAGAGGGGTGAGGGGTTCCTTAGGAAAAGATTGAAATATTATTTTATAATAAAAGAATTTTCGGTTTCTAATGGATCAAAAAAGATTTATTTCGAGGATAAGGTGGGGATGGGTCGAAAACCTCTCAACTAATAGGTTTTATACAGGTTTAGGTCACCATATTAACCTTATCTTTTAGATTTAACTCTTAGTTAAATAGTTTGACATTTACCATGTCTCTTTGTATTTTTATATTATATGGTTAATAGACTTACTATAAACTTCCAAGAGAACCCCAAGTGGTTAATTATTGATATATATAACCTTATATAAGTCCTTTTTCCAAACATTAGATTTTTAGAAATATAATATCAATTAATAATATAGTATTTGTTTTAAAAACTCTTTTTTGTCAATTTGGACACTATTTGGTATTTTATTTTTTTTAAGTCATAAAAACATGATTAATTATAAAAAATTCATTTAATTAACCCTAAAATTTCATATTAACCTATAAAATTAGTGTAATCGATAAAAATTTTCAAATTATATTTATTTGGATATTTATAATATCAATTAATTTAATCTTTCATTAATAAGGTAATTACTGCATCATCATTGTGTCATAAATAAATTTGATTATTAAATGTCTAAAAATTATAAATAAAATACCATTATGTAGGAAATATTTTTATATTTATAACTAATATTTATATTCAAACTTATCTTATGTATAACCCTATATTAAAAATGTTTTAGTTATTAAACTTTGAATTTAACACATTTAACTCTTCTTTAAATAAAATAATAATAAATGTCCTAATCTAATCCATGTGGACCTAAAGGATCATATTTTATTCCTAAGGTTGTTTTTTGTCGAATTACACTTATCCAATAGAATTAGGACATGTGTTAGGGTAATAATAATATCATTTTTACCTTTAATTACCCTATTTACTTTTAACTGTGCTAAATAAAAGTTAAAAGTTACTATTCACCAAAAATTATTTTCATCTTATTGAACCACATTTTACTTACTGATATCAACCGTGTCTCTCGAATATTTTAAATTCAATTCACAGAAGCGGTAAAATTATGTTTTATGCAAATTTGCAAATGCTCCTAGGAGGTGGGTAAAAGACGGTAAAAAGTTCAATAAAAATTTTATATATCTAAACTTATTATAAAATGACTCTAATGAATTAAATTGAACTTATATAGGTATTATGTATCTATTTTTACCTAAAATAAATTTAAATAAAATAAATAATTATTTAAATAAAAGTCAGTTTTATATAACAACGCAGTGTTTTTCACTATTTATCGAAAATTGAAAGTTTCCAGAAAAATACCAAAAATTCACTCTAAGATAATTTCGATATTCCAAATTCAAAAATGAAGTCCATTTTGAAAAATAAAATTTATAAAATTTTAAAAAGTGGGTATTACTATTCATAATGGCTAGTTTGATTGGTCGCGGTGTGTTAGAATCTCGAAGTTGTGTACAATGTAAGTTATTGCATTATTCAGAGGGAAACATACCGTGGAAGCTTGGGGTGTTACATACAAACTCTCCAAGTGTCGTTGGGTGTGTCTTTGACATGATAAGGATATCTTATGATCTTTTTAATTTTCATCCTTTATTAAATGAAATTGATTAATTGATTATGAATAGTAAAATTAATTAATGTGGTCTTTTTGATGTGGGTTATGGGATTCAGGTGAGTTTTTGATGGATAGTGGAACATTTGATGTCTTGGATGAGGCTTGAATGGGAATTGGAATAGATGTATAGAATAATGTTAAATGTGAAAGCTTATAAAAATGGCAGGTGGTATGTGTACTTACCCTATGGTGTTATACATTTTTTAGGGTACATGTGACGTGTAGCCTCTCCACTAGAGGTGTTGTCCTGATGAATTAATTAGATTGTTAATTAAAAATGTAATTTACCTTTTAATTTAAAATAGAATACATTGGACCTAGTAAAGTTCCAAGGTCTATGAAAGACCCTTTGGAACAAGTTTTCTTACCTTGGCCATCAATTTTCAAGGTCATGACTATTTTAGTGATTCTTTATGGCATCTGGACCTTTTGAGGGGTGTGACCGAGTTGAGTATGACACCGTGGACTTGGGTATAGACCTATAGCATCCTCCATACAGAGGAATGGCATGAATTTAGTGGAGAATCCCAATTAGACCTTATGGGGTCCCTTAAGATACCTTATATTCCTTGGATCATTGAGATTAGGTTGGTGAGGTGTGTTTGGAAGTGACTTGGAAAACCCATAGAGGGGTATCTTTTTCATGTTTTGAAATATGGGACCGAGTGGGTGTCTCGTGAATATTTTTGACCCTAGTGAGATGTTGTGCTTGGTAATGGAGTAATGGTGTGTTTAAGCATTGGTCCAAACATCGTTTCATTTATTTTTATGATTGGTTCAAAAAAATCCCCTAAGGGTGGTGTTTTTATTATTTGGCTTAGTATACATGCTTATGGTGGTATGTCAATTATTTATGGAAAACACTCAAGGGGAAGTGTTTATTTAAGTGATTCCACTGGCTAAGAAATCTTTTGTACAGAAGGTCTATGATACATATGGGCCATACCATTGGATAAGAAAACTCCCATAGGGGTGGTCTATGATATCTGGATGAGAAAATTCTCGTAGGGGTGGTTTATGATACTATTAGTGAGGATTTCATGGATATAGAGGCATAGATGATCTACCATATAGGGATGGAGCTTTCTAGGTGTATTCCTCTATCCTTTCAGACTTGTAATATTTTTTCTGGGATAAGAAAACTCTCAGAGGGGAGGTCTGTGATGATTATATGTATACTAGTCAGACCAGGGTCTATTTTTTAGGAGGAATGGTCATTGAGGCATGCTTAAAAACACCATGAAATTAGCTGAAGTAGGTATAGTCAAATAGGTTTAAGGACCTAAGGATTGACATTAGGGTTAGACCTGCTCCCCCTGTGAGGTTATAGTGGTTAGCACGGTCCATGTGGTGTACTTGGAGACATCCCAAAATCAGGCTGAACATGTTTTGTTAGTGGTATTGTTTATTTATTTCTAGTAGTTTTTTATTTATTCTGAACATTTCATGTACCAATATCACTTCATTCATGGTTATTATGGGACAACATTGTTGGTTCTCTATTGAGTTTTTTACTCACACCCTACTTAGGCCACCATTGTACATGGGTACCTCAGCAGTTTCTACATGATTATTGTAGGCATAAGTTGGGTCGAGAGCCAGTATTAGCATGGATGAGTGGGATATCTCGGAAGATGTTAGGAGTTTGGGATAAGGTATGGATCATAGTTTCAATGGAGCCTTATATTTTATTTCTTTTTTTTTAATCAGTATATATGATCGGCCAAGTGGGCAATTGGTCTTGTATACTAGGACAATCTAAATTTCCTGTTATTATTATTGGATATCTATTTAATCCTTTGTACTCTAATTAAGTGTTGTTGTGCATGATGCTTGGTTTATTTCTAACTATTTCATTCTTTGATACTAGGGGTATAGCTTCCCTATGGTACCTCCTTAAACCACCACTACTAGTCAGTAGCCTCTAGAATTTAGGGAGTTTCATCTGAGGTATGTGGTTCCACTGGTCCAGTTATTATTCATAGTGAACTGGGTTAGGATGTTAGCAGTTAGTAAATAACTCAAGAATGGTCCCCTATGTATCGTTCCCTCCAGAATGATTGATAGTATTATATTTTTCCCTTTTTTTAAATGAAAATAAAGAACCAAAAGATGAAAAAAAATCCCTTGGATTTAATAGAAACCAATAAACCAAATGGGAATGGAATCCATGGGTTTTAACGGAGACCAAGAAACCAAAAGACCTTACTTTAATGATAGTGATAACCTAAATAAGAAGATAAATAAGAGAGAGGTTTTTTTTACAAACCCATTGAAAAGAAAAAAAAACTCTCTTTAAAAGAAATGAAGAATAATAAATATGAAGATATATATATATATAATATAGAATAAGATACTTATGAAACAAAATAATGGATAAATAGGCTCAAAGAGAGGAGGCAACAATAGATTGATGGAGATGATGATCTGTCATGAACCAACCTAGATAACCAACTTATACCTTACCCAAATCAATTCTGACATGCATCGAAGGGAGTTCTTAATCCCCAAGGGTTGACTAATAGCACCTGATATTTATAGGAAATAAAGAGGGAATGATTTCACAACAAGAATAACTCATCAAGACTAAAAAAATAAGAATAAATAAATAGTAGATATTCCAAACACTACACAAGATAGATAAAACCAAAAGTAGATAGATATAAGTCCCTAAATGGTACATCAACCAAAGTCTTCACATTAACCATAAAAGATAACATCTCACCATCTTTTTTTAATAAGTGGATCTCATGATCCATCAGTTTCCCCCAAACTCCCAAAGTTACACTAATCAAGAATATATACCACCTCCAAGAAGTGCATTTTCTATAGATGAAACTGGAAGAAGAAATTCTAAAAATGTATAAAGGTTAAAGTATGGTGTGAGCAATAAATCCTAGTAGGATCTCACCAATTATTCCATAAGAAATCAATATCAATAAAATAAAACATGCTCAATTTCATATAAAAAATCCATGGAAATATTTTTACAGGTCATATCAAAACATGATTTTCAAAATATTTAATTGATAGAGTAAAATAGGAAAAATAATCCATTTTCATCAAAATGGGTATGAATGGGAATTTTCCCTTAAAAATATACATGATTAAAATATTTCATAACATTTAAATGTATAAAACATTTCTATTATTCATTATCAATCATAGAACCATGGTTAAGAGACCCAGGGATTGGTTTGTTCTAGGATTCTCATGCATCTTTATAAAGTATGGATCCTAGTGTGCACACATTCCTCGGTCCCAAGCCTATGGGGAATAGGATAAAATCCCAAATAATATACTCCTTTACCTTAAGTAGTTTTAGTAACATTGTCATAATTAAATCATTTCTAAGTAGATCTAATATGTGTCTAGAATGTGTTCTTCCCACCAAACTACCCAGTCTCTCATGTGATTCATGGAAAACAATCATATAAGGGGCTATCATTAATTTCAACCATTTTAAAATCATTTCAAAAAAATCAAAAAAATTTATCAGACCCAAGTTCGAGATTCAAAAACATTCAGTCGCATTTCAAAAACTAATATCAAATGGTATTTAATTAAAACTCGTTTCATTCAAAACAACTCATTTCATTTAAATTTCATAAATCATTTCATGATATCTTTTCATAATGTCTTTCATAAAATCATTATTTTACTTCAAATCCATTTTCTTAAAATCAATTATTTGTTTGAAAATCCATACCCAAATGGTTCAACACACACACACACAACATGCCACTTAGATTTCATTACCAATAATAAAAAAATAAGTCTTTCTAGATCAATTAGAAATTCATTTCAAAATCAACACACATTAAAGGTTTTAATTGATGGGAATTACCTTATGAAACCACCTACCTCAAATAATGATAAACAATCACCTCAAACTAGCATCCACTAATAGAGATTCAAATGATATAATGATCAAGAAGGGATCCTAGAATCAAAATTCCAAAATCCAAATCCAATAACAACTCAATATATCACAGCCCATGGTGAAGAAGGAACATGAGAGAGAAGGGAATTCATCGATAAATCTAGGATACACTTACCAATAGATACTCAACACATCAAACAACACTCAGACCCATGGATAAATAAGGTTGAAAGATCTAGATTAATATTTAGAGAGCCTCCAAGAAGTTTAGGGTCAAATGAAATTTGAGGGAGTGGATTAGTGTTAAAATAGAGATTAAATAATACAAAAAGACAAAACTACCTTGTTGTTTCTCAGTCATACTGGCATCACTGGATGGTCGGTGGCATATGGAAGAATAGTATGACCACTAGAAGTCCCATCAAATGGTCGGTGGCATTCCGGTAGGAACTCCCTACTTCCATCCCTCCACCGGCTATCTTTTAGCCCTCAACATCTACATAATGGACCTCTTGTAGTCATTTTGACTACAGGATAAAGTTCAAATCCATGAAAAATGCCTTGATCAGTTCTTGACCTCTAAAACTAGAATCAAAACTCTCACCTGTACCCCAATTATAGCTCTAACAATGTGAAAAAAACCAATAAACAACAAGTATGACCTATAAAAGACATAAAAACTAGAGATAAACAAGTAAACAATGAGAAAAAAGAAAAAAAGGTTCATAACTAAATGATGGTAACATAATGTTATAATCTCCCCACCATAAATGCTTTCCACCCTTAGAAGGCCTATCAAGAAGAATAGATCAAGAAGAGGTGAGGCCACTGCTCTCTCATCAATGTCTCACACTCCCAAGTCTCATGCGATTTAGAAGTATGTTTCCAAAACACCTAAACTGAGGGGATAGATTTTCCACAGAGGACCTTTATATGTGAATAACAAATCTGAACTAGTTGCTCATTAATGGAAAAATCAGGTTCCACATCAAGGTTATACTAGCTCAATACATGATACAAGTTTGAAAGGTACTTCTTGAGTTGAGATACATGAAACACGTCATGGATCGATGTCACTTATGGGGGTAAGTCTAGATGGTATTTCACCCTTATAATCCTCTTCATATCTTAAAACAGTCCCACATATCTTAGTGTTAAATTTTCCTATTTTCTAATCCGTTGATAATCCAAATGAGGTGAGAATCTTAAAAAATATCTATCACCAACTAATAAGTCCAAAGGGTTTCTAAAGTGATCTATAGATGAATTATACCATCTTGGTGTGAAAACCATTCTATAACAAATCAATTGAATCTTTATCATCATCTCTTGGACCAAACTAGGTTTAACCATGGAAAATTCACCAATATCCAACCAAAAAATCAAATATATACATGAACGACCATACAAGGCCCCAGGGGTTCTATCTTGATGGATGACCAGTAACATAACTATAGGAAAATTCAACCATACCCAAATGGTATTCTAGAGATCTTACAAATTTAAGGACACAATATTGAACCATTAACTCATAATTTTTATAGCTTGTTCCATATGACCATATATCTGAGGATGGTTTGTTATGATCAACAATACATGGGATCTTTTCACCCCCTAGAGGAATTTCTAAAAATGATAAGTGAACAGAGGAATCCTATCAGAAACAATGGAAGATAGAACTCCATGAAATATGGTGATCTCCTACATATATAGATGTCCAAGGTCCTCAACTTTTGTTATATCACAAATGGGAATAGACTTATCTGATTTAGTCAATTGATCTTTCACCACCCAAATAATATTTTTTCTCAAGGTGTAAATGGAAACCCAACCACAAAGTCTATAAATGTCTCATCCCACTTCAAAGTCATCAGTGTTAGGGGATGAAGCAAAAGTAAAGGCTTTTGATGTTAAACCATATTCATCTAACAAGTATAACAATAAGGAAAAAAACTACAATGTCTCATTTTATACCTGGCCACTAGAAATGATGCCTCGTATCATAAAGCATTTTCATCATGCCTGAGTGTACCACCCACTGGAAATAATGAAAATCCCCCATCACAACCTTCCTCATAGATAACGAAGAAAAAAAATAGTTTTTAAAGAAGATGATACACTCATAATATAGTTATCATTCATCAATGTTCTCCCCATTATATAAAGAATTCATAATACCTTGGAACTCATCATAATGATTTTCCTATAGAATCATCTCAAGAAGAGAGGATTTCAACTGAACACTCATCAGAACAACATCAGTATCATCCTCTTAGATTCCTAAATGAATATAATAAAATAGATCCATTAGATTCCATTCCTTATTTGATTCTTTCATTGATTGGGATATAATTTTCCTTCTCATAGAATCAACAATGACATTAACCTTACGAGGGTTGTAGGAAATGTCAAATTAAAAATACTACAAGTGCTCCACCCATTGCCTATACTGAAGGTTAAAGTCTTTTTATGACTAGATATTACTCAATATTTTTTTATCAGATTAAATAGTACACCTTTTTGTGAAAATTTAATGCTTAAAACTTTTTAGAGAATGCATCACAACTGAAATTTTAAGATCATGTGTGGGATAGTTCTTCTCATGAGGCTAAAGCTGAAAAGAATCATAATTCACCAAGTGATAACCTTGCATGATAACATATCCTAAACACAAAAATAATGAATCATAGAAGATTTCATATCCAAGGCCATCATCTAGAAGAGTCAACACTAGAGATGAAGTTAAATGAAACATCAACTTATTGAAATATGTCTGAAATTTTAGATCCCATATGAACTTTACCCCATTCCCAGTGATATAGGTCAAAGGATAACTAAACTAAGAGAAATATTTCACAAACTGGTGGTAATACCCTACCAAGAACAAGAATATCTAATTCTTAAAGATTTGTTTTAGTTCCTATAATTTCATAATAGGTTTAATCTTATCATGATCAATTGAAATTTCATGTTCAGAAACCATGTGTCCCAATAACATTACCTCTAAAATCCAGAAAATACATTTAGAAATATTGGTATAAAGTTAGTGATTTTCAAGATGTAAAAAACTGATCTCAAAATACATATATGGTCCTCCTTGATATTATAGCTTACCAAGATATCATCCAAAAATACAATAATGAAAAATCAAGAAAATATTGCTCATTAATTCCATAAACACGGCAGGATCATTGGTCAGACCATAAGGTATAACAATGTACTCATAGTGGTTATACCTACTCCTAAAAGCAGTCTTAGGGATATTAGACTCCTTAATCCTAAATTGTTCATAACCATATCAAAGAACAATTTTCAAGAACCACATCACCCCTTTCATATGGACAAAAAAATCAAAAATATGGGGCAATGTATACTTATTCTTGAAAAAAATATTATTTAGTTTTTAATATTCAACACATAGGAGAAGAGTTTCATCGGCTTTCTTGGGAATAATAATTGTTGCTACTCAGGGAACCACACTAGTTCAGATAAATTCTTTGGACATCAATTCATCCAACTAATTCTTTAACTCTTTTAGTTCAACTAGTTCCATTTGGTAAGATGGAATAGAAATACACTGGGTACCTGGTACCATGTCAATAGAAAATAACACCTCCCTCATCAGTGGAAAACTATATTATTCAAATGGAAACACATTAGAAAATGCGCCCTCTACAGGATAAATATTAGTACATAAAGATTCCCAGTCCATATCAAAGGTAAACATGGATATTATCCTACCCAAATTTGAAAGAGTAGGTCTTTATCAAATTGACCTCAGGTATCATAATCCCTGAAATACATGACACTACCCAATGGGGGAAGTAAAGGAGACCCAATAAATATATTAGTCGATACAAGATTTATGATTGATTAGCCAATCCATCCTAAGAATGACATCCATATGTTTTATGTCTATAACCAAAAAGTCCTAAACAAGATCTACGTTGATAATTAAAAAATAAAATAGGTGTATTAAATACCCTTCTATTTCTTCAAAATGTGAGGTATAGAAATATATATTACATAATACATGATATATGTATGGATATTAAATAGTTCCACAATATGGGTATATACAAAGGAAATAGAGGTGACAATATCAAATTAACCAGTCACTAAAGATGAAGCAATGGTAATGGTACCTCTCATTATCACAGGACCCACAACAGTTTTACCTAAATAATTATCCACTACATGATGAAGCTTTTTTCCTGATGTATGTGTATGGAACCCCTTTTTTCATTAATCATCTGACAATATCATAGAGCCTCCTGGTATTGACAAGCCCAGAACACTATGAAAATTGGTAAAAACATGGAAGAACCACTAAAATTTTCATGAATGTTTGTACGATCTATAAATCTTCGATTATTTTATGCAATACGATTCATGTTCCAAACCTTGACACTTTTAAATAGGGTCAATGGGAATTTTCTAGACACTACGGATGATTTAGAAGATGTCTATTGTCATGATCCACTATAACAAACCTGCTCTTTATTTCACACTTAAACATGATTTGTTACATAAAATATTCACTTGATACAACATATAATATCAAGAGGTCTAGTGTCCTTGGGGATTAGGAACATTACATAACAACTTAATACATGAAATAAACATCTTTATTGAAAATTTCTTTTACATGACCACAGCATTCCTTCGTACTTAGCATTGCATGGGATAACCTGAGGACATGCATAAGAAAAGGGTGAGCTATAAAGACCAGTAAGGGGGTAAAAAAGGAATAACATGAAGAATATAGTACATGTTAGCAAATAGGAATATCAATGGATAACAAGAGAAACATGAACATAAATGTATGATATAGCATGATTATCATAACATGGAAATGTGGCAACAACATTTAACATGATATTAGCATGAGCCAAGGCTCATTGCGCATGGAGCATGAGTAAACCCTAATTGAACTTAAATTATCATGAGTAAACCCTCATTTCACTTGACATATCATGATACTAATCTTTACCCAATGCATTGGAGTGTTATCAGGGCGCACCCTTCTTAATCATTTCATTTCATGCATAAGTGTGCCACATGGATCATACAACATGGAATCATTCAAAATAATCATTTATTCCATGATAAAGGAATGTATAATACATACATGAAACTCTATAATCAATAAGTAAATGTGGATAAAGGTTAATATCCTTGATATAGAAATGGGCATGGCATTCACTACACAATGACATTGGATTAGAAAATCACGGCGCAATTTTGGTAGCATAACGGCATGACATAATAATTCATAAAAAATGGTTGATGAGAGAGAAAGGGGTATATCATCATATGTACATTAAATGGACATTAAGGGGGTTCATATAGATACATGATACAACATATGTAATGGAATTTATATGCATAATATAAAAGAATTGCTTGAATGTAAATGAGAAGAGGGAAATTACTTACGGAATTTCGGCATGGTAACAGGTGTACATGGGATGAATTAATGATAGAGAAAGAGGTATATAATCATTAAAAAACAAGGAGGGAAGTATGGGGTATGTGATAATAATACCACAACATTTTTAATTGAAAACAAAATGGTATAACAATATAATTAAATTTGGACAAAAATGAAAAATGAAGAAATCCCTTACTTGGAAGTGAGATCCCAAAGGCTTGGGAGGGGATTGATAGAGGCTTCTTGGGAACCTGGGGAACCTTGGAAGGATTATAGAGAGGTTAGGTCATATATTGGTCAAGCTCCAAATGTTTTGAGTGAATAGGACATGGGAGCTTGTGGGGGTTTATATAGGAAAATAGAGGGAATTCTTTATTATTTAGGTTTTGGACACTACACATTAAACTAATCAAAACCACAAACCATACCATGGTTTTTTGCCCATTTTTTTCCAAAGGTGAGTGGAAAACATTATTTTATAATTCAAATGGCCTAACTTATTAAAATATTAATCTTTCTTATGTGGAGGTGAGTCGCACTCTCAAGGAAATCATTTTAAAAGTTAAAATGTTTTATAAGTCTTGGAGGGTCCATTAAGGCTTTGTAAAAAAATAAAACAAACCTAAAATCACATTATTTTAATGGTAAAACATATATTTGCCGAAAAACCCATTTATATTATTTTATTACATCACTATTGGGTCATTATGATGTCATAAATCACATTATATATTTAAACGGTATTTAATTTTTTTCCAAAAAATCGACTGTATCAGAAAATTATTAAAAATTTACCATTGGATAATTTTGATGTCCTAATTCCAAAAATAATATTCATTTTATCTAAATAATCTACTAAATATGTGAATTTTTACTTTTAAAATAAAAACTAACATTTATCGAAAATTCATGGGTTTTGACAAAAACGGCTTTGAAACCTTAATAAAAATTACAATTGTATTCATAAAAATTATATGATAATTTATATTTAATAAAAATTAATTTAGTAATAATATTTTATTAAAATATTATTTAATTTAAAAATCAATTAATTCGTCAAAAAATATTTCTTAATTGAATATTGACTAAAAATACTATTTGTGCTTTAAAAACTATTTACAAAGTAACAATAATAAAATGAATATATATTCTTTATTATATAAAATTTAATGTACATAATCATAGTGCTAGGGTCTTATTACATAACCCCTTATAACACCCGTATAGGACCTAAGGGTAAGGTGTGCGATGGTGATAGACTCTTGGGGAGGCTCAGATAACATCACTCAGGTGGTAATCTCTATTAACTTCCACCTCTCCTATAGGCAGTTCCGTTCAAGCTTAACGTGTTGAAGCTTGGATTAGTATTGGTCAAGAGAGAATCTCAATGATTTTACCTCCTTTCTGAGCATGAAAAAATGGGCTTCGTATAGAGAAATTCTACTGTATAAGGTCATTACTTCCTTTGTCTGAGTAAATTGGATTTGTTAAAGACCTATATTTATACTAATCATGTGATCATTGTTCAATGGCTATATTAGCAATGGTAAAAATTCTTAACGATATTTTGAGATAAAAAAAACATAAAACCAAATAATTTTATATGTTTTATATAACCATATTACATAATAATACATTTAATCAGATCAAGAGTAATTTTTATTAGTAAAAGTTTGGGTCGTTACAATCTTCCCCCCTTAAGAAATTTCACCCATAAAATTTCCTTTTCCCACACTAAAACAGATACTAATAACTCTGCTTCATCACTTTGTCTGATTCCCACATTGCCTCTTCAAACTTGTGGTTTCGCCACAACACCTTGATGAGGGGAATTGTCTTATTTCGTAGAGCTTTTTCCCTATGATCTAAGATCATCACCAGATTCTCTTCATATGAGAGGTAATTCTCTAATGGTACCACCTCTAGATTGAGTACACGAAATGGGTCAGGTATGTACTTCCTCAAGAGTGAAACATGGAATACATCATGTACTTGAGATAGGTTCAGTGGGAGTGCTAGTTGATAGGCCACAACTCCAATGCGATCAAGGATCTCAAAAGGGTCGATGTACCTTAGACTAAGATTTCCATTCTTCCCAAATCTCATAACTCTCTTCCACTGTGATATGCGGAGGAATACAATGTCTTTGAAATCAAACTCTAGGTCTCATCGATGATTATCGGCATAGCTCTTTTGTCGACTCTGAGAAGCTTTAATGTGATGCTGGATGATCTTAATCTTCTCCACCATTTCTTCAACTGTTTTTGGAACTAGGAGTTTTTTCCCCCAAACTTTATCCCAACATGTCGGTGTTCTTCACCACTTCCCATAAAGGGATTCATAAGGAGCTATTTTGATGCTTGAATGGAAACTGTTATTATAAGAGAACTCAACTAGAGGAAGATATTGATCCCATCCTGCTTTGAATTACATTGAGCATGCTCTCATAATTTCCTCAAGTGTTTTGATAGTCCAATCATATTGGACATTAGTTTGAGGATGATAATTTGTACTGAAGTTCAGCTCAGTATTTAGATCATGTTGAAGACTCTTCCAAAAATTATAAGTGAATCTTGAATCTCGATCGGATACAACAAATAGTGGTACTCCATGAAGCCTTACAACTTCTCTAATATATATCTATGCTAGTTGATCCAATGAGAAATCCTCTAGAATTGAAATGAAGTGTGTATTCTTTCTATGATGATCCACAACAACCCAAATAGCATTATTTCCTTTGTATGTCTTCAAAATTCTGGTGACAAAGTCCATGGTGATGTTCTCCCATTTCTATGATAGTATGGGTAATGGTTGCATCATCCCCTTAGATTTATGCCTCTCAACCTTCACTTGCTGACATACTATGCACTTTGATGTATACTAAGTGATCTCCCTCATCATGTTATACCACCAATAATGCTCTTGGATATCTCAATTCATCTTTGTGTTTCTTGTATGAGTGGAGAAATTCGAACTATGTGCATCATCCAAAAGTTCTTTCTTTAACTCCAGATTTGATGGAACACATAGTCTTGACCCAAAACTCATAATTCCTTCTTCATTAACATTGAACTCCAAGTATTTACCTTTTTTGATAGTTTCCACTTTCTTTTTAATTCCCACATCATCCTTTTGATCATCCTTTATCCTTTCCAAAAGATACGGTTGAGAAATCATTTGTGAAAGGATTGATGATGTTCCCTTATTTATGATTCTCATGTTCATATTCATGAAATCTAAGAAGATTGGATCATTTTCAATTCTCATCAATGATATAATCACTGGATCCTTTCTACTTGGAGCATCTTCCACATTGTTCATTTTCCCAGGGTGGTAATGGATTGAGTAGTCATAGTCTTTGATCATCTCTAACCATCTTCGTTGGTGCATGTTCATCTCTTTCTGTGTGAATATATACTTGAGGCTTTTGTGATCCATATATATTTCACACTTCTCCCCAAAGAGGTAATGTCACCAAATTTTTAAAGTGAAGATTATTGCATCTAAATCCAAATCATGGGATGGATAGTTTTTCTCATGAACTTTCAATTTCCTTGAAGAATAGGCAATGAATTTGTCATTTTTCATCAACACACAACCCATGCCCTTCTTCAAA
Source organism: Viscum album (assembly GCA_963277665.1). Lineage (NCBI taxonomy): Eukaryota > Viridiplantae > Streptophyta > Magnoliopsida > Santalales > Viscaceae > Viscum > Viscum album. Next base: position 269,717,078 of record OY728167.1, on the reverse strand, counting down.
GCATCACTGAATACCACAAAAAGTTATCCACTTGTAGGTAGTGTGAGAACGGGCATAGTGATAAGCCTCATTTTTAACTCCATGAAGCTCTCTTAGAATTAATCACTCCAAGAAAACTTTACTCCCTTCCAGGTTAGCTTGGAAAGAGGGTTTGACAATCTTGAGAAATTTCTCACAAATCGGTGATAATATCTAGCTAACCCTAGGAAGCTGCAGATATTCATCATCAATGTTGGCCTCGGCCATCCCTCAATTTTATCTATCTTAGATGGATCCATAGATATCCCATTTATTATAATGATATGACCCAAGAATTATACTTCTTTCAACCAAAACTCACACTTGCTGTAATTTTCATAGAGCTTATCCTTTCACAAGGTCTCTAGTATAGTGGTTAGATGCTCCTCAGGCTCCTCCTTGGTTTTAGAGTATATTAGAATATCATTTATAAATACTACCACAAATTTTTCAAGGTAATCTCTAAATAATCTATTCATCAAGTCCATGAATATTTCTGGAGCATTGGTGAGTGAGAAAGGCATTACTATAAATTCAAAGTTCTTGTATCTTGTACGAAAAAGCTATCTTGGGGATATTCTCATTCTTCACCCTTAATGGATAATATCCCAACCACATATCCACCTTGGAGAAGTATTGTTCTCCACGTAGATTACTAAACAAGTCATCAATTAGTGGCAGAGGATACTTGTTCCTTATGGTTATTTTGTTGAGTTCACGATAATCCAAGAAAAGGCGCATTGACCCATCCTTATTCTTGACGAAGAGGACTAGTGCACCCCATGATGAAGCACCTGGGCGTATAAACCCTTTATCCATATTCTCCTGTAGTTTTTTTCATCTCCTTAAGCTCCTCAATATCCATTCTATACAGAGTCTTGGATATTGGAAATGCCCCAAGTATAATATCAATTGAGAATTCAACATCTCTTCTAGGAGGAAGACCAGGCAATTCCTCGAGAAACGCTTCAGCAAATTCCCTCACAATAGGCATGTCTTCAAGGATGGTTTCTTACTTAGAATCAATCATCTGAGCAAGATATTCATGCTTATAGGGAAGTAATATCCATGCTTCAGATGATGGTGCTAAAGAAGATTCATCCTCCTCCTTGCAATTGTACAAAATCGGGGGTAGATTTTCTATATAGAGAGTGATTTCCCTCTCACAAAAATTTATGTTGGATCTATATGAGGAAACCTAATCCATGCAAATAATTGCATCAAATTACACCAAAGGGAGTATGATGAGGTTCACTGAGAAGTTTAATCCACAAATTATGACAAGGAAGGAGTTATATTCATGGGATCCAAGAATTTCCCCATTTATCGTTCTCGCTGACATCTTTACTTCCATGATTTGTGGTGGTGTTAGGATTGTTCTACTAAAATTTTTGGGATATAAAATAATGCACAGAACCAAAATCAAAAAGTAAGTTCTCTATTCTTGAATGAATAACTAGTGTACCTATAACAACTTTATTGTCGGGGTTCACTTCAGCGTTTGTGATGGAAAAATCTTTCCCTTGATGCCTTAGAGGTTGTTGGTTGCCACTAAAAACTCTTGGATTTGGGAACTGGTTTTCAAAGTTCCATGTTTTTTTGAAGTTGAAGCAATGAAAAATGAGTTGAGGGTCAAACGGAGAATTCCTCTCCTCTATCACAACCACGGGTTTTTCTTGTCAGTAGTTAATGGGCATGTGCCCTTATCTTCCACACCTAAATCATTTACTTGTCCCCTTCAGGAAATTTTCGGGGTTCTTCTTTCTACACCTTTGGAAGTTGGGGTACTAGATTTTCTTATCAGTGCTGGATTTGTCCATTAGACCACTAGAATTAAAGTCCACCTTACGCTTCTTATCCTCATGATACCCTTGAGATTCGATGATCTCTATTTTGACTTTGAGGGCACATCAGACAATTTCCTCATAGCTCTCGAATTCATGGATCGCTAGGGATTTTTGTATACTAGGTTTTATCCCACAAAAGAAGCGGTCAGCCTTGCATTTGGGGGTAATGAAAAAGTCGGAGGCATATCGTGCAAGCCTTGTGAAGTTTTCCTTGTATGATCTGATGGGTTCGTCTTCTTTTTTCTTGAGGGAAAGGAAGTCCATTTCCATCTTAAGTCGGAGGGTGTGAGAAAAATATTTATTGAAAAACATTTTCTGGAAATCAATCCATTCCAATGCCTCGATCTCCTCCTTAGTCTTTTTATTTTTTATCAATGTCCAACATTGATCAGCTTCACCCTCCATACGATAATCATCTAGAAGAACCTTCTCTTGTTTGGAAAATTGAAGGATGGATAAGATCTTTTCAATAGAGTTAATCCATTGTTCAGCAATTGAGGGATAGGATGATCCATTAAAAGTAAGAGGCCTTTGTCTCATGAATATCTCAATTGCGACTTTTTCTTTCTTAGGGGGGTGGTTTAATGTTCCTCTTGACCCATGTTTCTATTCAAAACTTGAGTTAACTAAGAGATTATTATAAAAAAGTTTTCAATTCTCGCTCCCATCTTATTGGAAATCTCATTAGAACAGTTGTCATATTGATCTTCACATCGATTTTTATCCCAAGTCCTCCTATTACCGGTCATTGGCTGGAATAAAAGGAAAGTTAGGGGTAGCACATAAAGGGGAATCCAAAGATAAAAACGGATAACTTATAAATTACTTTTATTTCCTTAACTTATGAATTTATAGGATTCAATATATGTTATCCATGATCTAATTACCAACATATATTCTTAGGGGAATTTTTTTATTCCCTTAATAATGGTTCATACTAAGCTTATGAATATACCAAAGCATATCCCCCAGGAGTGTCATAACTAAGAGTGCATCAAGGCCTGTCGTTGTGCACTAGTTTCCCTTCGAGTCTAGCTCAAAGCGGTGTTTTTGGGTTTTACCCCTAGATACATTTGTGCTAGAGCCGCCTCTACCTGATCGTATCCCGACAGGGATGTATTTTCTTGATAAACTACTTACTAAATACTCACCAAAATTTAGGGATGTTTTTATTATACTTAGTCTTATCCCTAAGGCCTTCACTAGGGTTTTCGAATCCTAATCCCAAAAATAACTAAACCTATCCTCTGATACCAACTATAACAACTATGCTCTTTATTTCACACATAAACATGATTTATTACATAAAATATTCACTTAATAAAACATATAATATTGAGAGGTCTAGTGTCTTTGGGGATTTGGAACATTACATAACAACTTAAAACATGAAATACACATCTTTATTGAAAACTTCTTTTACTTGACCACAACATTCCTTCATACTTAGCATTGCATGGGATAACCAGAGGACTTGCATAAGAAAAGGGTGAGATATAAAGCCCAGTAAGGGAGTAAACAAGGAATAACATGAAAAATACAGTACATTTTATACAATAGGCATATCAATGGAGCACAAGAGAAACATGAACATAAAGGCATGATATATCATGATTATCATAACATGGAAATGTGGCAACAACATTTAACATGATATTAGCATGAGCCAAGGATAATTACACATGGATCATGAGTAAACACTCATTGTACTTGAATTATCATAATTATACCCTCATTTTACTTGATGTATCAGGATACTAATCTTTACCCAATGCATTGGATCACTATTGGGGTGCACCCTTCTTAATCATTTCATTTCATGTATAAGTGTGCCACATGGATCATACAACATGGAATCATTCAACATAATCATTTATTCTAAGATAAAGGAATTTAGAATACATAAATGAAACTCTATAATCAATAAGTAAATTTGCGTAAAAGTGAATACCCTTTATAGAGAAATGGGCATGGTATTCACTACACAATGACTTTGGCTTGGAAAATCGTGGTGCAATTTTGGCAGCATAACGACGTGACATAATAATTCATAAAAATGTATTATGAGAGAGAAAGGGGTATCTCATTATATGTACATGAAATTTAAATTAAGTTGGGTCATATAGATACATGTCCCAACATATTTAATGGAATTTAGATGCATAATATAAAATAATTTCTTGAATGTAAATGAGAAGAGAGAAATTCTTTACAGAATTTCGGTTTGGTAACGGGTGTACATGGGAGGAATTAATGAGAGATAAACAAGTATATCATCATTAAAAAATAAGGAGGGATGTATGGGGTAGGTGTGCAATCATACCCCAACATTTTTAATTGAAAACAAAAGGGTATAACAACATAAAAATATTTGGACAAAAATGAGAAAGGAAGAAATCCCTTACTTGGAAGTGTGATCCCAAAGGCTTAGGAGGGGATTGAGAGAGGACTATTGGGAGATTGGGGATCCTTTGGAGGATTATAGAGAGAGGAGTTCGGAGTATTATTAAGATCCAAATGTTTTTAGTGAATTGGAAGTGGGATCTTGGGTGGGTTTATATTGGAAAAGAGAGGGAATTCTTTATTATTTATGTTTTGGACACTGCACATTAAACTAATCAAAACGACAAACCATCCCATGGTTTTTTCACATGGTTTTTTCAAAAAGGGATTGGAAAAAATTATTTTATATGTCCAATGGAAAAACTTATTAAAATATTTGGCTTTCTTATGTGAAGGTGAGTCACACTCTTAAGGAAATCATTTTGAAAGTTAAAATGTTTTATAAGTCTTGGAGGGTCCACTAAGGATTTTTTAAATATATAAAAAAATATAAAATCACATTATTTTAATGGTAAAACATATATTGGACTAAAATATCATTTATATTATTTTATTACATCACTATTGGGTCATTAGTATGTCATAAAACACATTATATATTTTAACGATATTTAATTTTTACCCAAAAATTTGACTGTCTCATAAAATTATAAAAAATTAACCGTTGGATAATTTCAACTTTCTGATTCCAAAAATAATATTCATTTTATCTAAATAATTTACTAAATTTTTGAATTTTTACTTTTAAAATAAAAACTGACATTTATCAAAAATTTATGGGTTTTGACAAAAACGGATTTCAAACCTTAATAAAAATTACAATTATATTCATAAAAATTGTATGATAATTTATATTTAATAAAAAATAATTTAGTAATAATATTTTATTAAAATATTATTTAATTCAAAAATCCATTAATTCATAAAAATAGATTTCTTAATTGAATATTGTCTAAAAATACTATTTGTGCTTTAAAAACTATTTACAATGTAACAATAATAAAATGAATGAATATTATTTATTCTATATAAAAAACAATTTACATAATCATAGTGTTAGGGTTTTGTTATATAACCCCTTATAACACCCCCATAAGACCTAAGGGTAAGGTGTGTGATGGTGACAGACTCTTGAGGAGGCTCAGATAACATTGCTTGGGTGATAATCTCTATTAACTTCCACTTCTCCCGTAGGTGGTTTCATTCAATCTTAATGTGTTGAAGCTCGGATTGGGCTTGGTCAAGAGAAAATCCCAGTGACACGACCTCCTTTTTGAGATCCGAAAAATGGGCTTCGTACGGAGCAATTCTAACGGATGATGCCATCTCTTCCTTTTTCTAAGTAAATTGGATTTATTAAAGCCCTATATTTATACAAATCATGTTATCACTATTCAATGACTATATATAAATGGTAAAAATTATTAACAGTATTTTTAAATCCAAAAACATAAAACCAAATAAGTGCATATGTTTTATATAACCATATTACATAATAAATATTAGTAAAAGTTTGGGTCGTTACATCCACCACCAAAATATCCACTATGAGACTCATCCCACATCATCTTCCCCTTAAAGGGACAACTATAATTACAACTAGGGGTGAGAGGAACTCCCATCAACCAAAACTTATCAGCCAATTCAAGTAATTACATCAAATATCTATCCAGAATATTAGTATATGAGGTGATATTTAGAAAGAAAACCTAAGATCACATATATTCTTGAAGACCCATATAAAACCTCAGGTGGAATATTGAGTCATTTTATATTCTCCTTAATGAAGTTTAATGATGTGAGATGCACGGGTGGCCCGATCTTCACGGCGTAGGTCGGTGGATGAAGGATGCAGTTCGGGGCTAAGTGGTGGATGATGGGTATGGATAGCAGATGCAAGTAGTCAATCAACACTATAAGGAGTGCGACCTACTACTTAGACAACACACTCATGGTAGGAATGAGATAGACAATCCACACAACAACGCACTTGGGTTGAGGCACGGAATTGGGGGCTTTGTGATCTTGGATCACCAATCTAACTTGTAGATTGACAAGGCAATAATGCACAAGAGCAAGGGGGAAATTCGGAACAATTCTCACACAATGGGGAGAAATAAGTATAAGCTCTCAATTAAGTCTTGAATGAAAATACAATGCCATGGGGTGGATATTTGTAGCCAAGGGGTGATATAATAGTCAAGGGTCTAATGCCCTAAAGTCATAAAGGTTGAACCTACCTTGTACCCTTAAAGTCAAAAAGATAAATTCTATCAATGACTTTTGGGAAACGTAGCCCATGCCTTTCCACCCATAGCCCACCTGATTTGACTTTGAGTACCTAGCCCACCAGATTTGACTTTGGTGTCCAAAGATGCCATTCTAGAATCTCCAAGTGGGCAAGACTTCCAAAATTCGTGCAAACATGTGTCTTGGGCTTTATGCATCTCATTTGGGCTTAAATAAGAGTGATAATAAGCCCATTTTCCACTTCCGTGCATGCAACTTAGTTTTGGGCCTTCTAATGCAGCGAGATGGGCTTTCGTTGCCACTTGTAGTCTCTTTAATCTTCCTTGCATCATTTGGGTATGAAACTCCAACTTCGCACATGCCATCAAGTCAATGTCATCAACTGGTTTCATATCATCCTCCCTCTCATGAAAAGGAGTCTTCCTCGACTCTTCATCATCTACATCCAAATACGAGGTAATATTAGAAACATTGACTTTAAAAATAACTTTGTACTCACCTTGCAATGAGATTTTGTACGCAATCGTATCAAGCAACAAGTCTGGACCATCTCCATGTATCTTTATCTTTGACTTCCATTTCTTTTGGAGCCTCTCTAACTTCTTTGATTTCCCATATTGTTGGTTAACATGTTGTTTTCATTCCATATTTCTACTTTACTGCAAAGGAAATGAAACATGATCAATAGTGGTAGGGAAGCTAAATCCAAAAATAGTTCCAAATGGAAAAAATTGAGTTATATAGTGATCTCCCCTTTTGTAAGATGACTCTTCATGAGGTAGAAACTCCTTCAAATCCTTAAGAACTATGATGCCGTTAATGGATCCTTGAATAAATTTTCTCTCTCTAATAGGAAGCAGACAAGTATGTGCCTCCTCGATAATGAATCCATCATACACTTGTGACAAATATTTCACAATAGTTGACAATGAAGAAGTTAAGTCATTAGTGTTCAACATTACCTCTTTTTACATAAGTACTAGAAGGTTCTGTTGAGAAATCAAAGCTTCTTTAACCTCTCTCTTATCTATCATTGCATTTTTTCACTCATTGGCCTCTCTTTTCTCTATTGATTTTTCATTAAATTCAATAAATCTTCTTCTCTCATTCTCACCTCTCCCCTTATTCTCTCCTTTTTCTCTTTCTCTCATTTTTTCTTGATCACTCATTTTTTTATTCTCTCTCAAAATATGATCTTCCAAAACTTTTTTGGGGGGAATCAGGATGAGGGTTATAGGTTCCCCTTGGAGTATAAAATAATTATGTCTTACAAAACCATCATCGATCACACGCCGATCATGTTGCCATGGCTGACCTAGAAGTTTGTGGTATGCCTTCATTGTTACTACATCACATAGTACCTCATCCTTATACTTCCCAATGTTGAATAATATCATCACTTGTTTGTTGACCATCAGATCTCTACAATCATTCAACCATTTAAGTATGTATGGATATTGGTGCTTCAAAGTCCGGAGCCTCAACTTCTCCACCAATTCAATGCTCGCCGCATTTCTACAACTTCCCCCACTGATGATGATACTGCATACCTTCCCCTTGATTTGGCACTGGGTATGGAAAAGGTTCTCCCTTTTCTCTTTCTCATTAAACATCATTTGAGCACTCAAAACCTTCCTTGTGATGAGAAGATCACCTTCTTCTACAAATTCTCCATTATCAATTTTCAAGGAATCCTCTACCTCTTTCTCTGAGTTCTCTCTATCGATCTCCCACTCCCCATACTTGTTGATGGTCATGGTGAGATGGTTTGGCCACTCACTAGCAATGTGACCCCTTTCTTGACATTTGAAACATTTAATATCCTAATTCCTCATTTGGTTAGACTCAAAAGTAAGTTTATTACATGGAATAATTACCTTGTCACTTTTACGGTCAACCACCTCTTTTTCCTTTGATGGTTATCCAATCTCCGTCCTCATATTTCTCCATGGCATGAAAGGGGTAGTGGGTTTCCTCATGTTGATACTCCTTTTGATTTGTTTCTCAACCTTGGTGTCTTGGTGGATATTATCTTGTATCTCCACATGATGGTACATCTCCACCTGATCAGCAATCTCCCGATTGAGCCCATGTAAAAACTGTGCCATGGTTGCCTTAGGATCCTCCTCAACATTTTCTTGAATCATGGAAATTTGCATCTCCTTTTAGTAGTCTTATTCACTCTTAATCCCTTGGGTGAGGCGTTGAAGTTTGTTGTGGATATCTCTATGCTAATGTGTAGGAACAAATCGCTTCTGCATGGCGAACTTCATGTCTTCCCAAGTGTTGATGGGATGTCCACCCTATCTAACCCTCTCCTTTTGAACTTGATCCCACCATATTAATGCATAATCAATGAATTAAAGGGTTGCAAGTTTTACCTTTTTCTCATCCGAATAGGTATGGCATGAAAACACCTGCTCGATCCGCATCTCCCACTCCAAGTATGCTTCCGGATCGCTTTTCCCTGGAAAATAAGGGACCTTCACCTTGATCCCGCCAAGTAGGTCATCATCATGTTGTCTCCTTTTTCCTCCTATAGGTTTTTGGTAAAACCTCCTCCTTTGTGGGACATCATCAAGATCATCTTCAAAGTTCACCATCTCCTCCTCCATGATGTGGGGACGACGTGGTGTTGGAGCACGTCGTGGGTTATCATGGAACATCCTTGGGCTTGGTTTATTCTCCAATTCATCAATCCTCTCATGTAGCACTTCCAACTTCCTATCAAGAAGCTTCTAGAAGTGGCTCACCAAAGATTTCATTTGGAGTTGTGTAGCTTCGGGTGCGGGAGATCTACTTTGACTTCCTTCATTGCTAACATGAGCAATTTTCTTCCCACGATATTCTACCATAATTAGTTACGCAAGAACAAACACACACTAAGGGGGAACACACACAAATGATACACACTCACTCACACACGCGAGATGTACACACACACACACACACAAGATGTACACACTCACACACACACAATGATACACACTCACGCACGCAAGATATACACACTCACACACACAAGATGTGCACACACACACACACACAAGATGTACGCACTCACACACACACAAGTATACACACTCATGCACCCAAGATATACACACTCACACACACAAGATGTACACACACACACACGCACACAACAAGATGCACACACTCACACACAAAATATATATATATATATATATATATATATATATTTGCTTATTTCTCTCCACTCTCAACACTCAATTCAAATTCCAAGCTCTTATGAAATATAATACCTTGTTTCGGGTGATCACTTGCCACCAATATTTCCCCAATCAAGATTGTGTCGGGGACTGGTTTAACACAACCCTCTTGAGTGGTAAAGGGTAAATGGTGAAAAGAGGGTAGAAAATGGATAAAGGGTGTGGAAAGGTGGTATTTGGGTTTTTCCCAATTGTGAAAGATAAGATAAATGAATAAACATATGAGCCAAATACAAAATGGGGATGAAGTAAAATGATGGAAAAAGTGATATATGGAAATGGAAAGTGCTAATAAGGTAGAGCACAAAGTAGTAATTGTATCCACTTTTTTTTGCTTTTTTTAGGTCAATTCTCCCCAAAAAGTGTTGTGCTTGGAATTTTAAAGCACAAGAAGACTGAACGGAGAGTAAGACAATTTTTTTTCAAAATCTCTCAAATAAAGGATGTGATTAATTTTGAAAAGCACAAAATGATGAGTTGAGAGAATTTGAATTTTTTTCCGGATACAAATCACATATAGATAATTAAATGCAGAAAGAAGATGAATGAAAATTTGGCTCAATTTATAATAATCCAAGCTTGCACAAACTAGGCCAATTCGGGAGGCTTTCAAGAAAAGGGATTTTTTTTGTTGAATGGGTGAATAATATGGAAGGATAAAAAGGGTAATGGATAGAATTAAAGTAAATGAAGGGATAGATGCCTACCATGTCGACCGGAGCTCTGATACCAACTGATGTGAGATGCACGGGTGGCCCGATCTTCACGGCGTAGGTCGGCGGATGAAGGATGCAGTTCGGGGATAAGTGGTGGATGATGGGTATGGATAGCGGATGAAAGTAGTCAATCAACACTATAAGGAGTGTGACCTACTACTTAGACAACACACTCAAGGTAGGGATGAGATAGCCAATCCACACAACAACGCACTTGGGTTGAGGCACGGAATTGGGGGCTTTGTGATCTTGGATCACCAATCTAACTTGTAGATTGACAAGGCAAGAATGAACAAGAGCAAGGGGGAAATTCGGAACAATTCTCACACAATGGGGAGAAATAAGCATAATCTCTCAATTAAGTTTTGAATGATAATACAATGCCATGGGGTGGCTATTTATAGCCAAGGGGTGATATAATAGTCAAGGGTCTAATTCCATAAATTCATAAAGGTAGAACCTACCTTGTCCCCTTAAAGTCAAAAAGATAAAGTCTATCAATGACTTTTGGGAAAATTATCCCATGCCTTTCCACCCATAGCCCACCGTATTTGACTTTGAGTACCTAGCCCACCAGATTTGAATTTGGTGTCCAAAGATTCCATTCTAGAATCTCCAAGTGGGCAAGACTTATAAAATTCATGCAAACATGTGTCTTGGGATTTATGCATCTCATTTGGGCTTAAATAAGAGTGATAATAAGCCCATTTTCCACTTCCGTGCATGCAACTTAGGTTTGGGTCTTCTAATGCAGCGATATGGGCTTTCGTTGCCACTTGTAGTCTCTTTAATCTTCCTTGCATCATTTGGGCATGTAACTCCAACTTCGCACATGTCATCAAGTCAATGTCATCAACTGGTTTCATATCATTTAAGGAACTCCATGTACTTAGACAAAAACATCAATTCTGAATATAATTTCTCTATGAAAAGTACCTTGAGTCCTTTCCCCTATATGAACACATTTTTTCCCGCCAGGAATAAAGAATCCCACCGCCTTATGTTAGGACCTTTCAATTTGAAGATGGTGTATTTCACCTTAACAGAGTTTGGAATCTCCAAGAACTCAAAGAGTTTCTAAAACTTTTTCAACTAATATTCTACCTCCGGAGGATCATTGGTACCCAAGAAATATGGTGTCCATAGATGAAAAATGTTCTGGAAACAATCTCTACTATCATCCCACTAAGGTATAATCTCTTTAACCTGAACAGGAACAAATGTAGCTACCTAACCTAGAGCTTGGACCACATGCACAGAAACCTCTACATGGTTCTGGTCAATTGGAAGGTTTTCTTATTGTGGTTCATTAGCAACTCTCTCATCATGTTTGTTCAAAAATATTAATAGGGGGAATATAACTTCACAAAATCAATAGTCACCAAGATAAAATCAATCAAGATATTCAAGATCATCAACTATATCAAGTATAATTCAACTGGGAAATAAAAATATCCAATCAATTATTTGGAAAAAAAACTCTAGAATTAGATCAAACCACTCTCCAAAGACACATTTTCCCAACAACCCATGGTAACTTAAAGCTCATTACGATGATATTTGGCCAATAAATTGTTCATAACCTACCAGTTAAGTCATAAAAATCTTTCCTCCTATCTACTAATACATCTCAAACTATATACTGACATCAATAAAGGAGATAACTGCCTTTGATACTAACTTGTCACAAATTGGCCTGGATAACCCACCTAAACGATACCTGAATCAATTATGACATGGCTTGAAGGTTTTTCCCAATCCTTAAGGATTGGAGACTAGCATATGGACATCACATGAAATAAAGAGGGAAATATTTCACCACAATAATAACTCATGAAGGAAAAAAATGAATAACAATTAAAAAATAATCGGTATTCTAAACACTTTGTAAGAGAAAAAATCCAAATTAGAAAGATATAAGTTCCAAAATGGTATGTTAACAATAGTCATCACATCAACCATCAGTGATAACCTCGTAGTATCTACATTAAACAAGTGGATCACATGCTCGATTGGTCACTAAAAACTCCCAAGGTATCACTAATCAAGAACATCCACCATATCTAAGTGATATCTTTTGTTTCCCTATTCCTCGAAGAAGAAATTCTAAAAACATACAAAAGAAAAAGTAGGGTGTGAGCAATAAAGTCCATTAAGTTCTCACTATTTATTCCATAATTAATCAATATCAAGTAAACCAAATATGCTCAATTTCAAAAAAGGCCTAGAAATATTTTCATAGTTCATATCAAAACATGCATTTCAAAACATTTAATGTCTAGAGTAAAACTATTATATTAGAAAATTATCATAAAAACGTGAATGAATGGGTATTTTCCATAAAAAATAAACATGATAAAAAATCATAACATTTTCATGTTTAAATCATTTCAATTGTCCATTATCAATCATAAAACTATAGTTAAGAGGCTCTGGGATAGGGGCTTCATCTGAGTTCAATTAATCCCAAAGTTACAGATGTGTTTAGAAGGTTGAATCATGGTCTGTATATTTTAATAAAATAGGATTCATCCATCTCAGGGGGATAGAGGGATCATATGCCTATGGTCCTCCTACCTAATCCAATGCAGGCACCTATTTTGAGGCCTTGAGAGCTAGCAGTGGTACCATGAATAAGGAGGGACTGCAGGGGACTAGGTTAGTGTGCCTCACCTACAACCCTATTTAGGATGTGTTTATCTAGACACCAATTGGAAATGTTTGAAAGGATTACCTACTTTTACGTTTTTAGGCCACAGGGGGTGCTATTTTTGGTGATAAATGGTAAGGTCGAAAGATCAGACAATCGATTCAGCTGGGAAACTGATTTGAAGGATTAGTTGTTGAAGGATTGGATCAGGATCAACCAGACCCAATCCGAGATTAGGGTTATGATGAAGTTCAATGCATCCTTAGGGTTGTGTATAGTCATGGGTTCTCCAGTGATCTCTCAAATGATAGTGAATAGGGTCACTATTGAAGAGGGCTACACAATCTGAGGGGGGAGAAAGGAGGAAAGAAAACATGTATTCAGTTTGCTACATTTTTCTAAATAAACAAAAACCTAAAAGATGTATGGAATACTTATACATACCTAAAACAATGGAGAAATAGTCTTCCTAGAAGTTGAGGCCTAAGGAGACTGACCTTGAAACTCATGATAAGGTGAATGATCGAAAGGTGAGTTTGATGGTTGAATGTGTAAAACAATTGACTAAAAGCATTGAACCAGAAGTTATAGGTGTTATGGGAGAAACAGGTTTTATTCAGGAAGCCTCGGTGGTGGTGGTTGAGAACCCCAATGTGATAGTTGATCACGTTAAGGGTGTGCCTAACGGCTGTCAGAGGGAGTCTTGCAAAGAGGTTCTAAATAGTGTCAACCTTTGGGGATGATTTTCCACTCTGGGGAAGAAATGATGGAGGAATCACTTATGATTAATACCTCACAAGAGGATACAGATAAGATGACTAAGAAAATTTTACTTATAGATACTAATAAGGAGCATACAGAGTGGATCAATAAGTGGGGCCTTATTATGGTAAGAGGTTTCAATGCTGGGAAATTAAAAATGGAGGAGTACATTGAAATGTGGGAAAATATGGCATATTAGTTTGAAGATATTATCAAATATGACCTGACTAGAGAGGTAAACAATCTAAAGGATAATGTGTCAAATAAGTTCAAAATAGACTTTAATGGTTCTTCCATTTAGTATGGTTTTTTATGGTTTGTATTTTTTACTTTCAAGGGTTATCACTTTTCCCTTAAAAGTGTTTTCAAAATAAAAAATATTATTTTCAGTAATAAAAATCAAGCTTTCTATATCAATCAAAAATTCATTTAAAAATCAACAGGTATTAAAGGTTTTAATTGATGGTAATTTCTTTACAAAACCACATGCCTTAAATTATGATCAATAATCACCTCGAATCATTATCCAATAATGGAGAGTCGAATGCGATAAAAATCAATAATAGATCCTAGAATCAAAATTCCTAAATAAAAAACCAAATCTAACAACAACTCAAGATATTACAACTCTCGATAAAGAAGGATCATGAGAGAGAATGGAATTCATTGATAGATCTAGGATACGCATACCAAGAAATAATCAATGCATCAAATGATAGTCAAATCCCTGAATAAAAAAGGTTGGAAGATCCAAATTCATCTCTAGGAAGCCACTAAGAAGTTTAGGGTCAAATTAAATTTTAGGGATGGGATTAGTATTTGAAGTAGAAAAGAAACGAAAAAATTACCCTGCAATTTCATGACCAGACAGGTATCACCAGTGAGTCAATGGCCTCCACTGGATGGCTAATAATGCCTAGAATAATTTCAAGACCACTGGAAATCCCATAAACTAGATATTGGAGTTCCTATATGAACTCCTTGCTATTATCCCTCCATTGGACGGTCGATGGCCCACACTAGCCAGCTAGTAGACCTTATATAGCTATTTTGGATATAATCTCAAGTCCACATCCATTCTAAATTCCCTAACCACTTCCCAACCTATAAAAATAGAAAAACAAAACTCTCTCTTGGACCCCTATAAAATCTCAAACAAAGGGAAAATAATCATGAAACAACATGTATAACAAATAAATGATTGAAATAACTAGATATCAAAATGAAAACAAAGAAAACTAATAATAAAAGAAGGTTTGTACCTAAAATCCTTTAATGAGATGTTACAATCTCTCCATCATAAATGCTTTCTACCCCCAAAAATCTTATCATGAAGACTGTTCTAAGAAGAGGTGGGGATATTTATCTCTAAGAAATGACTCATATTCCCAAGTCTCATGTGAATCAGAATCATATTTAAAAAACACTATAACCAAGGGAATGGATTTTCCATGATGGTCCTTTATTTGTGAATCAATAATCTGAACTGGCTACTCATCCATAGACAAATCCGGTTCCACATCAAGTTCCTCCCAACTCAAGACACGAGATAGATATAAAAGTTACTTATTAAGCTATGATACATTAAAAACATCATGGATCTATGTCAATTGTTTTGGAAAGGCCTAATGGTATGCCACTTTTACAATCTGATCCATAACCTCAAACAGTCCCACATATCTCACTGGTAAATTTCCATATTTTATAAGTCTTTAATGACACAAATGAGGTGAGACTCTCAAAAACACCCAGTCACCAATTAAGAACATAAATTGGTGGTGGAGATGATCAATATAATAACTATACCGACTCAATATCATAACCATTATCTAATGAGTCAACTTAATCATTTTCATCGTATCTTGGACCAAACTAGATCTAACCATAGAAGATTCGTCAATATTTAACCAATAGAATAAAGATTTACTTGGATGACCATACAAGGACTCTAAGGGTACCATCTTCATGGATTAATGGTAATTTTTATTATAGGAAAACTCAGTCATACCAAAATAGAAGTCCAAAGATCCTCCAAAGTTAAGTACACAAGATCAAAGAATATCCGCTAGAATTTATATAGCCCATTTGATCTGGACATCTATTTGATGATGGTACATCATGATCATATTTAACTAGGATCCCATCACCTCCTGCAAGCCTTTCCAAAAATGAAAATTGAACTGAGGATCGCAATTGGAAACTATGGAATATGAAACTCTATGTAATCTGATGATCTCATATACACACATATTTCCTAATACCTCTACTTTGTTCATATCATGAATAAGAATAAAGTGATCTAGTTTGGTCAATCATACATTAACCACCCAAATCACATTCTTTCCTCAAATTTTACAGTATAAACCAACCATAAAGTACATCGATATCTCATCCCACTTCCAAGTCAGAACTAAAATGGGTTGAATCAAACCTAAATTCTTATAATGCGAAAAATTAATATGTTGAAAAGTAAAATAATAGGAAACAAAATCAGAAATGTAACATTTCATACGTAGTCACTAGAAATGAAACCTTTTATCATAAAACATTTTTTTCATGCCTCGGTGTACCGCCCAATAGGAATGTTGAAAATCCCCCATCACAACCTTCCTCATAGATAACGGAACAACAAAACAGAATCTAAAGAAAATGATACCCTCAAAACATAGATATTATTCACCAATAGTCTCCCCATCATATAATAAATATCTAATGCCTTCAAACTCATCACCGAGATGGTGTTCTAAGAGAATCATCTTGAGAAGAGAGGATGTCAACTGATCACTTGTCAAAACAACATCAATATCATACTCCTAGACCACCAAATAAATACGAGTAAAGAGAGAAATAAATTTTCATTCCTCACAAGATTATTTAATAAGTTTAGATGAAAGTTTCATGATCAGAGAATTAATAACATCATTAGCCTTACTATAGGAATAAGCAATGAAAAAGTCAAAATACAGTAGGTGCTTCACCCATCGCCCTTTCTGGAAGTTCAAATATTTTTACAAGAAGATATTACTCAATATTTTGAGATCAGTGTAAAGGGTAAACCTTTCTCCAAAAGGGTAATGTATCCAAATATTTAGATCATGCTTCATAGTTGAAAGTTCAAGATCATGTTCAGTATAATTATTCTCATGAGGATGAATTTAAAAAGAACCATAAGCCACAATTTGATCACACTACATGAGAACTCATCCCAGACCTAAATATGATGCATATCAAAATACCACATAACACTGCTCATCTTATGGAAGATTCAAAAATGGAGCTAAAGTAAAATTATGTTTCAACTCATCGAAAGAAGCCTGACATTTCAGATCCCATAAAAACATTAATCCCTTTTGAGTGAGAGTGGTAAAAGGGAATCCAACTAAGATAAATCTTTCACAAACCCTTGGTAATTCCCTTTCAAACCCAAAAATCTCCAAATCTCAAATATGTTTTGTGGTTCATCCCATTTCATAACAATTCCTTCTCTGGTTCAATTGAAATTAACTATTTGGAAACAATGTGTCCCAATAACTTTACCTCATAAGTCCAGAAATTACATTCAGAAAGATTGGCATAAATTCGTTGATTTCTCATGATGTCCATAACTGTTCTCAAATGATTCACGTGGTCCATCATGATTTTACAACAAACCAAGATTTCATCCATAAATACCAAAATAAAATAATCAAGGTACTAATGAAAAATCATGATCATCAATGCCATAAACCTAGAAAGAGCAATGGTCAGACCAAAAGGCATAACAAGGTACTCATAGTGGCCATACTAGATCCTTAATGTGGTCTTAGGAATATCAAGCTCCATGATCCTATGTTAGTGATAACCAGATCGAAGATAAATTTTCATGAACTAATTCACCCATTTTAGATTTTCAAATAAATCATCAATATGGGGTAATGGGTACTTATTCTTGATTGTAACCCAATTGAGCTTTGGATAGTCAAGACATAGGAAAAGATTTCTATCATCCTTCTTGGTGAAAAGCATTGGCACTACCCAAGGTGACACACTAGTTCAGATAAATACTTTAGATATAAAGTCGTCCAAATATGCTTATAATTCTTTTATTTTAGTTGGAAAAATTTGGTAAGAGGGAATATAAATAGGTTGGGTACCTGGTACCAAGTCAATAGAAAACTCCACCTCCATCACTAGTGAAAAATAAAAAAAATCAGATGGAAACACATTGGGAATCTCATTAGCTACTGGAGGAAGATCACAACATAAAGATTCATGATATGGTTTGAAAGAAAACATGTATCTCATCCTACCTAACTCTGGAAGGGGAGGTCTAGATCGACTCGAACTCAGGTCCTATTCTCCCTAAAAGACATGAAACATCCCATCAAGGGAAGTAAAGGGGACCCACCAAACATAATAGTTGATATAATCTTTATGGGTAATTGTTAATCCATCTTGAGAATGGCATCCATAGGATTCGTATCCAGAATTAAAAAACCCCAAACAGTCTCAAAATTTGATAAAGAAAAAGTATAATATGTACATTAAAGACCCTACTCTTTCTTTATCCCAAGAGTCATAGAAACCTCCATTATATAAGGAATGTTCTCTATAGGAAGATTAAACTATTAAAAAATGAAGGTAAATATTATGGAATGAGAGGTTCCAATATCAAATAAAGAAGACACTAAAGATAAAGAAATGATAATAGTACCTCTCATTGTCAAAGGACCCAGATTATCTTCCCTTAGAGACTCGTCCAATGCGTGAAGAAGCTTTATTCCTAATTCCTATTATTGGACTCACCTGTTTTGATAATCCCAAATCAGGTTTCATTTATATAAAGCATCTTGTTTCTCTTACAATATAATCTTTTATGTGAAAAATCATGTTTATATCCAAGTAATAACTATGTACTTTTAATCTCAATACTCTCTTGCTTAAGCCCACAGTGCAGTATTTCTCTAACTACAAATGGTCACTGATGCAAAGTTCACCGATGCAAAGGTCACCGATGCAAAGTTCACCGATGCAAAGGTCACCGATGCAAAGTTCACCGATGCAAAGGTCACCGATGCAAAGGTCACCGATTCAAAGGTCAACGATGCAAAGGTCATTGATGTAGAAGAGCACCGATGCAAAGGTCACCAATGCAAAGGTCAACAATGCAAAGGTTACCGATGAAAAGGTCACCGATTCAAGTTCACTGATGCAAGGCTACCGATGAAGGTTATCGTTGGGAAGGTTACCGTTGAACACTGTCGATGTACACCTACTATTGAAGCCTACCGTTGTGAAGGCTACCATTACCAGTCTACCGATGGTTACCCTTCCATAATTTTTCAAATTCTTATGATTATTATAATGGTCATATTTAATAATTTAAATGCTTCTGACATTAATTAATGCTGATTTTAGACATATCATGGGATAGTACGAGGTACAAGAAATACCGCACCTGATTTACTTATTCCTATTTTTGGACATCAAATATAAAAGAGAAGACCGAGGAAGAAATAGTGTAGAGGATAAGCACGTTTATACATCTAAATAATGTTACTTGCAACATCAAAGTATATCCATTCGAATTTTACACTGAGAACCCAAGAACTTCCAGAAGATCATTTTGGGAGAACAATTTCAAAGATGCCTTATGTGGTTCATCAACTCTCGATCCACACAAGAAGCAGGACTC